>WEDG01003784.1:0-436400 GCA_017591395.1 Schistocephalus solidus | reverse complement strand
GTAGTTTTATTTCTTCCTTTGGCACCCACCGTTAGACACCGTTAGTTTTTTTTGGTAAACGCTATAGCAATCTGGAATAAACTACCCATAAGTATTAAAATTCGGCAAAACTATCCTTTGTTTACGAGAGCTGTCACTAGTTTTCTAAATTCAGGACACCTTCAACAAATTATAGGTGCTGATTCTCTGGAAGCTCTCTTCCGTTCTGATGGCGTCCATGGACTCTTAATCCGGTGCCGGATTTCATGCTGAGGGCAATATTGCTGGCTCTGCAGTCCGTTATCGAGTTTTTACTCAGTCGACAGCAAGCAGTCGTTCGCCGGCATACCTGCTGCTAGAACAGAATACCTGATCCACAAAAATGAAAGGATAAGTACTTCACCACGCACCTGTGTCAATATTTCACTGTCCTGAACTTCAATCCATTCAACAAGCTGCAGTTTTTTCTCCAGAAAACACTATAAAGAATGATCAGGAGTTTTTTTCACTGTCAGCTTGACCCCCTACTGTATATCCCTTTTGACCTTGCCTGTAAACTGGCAATAGATAAATAATTAATTAAAAAGGTGGAGGACTGGCCATCCGCGTTAATGCAGAATACGATGAGACAGATAAACAGAAAGAGCAAACTTAGGAGAAGCTATGCAGCAATCACTCAACCCACTCATGATGATGCATTTGGCTGAAAGTGGAACGAGAAAACGTCAAGTGTCCGCAGACTCCAGAAGGAGTATGAAGTGAAACTTATGAGATGGCCCATAGGAAAGCCAAAAGAGCCCTTCAGCCACATCAGAAGTAGGCCTAAGAATAAAGGGTAGCTCAGAGTTTTGACGGTTGAAAACAATAAAGGCTAGCGAAAATCAAGATAAGACACAATACATTATTTGATTTTTAGTATCGTTTTCACCAACGGAACGAATTTTAATCAGGCAAACTTCCATGCACGGAGTTATCACGCCATCATGTTAACCCTTAACTTCACAGAAGAAGATGAGATCAAGAGCTTCTCGCGCTTAATTAATCTAATTACCTAGTCAAAATAATACCGGCAAAAGTACTGAAAAAGCTTGCTTATGAACTCTCCAGAGTACATTCATACATTTTCCCGTTATCCGTTGATCGAGGTATCTTCTCCTCTGATTAAAATTTAACAAATAGATGCCCGATATACAAGGTTGGGTTCAGAACAAACGTTAAAATCTATCGATTGATGAGCCTAACATGCATTGGTTGCAAATTTATGGAACCTATAATTAAAAGTGTTTTTCACAAGTTAGTCAAATGATTTATTCAACACTCCTCTACTAAAAAAAAGATCAGGAAGATTTCTGGTAGGAAAGACTTCCTTGACGGTGCCCTAAACCGATTTTGACGCAACCGTTCCTGTTTAATAAATCCGCTCTTTTCAATGAAGCAGTGGTCCTGGTCGCTAGATGATGGCACCATCGTAAATTTTGTCTAAATCGACTTTAAGAAAACTTTTGATAGCGCTCCACATCCCAATTAC
The DNA here is from genome assembly GCA_017591395.1 of Schistocephalus solidus. NCBI lineage: Eukaryota > Metazoa > Platyhelminthes > Cestoda > Diphyllobothriidea > Diphyllobothriidae > Schistocephalus > Schistocephalus solidus. Next base: position 434,893 of record WEDG01003784.1, on the reverse strand, counting down.
TCTATAAAGCCTCCTTATCTTGAATAACGGAGAATGTACTGTAACGGCATCTCAAGACAGTTTCGTTTTCTGCAGGACACTTCAGTTTGATTCCCTTCCGTGTTGGCTGCCTTCCGCCCCACTCTTCCCATTTCCTAGTGCTTGTTAAACAGAAATTAAACATTCCATTAGTTTTTATAGCTTGTAGTACATTGCCTTTATTATTGGACGGTTGGGATGGTACATACGATTTCAAGTGTGATTACCTCAGGAACAAAAGGAAATATGTCGAAGAGTGCTGAGGCAAACTTGGATACGGAATATAAAACTGACAGAGGAGCGACAAGTAGAAGTTCGAAGGGCTCGTGTATTACATTCCTAAATTGGATAGAGCGTTACTTTATCGGCCGATCGCAGTCCGTGTGCATTAACAAGGCGAAATCGATGTAAGTGCCTGTTGCCCGTGGTGTACCCCAGGGCTCCGTTCTTGGGCCAATGCTGTTCTTAATCTACGTAATTGATTGTATAAATGGAGTGGAACGTCGAGAAGTCGTATTTGCAGATGACATCAACTATGACAACCGATTAAACGAGGTAATTATGAACAGACTTTACAAGAAGAACCTTACAGTCCCCATGAGTGGTCTGATAAATGTTTGTGAAAGGTTGACTTTGAAAAGTCTGGCGCACCGTCACTCAGAACGAAGATGGCGAGCGCAATGGACGATTCTCCTCAATAAATCCTAGGTGAAAGGTGTCTGGAGAATGTAAACGAACAGAAAATGACTATTTTGTCATCTTTGAAGCTCTCATCTCAACGTGTCAGGGCGGCCCATAGGACAACTTATTTTCTCTTCGTCGTTAAATGAACTTAAGTAAATATGCACAAGGAAGTATTAAAAAACTTTTACTGGATCTTTATTCCATCACGTTTGAAATATGGAGTTCAGGTGTGGCATTGCTTTTCATATAAATTTGCATGCCAATTGTTCACTGAGTGCTCGAAAAGGACCTGCGTTTCGTGGTAGCAGTCTAGTTAAGTAGTAACTTGTATTTAATCATTGTTTACAGGCAATGACAAAAGAAATATACAGTGGGCATCAACCTTGTGGTAAAAAAACTCCTGAAGGATTAAAGTTATTGGTATTTTTCCCAAATTAATTTTATTCAGGAAAAAACTATTACCCGTGGGATGATTGCAGTTTGGAACGGGGAAAGGTTAGCATTCGTGCAGTGATTTTCAACTCCTCATCCTTTTCATGGAATCGGAATTATGTACGAGGTAAAGGTGTATGCATAAATGGGCACTCGTTGTCTGCAGAAGATTTCACCGACTGCGGGCTGCGGAGACAGCGCCACTATCAACAGAATCAACACCCAGATTTAATTGAAGATGTTCTGATTGGATAAAATGAGTAAACTTTATCCTAAAAAGTAAAATTTTGCAGGAGTTTTATATTTATCGTGAATCACGTCCATTGTTCTTTCTAAATCTATTAATATTTCTTCGCAATGATCATATTTCTGTGGTCATTATCTTTTTTGATCTGAGCAAGGCCTTTGATAAATTGCCTCACAGCTAATTGACTCGCAAATTGACTCGCAAATTGACCCAGCAAATTGACTCGCAGCTAAGTTAAAACCATTAGGACTTCGCAGTTCCCTTACGGATTTAATAACGTCATCGCTAACTAATCGTTAACAAAAGGTCTCATTTTCAGCTTAGACCCCATTGTAAGCGGTGCCATTCAAGGCACCGTGCTAGGTCCTCTTTTGTTTTTGCTGTGCATTAATAATATGTCATCAGCAGTTTAACACTCTCATTCTTTTATTTATGCAAACGATCTTAAACGCGTTTATTCTTACTCTAAATATTCGGCCCAACGATGCTAAAAAGAAATCCATGCAGACTTGCTTGCTCTTTCCGCGTGGAGCTCAACGGGGAAAACGGAATTTTCACTTTCTTAGTGTCGTTACGTGTTCTTTGGGCTTGATAGAATACCACAACTAGTTATTTTTCAAGGCATCCCTATGACTGAATCTTCCATCACCAAGGGCATCAAGGACAAGCTTCTTTAATAATTTAGATCTGTCGCGTCATGCCGATAGCATTACGACCAAAGCTACCCAGATTTGTGGCTCTATCTCTTATAATTTCTATCTTCCCGAAATAAAATTAAAACAAAATCAAATATTTATCCTTCCCTTTCTCGAACATCGCTGTCTATTTTTTGGTTTAATGACTGAGTGAAGCCATCATAAAATTGAAATTTCCCAAAGACATTTTACTCGGGATCTCTTACCTCCGACACTTTCAACTTCCTCCTACTCGAATAGGTGCCAGCTACTTAACTTCCAATTTCTATGGGTTGGAGACTGAAAGCTGGCTTTTGTCTCCTTTATTGCCTAAATAATAATTCAAATATTCCCCGAATTTCCGCCCTAGCCCCCGTTATTCGTCCGTACAACCTGCGTAGCTCTTTACTGATTATACCTCATCCTATATCCTCCACATCCAAACGCTCTCTCTTCTTTGCTTCCAGGTATTTTTTTCTTTTGAATAACCTGTCAATCAATATAAGGTTATAAAATAACCTGTCTTCTTTTAAGCAAAGACTGTACATTTATTTTAACACTAAATCAATTAACCTTTTATTTTCCTCTTCGTTCCCCAGCAGCTTTCTCTGTGACCCCGAGAAAGGACTATCGGAAATTACGAAGACCGTCTCCAACGTATATAATTCATGCATCGTTTTGCCCACGAACTATGATGTCTTCATAATCAATGTCTCCGTAAAATTATCGCCGAACAATTATATTATGTTGTGCGCTCGTTTTGAAGCACATCTATTTCGAATTCCAACAGCCATCATCAGAGTTACAATATGAATACTGAGCGGTGCAGACCTCAGATTCATAATCTATTCCCATGCAACCTAGAACCCCCTGAGCGCACTTTGTTGATTTCTTCTTAGTCAATTACCGGATCTCTCATTATCCTTTTGTACTACGCTCAGAAGCAACCGACCCTAATGCTTCATATGCCTTCACGGGGCAGTATCGCGGTGTCGACCCAACTCGGACTATTGACGATCGTTAAGGGTTCCTCTGTTGGTGGTCTGAGAAATCAGCAATGAGAGTATCGTGTTGGCTTCTCTGGCAATTATACCATGACCTTCACGATCTCTACGGTCCTTTCCTCGTTCGACCCTAAATGTACGGATGATGCCTGCGAATGTTTTCCTGTCTTGAATCCTTGACGGTTACGCTTATAGCCAGTCGATACGCATTGGGATCACACCTGTGGTGCTGAAAAGAAGCCTTTGACCTTATATGGTTTCTCCCACGATGAGGAGCGCTTTGAACGCTCAAATGCTCTCATCAGCATGTCAGTTTTACCTAACGCGTATATTTTTCCCCCAGGAGTGACAGTTATTTTCTCTTTAAAATCCCACAAACCCCGTTCAAGATATGCATCTTCCATTAAAATGCACAACAAGTTTTTCAACTGTCTGCTCTTTTATCTAATTTTTTTGACCACACTGATTTGTGTCAATGGTCATTGCCCGAAGCTGAACTACTATTCAAACTTAACTGTATACAATTTCGCACTCATTTTAATTAATTTTTATCCAATGACAGTGCCCTTCTCTGTACTCATAAAACATCTATCTATCGATCATCTACCTACAGCCTATTATCCTTTTCCATACAGCAGTTACTCAAGTGCTCTCCAACCTTTTATACACAACAATCTGACGCTCTGCTCTGCTAATTTGTTCTTCCTAAATTTCTTGCTTTCCTTTGTATTTCAAAACTGTACTTCCGGTTGCGACATTTCTTTGCAAACTAGGAGTTCTGCCATCCGGACACCAGCGGGTTCCTTTGGTAGTCTCATTAAAATACTTAGTCGGTTCATCTTATCTTCCAATACATTTCTGCAAGTAAATATACTTCCCCTTACTTAATGCATAGTTTACATCTTGGCCTCCGTTTTCCCATTTTACCTTCCCAGGTTCTTAATTGTCCATGCCACATCTCTGCTTATTTGCAGGATTCTTTGGTTTCTCCTGCTCTTCATCGTACATTTTTCGTATCTTTTGCTCACAGTTTAGTCCCATTTGCTAACCTTTGCTTTACTTCCTGTACCGTTCTCCTGTTTTTGAAATATACATCCGCCTTTGTAGGCGATGCCATCTCCATAGCAATGTACAACGGTTCGCTAGCGGTAAAAACACACAGGGCCGTTATTCCTTTACTTCACAACACCTTACGTAAATTAATTTATAAACGATGGACTTGGGACTGAATAGGAAGTTTTTTGATAACATTCCTTTCGTTGCGGTATAACGTTAGGTTGCCTTCGTTACTGTCTTCATTGCCTTTCAGCATAGGTGTCCCTGCTTGGTCCGACTTACGGTTCATCAACGTCCACAATGTCCACGTGCGATTTCTCTTCATTTTCTTTCGTGTATTTTGCTTTTAAGACATTTTCTCTTCTTCTCAAAGAAAAGGCGTTCGCTATATGACCAACAAATATAACCCAGGCATGAAATAAATTGCCACATATTATTCCATACCGCGAACGGTACAGTGCTTCATCCGGGTGGGCCAAAACAACCCTTCATGAGGCTGGACCCGTTTCAGAGGGCTTCCATTTTAGTCTGCTCCAGTAACCTTCAATGGCGTTGGTATGCATACTTATCTGAGGGTTCACTTAGTTCGTACTGTGGTTAACTGTGAGAGGTTAATTGCCCTCCTCGGACAGCCGACAGAAAACTTTTCATTCGTCCGTTAATATGAAACTTTCTTTAGCAACCCATTTTGTTATCACCACCTTCGGTGCCGGCCAGCTGCGGTTATTTACTTGTTCGAAGAGGGCCTTCTTTATAGAGGCGTTATACGTTCCTACTACCCAGTATTGTCATCCTCTTCTGCATTTATTATTCTTGCGCCTTGCTATCATTACCTCATCGACCTGCACTTCTCCACCTTTGCCACCTATTTGACCAACGGCGCTCAGTAGTGCATTTGTTGACACATTCCAACACATTGCATAACATTGCATTGTTGTGTTGCGATAAACTCCTACTAATGCGGCGCAGCGCTTGGCTCACCCGCCTTCCATGTACTGATAGATTATTTTCATTATCTTTCATAGTGTTAATCTAATTCCTTCGAACATTTTACCAGTTCTCAGGGTCTTCTTCCGTCCTCAGCGTGGGCATTTAAATAAGAAACTGTCTGTTTGCTCTGCTGAGGCATGTTGGGTCATAATCTTTCTGCATACGCACAGCAGTTGCGTGTGAAGCAGTCTTTTTTTCATGGAGGTACTCCACAATATGGTTGGCGTCCATAACGTTCATTACTTCTTATTCCGTTCCCGTTTTCCTCTGTGGTCCTCTTCTTCTTTGTATTTTTCTCTCTGGATTCCTAAAATGTTGTTTAATCATTTAATTTAGGGATAATTTACAGTAATGATGCTGCATTTTAGGTACTACGTGTCCTTAAATCATCCTTTATATTTTCCTTTAAATGGATTTATGTACCGCTTCTGACACATTCTGTAAATAAATAAATAAATTGAATATTTAAGGCTCAGAAAGATTTTTTCGTTTTCATTTTACTTATATTATCGCAAATCACACATTTTTACTTATCCTTTCCTTTTCTTTCTACATATGCTCCGAACATTTTCCTGCCCCCTTTGCTGGAAACCTTTACGAAGGCTAGTGCCTCCGTTCCGCTCACATTCTTTTTGGTTTCCCATGTTTCTTCACTCCCTACCACCTAGACTTACATCAGATTGCTATGCATGGGAATTTATATACATACGTACGTTACATTACATACATTAAATTACATACATTTCATACATTCTAACCACGCTTCCAGTTCTTTTTACTCATTTCCTGTGCGTCTGGGTGGTTCACTTCGTCTTCTTTGATTTCAATTTCGAGGATTTTCATTTGCGCTCCTCCCGGGTTTTTCCTTTCCCCATTGGCTCCCATTTCCAATTTTCATATTGGTTTTATTTTCTTCCAATGGGCTCAGTCCTTTCGAGCTCCTTCTACGCATTGGAGGACTTGTTTGTCTGTTTTACATTCTGTGGGTTGCCTTCACCTCATTTACAGTTTATCATTACTTGAAATTTACTACTTACATCTTATCTTCCGAGTTTCCAGTGCTTTTTAACCATTCTTTTGCCCCACCCATAAAACCCCTTTTACCACGGTTCCAGTAAGACAGGTTGGCGAGTTTGTGCCTTTCTTCTGGGACCAGGCTATTGTGCTCCTACCAAGTTATGCTATTCTGGGGTACTGTTTCTCCGACAAAATATGTTGGATGAATTCAGTTGTCTTCCATGTACCCGTGCACAATAGATTTTATTAAGGAAACCTATATATTAGGTATGCCTTATACAGATTTTTTAGGGCGGAATCTAATTTTACTAGTACTAGATGGGAACACACCCACCTCAGATTTACTAGCATATTGTGTACGATAATATAGGACTCCCTCGGGATTTTCAATAATTTTTTTAAATAAACAAACATATATAAGAAGTAAATGATTTTATTCAATGCCAGATTACAGATAATATCAGAAGAAACATAGTGCAGCATATTTATTTTAAGGGTAATAGGCATTGCCTTTAAGACCCTATTAAAAAACGGTATCTACAATATTGCATTTGAAATACATGTTACTGCAAAGCAGTGCGTAACATATTCACGTAGAAATAAAATGATTTTGTACCATTTGAATCTAGGCACAGTCATCCTGAAGGACCGATGATTACCTATTTCAACTAATAGATACCACCCCTATCTGTATGTAGATGCAAAGCTTTGGTATGGTGTAGCAGTGTTTTCCTGTAAGAGTGACTGGTATTTGTCCAGCGAATATAAATAAAGTTTATGTTTGAATGTGTATGTCGTGTCCAACCGTTTGACGTCCTCTGGGAGTCCGTTCCAGGTACCGACAACTCGCTGCGAAAACGAATGGCGACGAACATCCAGGTGGGATAAGGCTCACCGAAGCTATTTACGTTAAAACAAATAGGTTTCTTGATTTGGTACTGCTTGGGCGCCGTCAAATCCTTAGAACACAGAAAAAAATCTAAAACAAACTCCTCTTTTCATTAACCACTTTTGCTTTGGTTTGTTTGTTTGCTTAAAAAGCAGTGTTCGAAATAAAGAGTTTGATTTAAGTAAAAAAAACCATTTTCCAAGGTTCAGAAATAGCAAAATTTGAAGTTAAAACAGCTTTACAAAATGGGGATGAATGTATCAGCTAAGAATAGTTAGAGTCAAGACTAGTCTGTTATTGACGTTCGAGAGTATTCATTCGACAGAGGTAGAAACGTCTGCGGTCAATTCGAAGGGATAAAAACTTCCAATCAGATGCAAGCGCAGTCGATTCCGGTGTGGGGTATGCCGACTAATTAGATTTATGTAGTGGGCCCGTATTAGATGCGCGACGAATCGAAATTAACGACGCCCAAGAAAGAACAAGACAGTAGGCAAGGTGAAGAGTTTAGGGATTATTTGAAGCTAGAAGTTGATATTCTATTGGGGGCTTGGTCCTGAGAGGATCCTTAGTGGGGATTGGCTGTCCTGGGGAGATCTTCGGGAGGTCCGTAGGAGAAGGAAAGGCGATGGCTGGAGAAGCGTCAGAGAGCGGTCTCCAGTTCAAAGTGATGAGCCTCAATTCTCCTCGGTATTTATGTCGTATTCTCCAGACGATTTGATAGGTTAACATAGAATAGACCAATGGGTATGCATAAATCATACGTTGTAGATCGAAAAGAACCAATAGGGTTAAGAGTTAAGATTTTATGGACTTCCGGGCTGGCGCTAGTAATCTGCTAGTAATCTGGGCTACTAGAGAAATTGAGAAACTTTGATTCCATCTTTACATTGCCCCCTCCTGCGTAAAGTTTTCGCTGTCCTCAGCGAGCTCAATGTCATTTCGCAAACGCACGGAGTCCCTTGAAGTTTGAATGTTATAAGGCATTACGGTTTCTTCTCCACCTTCGGGTGGGATTTCAACCCACCTCTCGACCCCCTCATGATCTACGTAACGCACTGCATCGCCTGGGTGTTCTGCTCTGTGGTTATCTTCCATTGGCCTTTCCCCCAGTTTAAGTCGATTAAAGTGAACCGTGAATACAGAGGTGAAAGGTCGATTTCGATCTTCAATGACGCAGATCGTATCAGAGAGCATTCTGGTGACGGTATTTGGCCCTGACCAGTTTATTACTAACTTACTCGGTAATCCCAGAGGAGTCGCATGTTCCCTGAGCCACACAACATCACCGACATCATATTGACACCCATAAGCCAGCCTGTCATAATGTTCCTTTTGGTGCCTCTGGGCTCCTTGTAAGTGTATCCGTGCTTCCTCCGTGGCTATACGCATTTTCTTGTGGAGTGCAGCGACGTAAGAACCAACCGGTATTTGATTATTCTCAAGAGGTACCTGTAGATCCTCTGGTATTCGCAGTTCACGACCACAGGTGAGTGCGAAAGGCGTCTGTTGTGTCGAAGAGTGAATCGTGGAGCGGTATGCGAGCATGCATGCTGGCAACGCATCATCCCACGTGAAGGGAGCCTGACGATCTACAAAAGCCTTTAGTAAACCAACAAGCGTCCTATTCGTCCGCTTCACTTGACCATTTCCTTGCGGATGGTAAGCCGTAGTGCGCGTCTTATTGACCTTTAAGTATTTACACAGACTGTGAAGCACCGCCTTTTCAAACGAGGACCCTCGATCCGAATGGATCTGTTCTGGTGCGCCCCATCTACATACCCAATTGTTTAAGATGGCCTGGGCAACAGTTTCAGCCGACATGTTGGGAAGGGGTTCCGCTTCAGCCATCTTGGTAAATAAATCAACCATTACTAGAATAAATCGGATGCCCCGAAATGATGGCGGTAGTGGTCCCACTAAGTCAACGCCTACACGTTCGTTGTGGTATCCCGTCAGAATAGGCTGAAGAGCAGCCCTATTCAGCTGTCGTGGCGGTTTGATCTGATTGCACAGGGTGCAATACCGAATAAAGTTCCACACTGACCAATTCAAGTTAGGCCAGAAGTATCGGCGCCTAAGGGCCCACTCGGTCTTATGGATGCCCACGTGTCCCAACTGTGTGTGGATTCTATTAAGAACCTCCTCTACCATGGATAAGGGTAGAAGAATACGTTGCGGGTATTGTTCGCCATCCCGATAGAGCAAAACGTCATTATCCATAAAGAGTTTGTCCCACACCGTGTGCAAGCAACGCGTCTCATAGCTATGGCCTCTCAGTTCAACTGCACTAAGTGGTTGAGAACCACTTAACTTCCTATGATGAATCGGGCCAATATGACGATCTCCTTGCTGAGCTTGCGCCCAAAGACGGCTTTAGTCGTCTTGTAGTGACACGGCACTAATGTTAATGTCTGTACATGACGGACATTCGCCATAGGGACGGTAGGGCTTCCGAGAGAGAGCATCAGCATTATTGTGCTGACGTCCTGGACGGTATATGCATTCGAACTCATACCCGGCTAGTCTCTCTTGCCACCTAGCGACCTGTCCTTCAGCGTTCTTAAAGTTGTTCAACCAGATTTAGAATTTAGAATTTATATTTGGTTAGCACCGGGAAGGTACTGTCTAAGCAAACATTAGTAACGAAATAAAGTTATGACAATGTGTGCAGATAAAATGTACAAATTCATAAATTGTCCTGCTATGTCAACAGTTAGCAATGTTTTAAAAATTAATGGTGAACTAGAAAAAAATAGGCAGTGAAAAAACTCCTACCATGAAAAATGGAGGCAGAGTTCAATAGGCCTTCATTTTCGAATAGAAGGTAGGAGAAAAAAACTGCTTAGGAAAAAAATAGTCAGGTGGTAGAATAGGGTAATACTGCAGTAGCATTTCAGAATGAGATAATGAAACGTCGAGGTGATTCGTTCTTGATCACTTAGGCGTATGAAACAGAATCTCACGAAAAATGCGTCAATGAACTTAAGTCCTCAGCATCATAGGATCCAGAATTGAATTCTGATGATGGTTAGTATCCAAAGAAACCGCAGCATTTTAAGACTGTGGACCACCGAATTTGTACGTCCGAATGACGTCATCGTTTGGAGGACGGGTGATATAAGGAGACATTATAGTTCATGGGCGTCTCCAGGTAGCGTAAATATAGTTTCAAGAGGGTTTACTCAAATTCTCGATGGTCCTTTTCTCCGAGTCATGGGGAAAGCTACTGGGAAAAAGATGAGGAAAATAAAAAGGTTAATAGAATCAGTGTTAAGATAAATGTGCAGTCTTCGCTTGAATGCAGATAGACTAGTTAACGACCTTATTTCATTTGGCAAGTTATTCCAAAGAAAAACTATACCTAGAAGCAAAGAAGAGAGAGCGTTTACACGTGGAGGATGCAGGGGAGGTATAATTAGTTCAGAATTTCTTAGGTTATAAGGAAGACTAACGGGGGTAATGACAGAAAGCTTTGGGAGAGTTGAACTATTACTTTAAGACGAAAAAGGAGACAAAAGCCTGCTTCAAGTCTCCTGACCCAAAAGAAATTTTAGCTTCGTTAGCTGGCATCTTGTTGAGTAGGAAGTAGTTAAAAAGAGTCGGATATAGGAGTTTTTTTGGTGAAATTTCTTTGAACATTTTCAATTTTTGAACGGCTAGATTCATTCATCAAACCGAAGAAAGGACAGCAAAATTCAAGAATGGGAAGTACAAACATACGATAAAGTCTTAATTTAATTTCAGGAAGGTAGAAATTATAAGAAATAAAGCCGCAAATCTGAGCAGCTTTGGCCGTAATTCTATCGGCATGAGGCGAAAGATCTAATTTATTGGTGTAGCTTAAGCCCAAATCCTTGATGGAGGAACATTCAATCATATGGCAACCTTCAAAGATAAGAGAGCTATGATCTGTGCGCACGATGAAAGGCCGGTATTGGAGGTATGGCCGGCATTCCTCCACGAAGTGGGTGAGTGCGAGCATCTCCCTTCTGGTCAAACAGTAACGGCGTTCTGCCTTTGTCAGGGATCGGCTTAGATACTGAATGACGCCCTCTGTACCATCTGGTTGTTGCTGGGAGAGGACGGCGCCTATGGCAGTGTCACTAGCATCGGTATCTAGAATAAATTTCCTGGCATCATTGCTTATGTCAGGAAAAACTAAAAAGGAGTGGTGCACAACTTATCCTTCAACGTCTGGAAGCTACTAGTACAACCAGCAGTCCACTTAAATTGTACTTCTTTCTGGGTCAGCTTGTGAAGCGGACCAGCTATGTGAGCATAGTCTTTGATAAATCTTCTATAGTAAGAAGCCAATCCTAGAAATCTGCGGACTTCAGTTACGTCCATAGGGGTGGGCCACTCACGGATTTGCCTAACTTTATCCTCGTCCGTTTCGATGCCAGAGGCCGAGACTACATGCCCTAAAAACTTGACACGAGGTCTAATAAAACACATTTACAGGGCTTAAGGGTGAGACCAGCCTGTCGGAGACTGGTAAACACGGCACGGACATTGCTAATATGACTGTCAAAATCCTTACCAAGAACAATTATGTCATCCATATAAACTAGGCATGACTTGGGAATGAGTTGAGCCAGGACTTGATTCATTAGCCGTTGAAACGTACTTGGAGCATTAGCTAGGCCAAAAGGCATTGTCTCAAACTCGTAAAGACCCGAGGGGACTGCGAAAGCAGTCTTCTCTCTGTCAACGGGTCGCACTTCTACTTGCCAGTAACCGGCTGCTAGATCTAGAGTAGAGAATACCTGATTACCCGAAAGGGCATCTAGGGTTGCATCAATCCTGGGCAGAGGGAAAGAATCCTTAGTTGTCACTGCATTTAATTTGCGATAGTCAACGCATAACCACATAGTGCCATCCTTCTTCATAACTAACACGACCGGAGACGACCAAGGTGAATTAGATGGCCTGATAATTTTCCGGTCTAACATATCATCGATCATTGCCTTTAACTGTGTCTGGTAGAACACGGGTAATCGCCTAGGAGGAATCTTCGTGGGCCGAGTCACACCTGTATCAATCTCATGCTGAGCCACATTAGTACGTCCGAGTGAACGGCCGTCCCAATCGAAGATATCTTTAAACTCCTCTATCAAACTACATAACTTAGACCAGCTTTCCTTGTCAAGAGTAGGGGGCACTAAATTATTAACCTCCTCTAACCTAAATGCATTAACTACATGTTGACTATCCGGTACCTCGGTCCTGAAAGGCACCTCAGTATCACCGACATGGAGAGTGTTAGCGTTAAAATCTAAGGAGCATATACATGCATGAAGAAAGTCAGCACCTAGTATACAGTCCCACGCAATGTCAGGACAGACAAAAAACTTGTGACTAAAAATAACTTGACCTATTTCCAAATTAAGCTCTATCATGCCTTAATGTCGCAAAGTGGCTCCGTTTGCCGTCTTTAGGCTGACCTTAGGTTTTGTGCAATACTTCACTCTAGCCTGAAGCTGAAGGAAAATGTTCTGCCTAATGATGGAGCAGCCGGCTCCTGAATCAACTAAGCATGGCAACTTAGTATTTCCTATGGTTGCATCTATAGCAGGGTAGTGTGGCATGTAACCTACGTTTGCAATAAGCATATCAGATATAAATATGCACTTACCAAGCGCTTCTTCCTCACCTGAGGTGATCACATGAACACCTGGGGAAGGTGGAGGGCGGGTCTGACGACCACGTTGTTGCCTCCAGTTCCCGCGTCGAGGAGACTGTGGAGAGCCTCGCCAAGGAGAGGTCGGCTGTGGAGGGCCGCGCCAAGGAGTTTGGGGTTGTGGAGAGCTACGCCAAGGAGGAGTGGGCTGAGGAGGGCCCCACTGCCATTGAGCCGTTTGCGTGCCGATGTCGCGGCTCTGTCGCTGTCCCATGGCGAAGACATCGACTGGAGAGTCCTGTATGGCGGCAGGAGCTTGATGACACCCAAAGGTTGATGGGGAGGAGACTTGGACCAAGGGACAGGCCGTATAAATGGCCTCCTCTCGCCGAGCAATATCGAGGGCAACCTTGATGCTGCTGGGGGGTCGCGGAGGAATTGGCGCCTGATCTCAGGGAGAGAGATCCCGTCGACGAAGTTCTCCAAAATCCTGGCCTCGAGCTCGGTGAAGGACTCGGTTTGGGTAGGCTTGACGGGCCAGGACTCGAAGATGTCGCTGGAAGTCTACGACAGACTCGCCCGCGTGTTGTCGGCGACTTTTGAGGGCGGCACGGGCAACCCAAGGCATCGACGACCGTCCGAATTCGCGCCGCAGACGCTCGAAGATGGTCGCGGGGGTGAGCGACGCTGTAAGGTTGGCAGCCCTGGCCACCGTGTACACTTCGTTGTCTAGCCGTCCCAGGATGGCGGCTGGGCGGGCACCTTCTTCTACGGTCTCCAGATAAACCTTCATGCGGTCCTCCCATAAGTCATAATCGTCATACACCGTAAGCTTATCCGGCTTAGGTTGACGGCCTCCAGAGCTTGAAACTCGCTCCATCGCCTGGACAAGCCTAGTTATCAAGTCTTCGGACATTTAAATCCCACCGCTGCCACCAAAATGTAGTGGGCCCGTATTAGATGCGCGACGAATCCAAATTAACGACGCCCAAGAAAGAACAAGACAGTAGGCAAGGTGAAGAGTTTAGGGATTATTTGAAGCTAGAAGTTGATATTCTATTGGGGGCTTGGTCCTGCGAGGATCCTTTGGTGGGGATTGGCTGTCCTGGGGAGATCTTCGGGAGGTCCGTAGGAGAAGGAAAGGCGATGGCTGGAGAAGCGTCAGAGAGCGGTCTCCGGTCCAAAGTGATGAGCCTCAATTCTCCTCGGTATTTATGTCGTATTCTCCAGACGATTTGATAGGTTAACATAGAATAGACCAATGGGTATGCGTAAATCATACGTTGTAGATCGAAAAGAACCAATAGGGTTAAGAGTTAAGATTTTATGGACTTCCGGGCTGGCGCTAGTAATCTGCTAGTAATCTGGGCTACTAGAGAAAATTGAGAAACTTTGATTCCATCTTTACAGGGTCTGCCGACTAATTAGACTTAGTTGACTGATTGCTAAAAAGGTGAAAAAGATTAGGAGCAGGAAGAGTTCAACGGTAAGAAACTTTCAATGCAGTCCTACAGTCTTCATATTTGTATTATATAACATAGTGTTGAATTATGTTTGATCTAGCTGTATGAAACAGCTAGTACCATTCGTTTCATAAAGCTATATCAAAACCTAGGCGTGCGGCTCGTTGCGCATTCGAATTACGTAGAGCATAAATGATGTTAAAAACCGGAATAAATATACTACTAACAGACTGAGATAAAAAATAATAAGTTTTGCAGGTTAGTTTTAAAGCAAATTGTTTAACAATCATAAAATTATATATAAAAATAAAGACGCTATCCAAAAACATTTGAAAATGTAAAATTATCATAATTTTTTAAATAAGTTTTAAAAATTGAAAAAAGCTGCTTTTTAGATAATGGGTATATAAATCATTAAATTGAGAGCCCTTGCGCATAGCCAGAGGATAGGTATTTATGAGTCTTGTAGGTCACTAACCACCAGCTATAGCTTGCCCATAACCAGATGGTGTACCACATAACCAGATGATTAAATTCTTCATCTCTATGTGCATTGCAGGTCGTCGTAAGATGTTCATAAAAGGACGTCAAATAGCTACTCGTGGGAGCTTCTGGCCTGAAATGGCTATCGCCGCAAAGTACGTTTGGATTTGCTTGACTTCTAGATGCACATACGGCAGCTCATCGGGAGGACTCAGAATTGAAGTAGCTTTCGCCGATAGTAACCGCCACGTTGTAAAACGCGTGATTCCCGAAGTTGGCGTTATCAGAGCCCTTTCGGCCCGAATTCTATGTTAAAGAACTGAGTTGAAAAATGTCCTATCTTATTCAAAAATAGATGTGTGGTATTATTTAACAGATGTTGTTTGATTTTTATTTTAAATTCTAGTAGGGTTCGACTATTTCTGATAGAACTTGGTAGGGCATTCCATATTGTCGCGTATCTTATGGAATAGAAGTTGGATCGTTGGGCCTTTTTGAATTTAGGAATTTTTATAATATTTTCATAATTTCTAGTGTCTCGGGGGCCGTTTTGATTTGTTAGTATATTCATTCTGAGAATATCTTGGTCGTGTGTGATTTTGAATAGAAAAGTGAGACCATTTTGAGTCTTCTGATCCAGACGGGTTGAAGACCATATCTATTGTAAAGTTCCATGTATGAGCCTTGAATGCCATCACATTTGGATAAGGATCTGGTAAAGCATCTTTGAATGGCTTCTAGTTTCTTTCGGCCATCTGATGGCATTATGCCAAAGAAAATTGAGCAGTAATCCAGGAGAGGTCAAACGTACATTTTATATAGTCGTGTCTTTAGGGCAGGTGAGGAGAAATTTTTACAAATGAATCCGCATAGTCTAGTGGCTTTTGGTGATATTTGTTTAACGTGGGGAGATAAATCAAGAGCATTTGTATAGCTAAGACCTAAGTCTTTTATTGATGTTGTCTCGGTTATTTCCTGATTATTGAAAATTATGGGTGGAAGTTTTGTGGACCAAAAATCAGGAGATGACATTTACTTGAAGAGAATGGCATTTGCCATAGAGTACTCCATTCGCTTAGTTTTTTAAGATCATTTTCAATCGTTCTATGCATACTGGCTACTGTATGCTTGTTATATGCATATGCAAGTTTTAAGTCGTCCGCATATAAAAATGTTTTAGCTGACGTTGATATAGAGGATAAGTCGTGAATGTATATAAGAAATAGGAGGGGACCTAGGATAGTCCCCTGAAGTACTCCACTACTAATAGGAGATGGTTCTGAGACCACGTTTCGAATTTGAACTACCTGATATCGGTTTTGAAGGTAAGATTTTAGAAAGTCGAGAAGATGAGACCCAATCCCATGACTTATTAGCTTCACTAGAAGCCTTTGATGGGGGACTTTATCGAACGCTTTTTTTAGGTTAAAGTATATCGTAGCTTCCGTGTTTCCGTCATCTCTGGTACTTGAAACGAATTCAAGGAAGGTGAGATGGCAGGACTGACATGATTTTTTAGGTAAGAAAGCATGTTGAGAGGAAGGTATGAGGTTAGCGTTTGTTAAATAATTTACCATTTGGTTCGAAATTATTTTTTCTAGGATTTTTGCTATAACCGCTGTTCGGTGAACACCACGATAGCTTTGTGTAACAGATCGGTTCCCGTTTTTAAAGATTGGTGTAATGCTAGAGTATTTCCAGATTTCTGGATACATACCATTCATATATACATACATATATTACTTTAAAAAATGAAGTGAAAGATTCACATAGAAAGAAAAATAGTTTTGTAACAGTGGGACATAGGCCCAGTCAATTACCGTTATCTGTATGCATGTGCAAAGCTTTGGCATGATGAAGCACTGCCTTCCTGGAAGAATGCGGTGGGAATCAGGCTAACAGGGAAAAAAGCGCAGAGGAATATATTAATTAGTGTTTTTTCCTATGTTTATTTATTCAGGAGAAAAAAACTTCTGCCTGTTGGATTAAAGCAGTTCAGAACAGAAAAGAGTTAGCACAAGTGCAGTGTGTTTACAGTCTTTTGGCCTTTTTAAAGAACTGGTATTCTGCACCAGGCAAGGGTTCATCTACGGACGGTTGCTTGCTGTCTGTTGAAGAATTCACCATTTGCGGGATGCAGAGACACAGTAATTGCCCTAAAGGTATGACCTAGGATCAGGCTCAGATGTCCCGCACTTCGTTGAGTCAGAAGACAGATTCAACCGTGTCGCTACCCGGTATTCCTGGAAGCTTTTTTGAATGCAGAAAACGAGTGACAGTTCTCTTAAACCAAAGAACGCATTTACTGGATTTTATATTCTTGGGTAGCTTATTCCGCTTTTCTTTGGCGTTTTCCGATAAAAACTGATGATACTAACCTCTGAGTGCTCGTGGAAGAAATAAAAAGACATTATGGTGATTGCTGCCCCCAGAGGGGTCAAGCTACCACACAGTAATAAGGGGATTAAATGTACGACTGTTTAAAAGCTAGACAAGTGAAAAGAATCCCTCCTGTAATTGGTTCAACCATAAGGGCTCAATATTTCTTAGCCCACAGCGTTGTTGAAACGTCAGAGTACGGTGCTCCAACGATAAAATTATTTTTGTAAAGAAGTGCTGGACTGATTCTATATTCTTCCGCTCACTAGCGCGCAAAAGGCTAAATAGAAACGATCAGTATTCCAGGCCAGGCCTAACGTACCTTTTATAAAGGCGGAGTTTATGATCCATAGTTTTCGGAAGATAAACCCGGTAGTTCTGTGTGTTGTGGAGACACTATATAAATAAATTGTATATTTAAGGCCCAGAGAGCACCGTCATTTCAAACTTAGCATCGCGGTATAAATAAATACAAGGTAGATAATTGCTGCACTATGTGAGCAGCCATATGAACGGCAGAAATTAATAATATGGTAGGCATATCCGATTCAGAATGATTCGCAATTTTTAAGACAATAGTCAGCCATCTTTGACACATACGGTGAACTAGAAAAGAAGTAATAAAATACTCCTTTGGTTAAATCGGGGGTGGAGATCGGCGAGCCGCCAATTTAAAAAAACTAAGAGAAAAAACTGCTTCACTAAAAATGAATAGCTGGGTGCAATGGGATAGTATTGTGAGGTTGCTGACAACGTATGAGGGTTCGGAAAGCTCCTTGTCGTGTGAGCGATAATATAGCAATCAGAGCTACTGTTTGTAACCACCAGTGGAGGTGAGAGAGGAGGAACTCATCTTGGACACCAGGGTCAAAACAAAGAGGGGACAGTTGAGGTCATAAGATCATCATGGAGATGCGACCTTACTGACTGCATAGTCCACCAATCAAAGAGCCAAAACCATCAGAACTCACTTCGATCATCAACTGAACCTGGAGACCATCGTCAGAGTTGCAAACTCAGAGGAAAGTATCAAGGTTGTCAAGAGTTGGCGATGCTAGTTTAAAAGGGGGGACAAAAAAGTGAATGCAAAAATTTACTCTGCAGAGGATGATGGAAATATAAAAAGAGACCAATATAATATCAAGGGAGCTGCCTCAAATACCAGGAGGACCCTTTTCAAAATTCAAATGTTGCGAGTTTGGGAAGGAAACAGACAATAAGGACTTTCTATCTTCCGAAGTTAAATTTTTGCGTTATTTGGTTTTGAAAATAGTTATTTTAGATGACAACCTTATTTTCAGTGGAAGATTATTCGAGATGAAAGCATATTTGGATGCAAAAAACTGAGAACGATTAGTTATGGAGCTAACGGGTGTTGAAATGATCAAGGAGGAATTACGAGTGGCATACGGTTGATCTACCGGAGTGAGAGCGTTAATTCATGGGAGATTTTGGCTAGAGTTAACGCAAAACAAGAAGCAGAAACTGGCTTCGAGTATTCTAACCCAGAGAAATTTAATTTTTGCTAACTGGCATCTATCTGTTAAAGAGATACTGGATCCAGGAAGAGAAAAAAGTCTTCGAGTAAAAACCCTCTGAACTTTTTCAATCTTACTGCGGTCAGAGGCTCTCATCAGCTCAAAGAGGGGACAGTAATATTCTAGGATAGGAAGAACAAGCATACGATACAGGTTTTACTTTCCTTGTGGAAGGAAGATATTATGTGATGAAAAACCACATATCTGTGCAGCCTTGGCAGAAATTCGATCTGCATGAGGTGATAATGCTAGCTTATTCGTGTAACTCAGACCTAAGTCTCTTATAGTTGATCGTTCTAAAAGTGTTCTTTTTTGAAATACTAGGGGTCTAGGAAGCTTGGCGGGGCCAAAACACATGAAACTGTTCTTGGATGGAGAAAATTCCATCTGCCAACTACAGCTACAACTTGAGAGCATCCGTAGATAAGTGTTGATTTTATCAACGCAACTATCGGCAGTGTCTTGTGAAAATGAAAAAAATGCACTTGATATCGTCAGCGTAAATCAAGGCGCAATGCTTAGGAATATTATGACCGTTTGAATATGATATGTCCAGATCCATACCAACTGCAAGAACATTTAGTTCTTGACAATCTATGCTCAATGGAGGCTGATGGTCGCCACTAACAACCAGAATGGGCATTTGTGCCAAGAAAGGGAAAGATGCCATGTGCAGCACCATTGGTCAAATGCGTCAAGATGGTTTTTTAAGAGTTTAAGCACGATGTTGCAATTTGCTGGCTTCTATCAGTAGGCAACACTTAAATCATAAGCCTACATAAAGGGCTTACCATTCTGAAATAAAACTGGCACATCCTTGACAAAAAGACAAAATACAAGTTGACTTAGCTCACTACACTGAATAACTCCACTCCTCAAACTTTCAGGGTTGGATATTACATTGGATATCTTGTCATGTGCGGGAGAGCTCAGGAAATAATATATCAAGCTCAGACGTTTACCAAATATACCGGAAGAAGAAGGTTTGATTGGCCAAAAGTCATCAAATAACGTAGATTTGTCGTGTTAGGGGATACGCACAACGTGCGATTTCTTTCACACACTAGGAAAGGTTTCCGTTTCCAGAGCTACATTAGATATCTCAACATTAGCATCTGCATTTAAAATACTGACCGGGACGCCATTTGGCTCACGACTATGCAATTGACGAAAGTGACTATTGGCAACAGTTACTTCCCAGCGTGTAAAAGCCATGGCTTCGAGAATGGCACCGGTCCAAACTCGAACTCGCGGAGGACAAGCATAAGGCTGAACATCTTTCTTAGTTCTTTCGGTCCACCGTGAAAACAGAACCTGACTTTTTCCCACCAGCTTCTGAAGACAAGGTAATGTCTGCTATTGAGATAGTCATCGTATCTGAAGAAATCATTCAGAAAGATATGCTAAAATTAAAAGAGTCGACATCTCCAGGCTCATATGCCATCTAGTTTAGGCTCTTGAGTCAGCCGGCTTCTAAAATAGCCAAACCAATAACCTTACTCTTCCAGGCGTCTTTTGCAACTGGGTGCTTACCCTCCGATTGGAAATCTCAAACCATCATCCCACTTTTTAATTAATTATTAATTATGTATTAAGTGTCAGTTTACGGGCAAGGTCAAAAGGGATATACAGTAGGGGGTCGAGCTGACAGTGAAAAACTCTTGATCGTTCTTTATAGTTTTTTCAGGAGAAAAACTGCAGCTTGTTGAACGGATAAAAGTTCAGGACAGCAAAGTATTGACACAGGTGCACGGTGAAGTACTTATCCTTTCATTGATGTAGATCAGGTATTCTGTTCTAGCAGCAGGTATGCCGGCGAACGGCAGCTCGCTGTCAACTGAGGAATAACCTGATTACGAGAATGGAAGTAGAGTGTCTGCGAATGACTACAGGCTGGCGATTCTTGCATCCATGTGTTGAAAAAGCACGGATAAAATAATCAATATATTGTTGATGATTTTACAAGAATGATTGTGTACAGGAATTGGACTTTGGTGTTGCTCTTCGCGGATCGCATTAAAATCTGGAGAGTAATCCAAAATGCTGCTGATTGAGAGAATTTCGAAGACAATCTTCGTCGATTGGATGAGTGGTCCCGTAGATGTCTCTTGTCCTTCAACTCAAACAAATGCGTCCTGCTACGTCTGGGAACTTGAAATCAGATCACTGATATGCAATCCTACTATCTGAATGACATGCCACTCCGCGAGGCAGAAACACAGATGGATCTTGGCGTTTGGATGATAGACGACGTGAAGCCTTCTACGCAATGTTGCAAGGTGGCTAAATCTTCTAATTCAATGCTGTACGCTATGAAATAGTCATTTAATGTTTTCGATGAAGACTGCTTTTCAAAAATCTGTGGCCCATTTGTAAGTCCACCTTTTGAATATTCGATCAAGGGTTGACGACCATGGACCCAGCAGAATTACAACCTGTTCGGAAGGGTGCAGCGGTGAGCCACAAAATTAGTAAGAAGTCAAGGTGATCTGCCATATGAGATCCACCTTTATAAGTAAAATCTCTATCCTTTGAGTAAAAGGCAGTTTCGTGGAGAATTAATACAAAGCCTCTGCATCATGCATGGCTCGGATTGCACCCCCCTGTGTGATTATTTTATCCAATTCGCCACTTCGACTTATCTCCAAGTGCATCCATGCAAACTACGTTCGCCCCATGGAAGATTGAATGTGCGGAAGTATTTTTTCCCAACCATGTTTTGGAACCGTGGAATAACCTACCTGAGGCGATTGTAATATCCCAGTGTGTTATGGCATTCAAACATCAGCTTGACGTATTTTGTATATTGCATATTTTGAGGGTTCCGGGGGTCGCCCTTGCTGACCCTTTTCATGTAAAATCGAACTCCAAAATACAAGTGCATAAAGAACACAAAAATACAGACATTCTGACATTGCTGATTCCGCTATATCACTCAGAGGATTTAACAACTTCAGGAAAGACAGACCAATTCGAGGAGGAGGAAGAGGAGGAGTAGAAGGAGAAAAAGAAGTAGGAGGAGAAGAAGGAGTAGGATGAGGAGGAGGCATAGTTTATGTCACCCGCAAGCTGACCGCTATGGCTGACGTACATATTCCATTACGTGAGGTGGAACTCTTAAGAATTACTAGATCTGCTTAGTATTCCAGACCACTGAAGATGTCATTTTTGTACCGTCCGCCTGCTAAGACTTCCAATCAAGACCTCATTCTCATAACGGAACTGAACAAAGACAGCGAGAAGAAATATATCCTCATTGTTGTGAATTTTAAAGCTGCTGGTATTGACTGGATTATTAAAGAACGTCTATTATAATTTCAGTTTTTAAATCTGGTTCCTGCTCTGAAATTCATAACTATCGTGGTGTTCATAAAACGCCCTCTTTTGCTTAAATCTTTGAAAACCTTATTACCAAACGAATTACGAATTTTTACATAATTAATCTAATTCTTAACTCCTCTCAACGTGGCTTTTTATCAGACCGCTCTTATGAACCTTGCCACACGTCTTTTCTCAATCTACTAACCTGTCTTCGTAATGATAATCTATCTGTAGTAGGTATCTTTTCTGACCTTTGTAAGGTTTTCGATAAATTGCCTCATACACGACATCTAGTTAAACTATAGGCTAAAGGATTTCGTAGTCCCCTTACTGACTTTACTAGATCATACCTATCTGAACGAAAACAAAAAGGTTTAAGTGCGGTCCTCATACTCAAATGCTACCTCGATTGTGAGTGGTGTCCTTCAAGGTAACATACTGGGTCCTGTGTTGTTCATACTTTACATAAATGATACTTCATCGATATATAAACATTCTCATCTTATATTCATGCTGCTGACATCAAATGTGTGTATTCCTTCTATAACTCTACAGTCAAACGATGTCTAGAACAAATTCATTTGAACTAAGACGCACTTTCGGCGTTGAACTCGACATTGCTAATGGACTTCTTACCTTTTTAGTGTCGATACAAGACTTTCTGCCCTGTAAGGCTGCCACAACTTGTTATTTTTAAAGGTTGCCCTAATTTTATAATTCATGCATCGTTTCCTTCACAAGCGATGATTTCTTCATGACTAATGCCTCTGTAAAATGATTGCCAACCAATTATGTCATATTGCACACTCGTTTTGAAGCACTTCCGTTTCGAATTCCGATAACCATCAGCAGAATTACAATCTGAATACTGAGCTGTGTAGGCCTCAAATTCCTTTCCTGGTTCGACCCAAGCGTACGGACGATGCCTGCGATGGTTTCCCCTGCCTAGCCTCCTTGACGGTTACGCTTATAGCCAGTCGATACGCATTGTGATCGCACCTGCGGCGATGAAAATTAGCCTCTGTACTTACATGATTTCTCCCACGATTAGGTGCACTTTGAACGCTCAAACGCTCTCATTAGCATGTCAGTCCTACCTAACGCGTATGTTTTTCACCCAGGAGCGACAGTTATTTTCTCCGTTAAATCCCACAAACCCCGTTCAAGATATGCCTCTTCCATTAAAATGCCCAACAAGATTTTTCTCACTCTCTGCTTATAATCTAATTTTTTGACCACACTGATTTTTGTCAATTGTCATTTCCCATAGCTGAACTACTACTCAAGCTTAACAATAAACGATTTCGCACTCATTTTAATTAATTTTTATCCAATGACAATGCCCTTCCGGGTACTCAAATAAAACATCTATCTTTCTATTTGTAAAACCGAGGCTATAATGCTGCGAAGGAAGTTTGCACAAAACATGCTGCAAAAATCTTTAGATCACCCCAAAATGGTATATGACTACATACGGAATACAAATAGAACTCAGAAAATGATTCCTGCCCTTAGGTCTGCAGACGGAAAACTGTAGACCGACGACCAGGTTAAAGCATCCCTTCTTTTCAAATTTTTCCCGACCATCCTTACCTGAGAGCCTACTTCTTTTCCTGCTATATCACCCGTTTGGCAGCCAATCTTCCCCTCCTTTCCCTTTCTTCTCCTTCTCCTACTGCTCCAAAACAAAGGACCTCGATCTAGACTTTTCACTGACCATAGTTAGGGCCGAAAAAATCCGTATAAAGCCTGTCAAAACACCTGGACCAGATAGAATTCCTGCATTAGCACTTAGAGAACTTGGTGACGAACTGAGTGTACCACTGCCCATCATATTTCAATAGTACTTTGGAGAAAGCAAACTCCCGGAAGAATGGAAGCGTGCATTCATCGCCTCAGTCTATTCGAGAGGTTCGCGATTGGTCTGTGAAAATTACCGCCCTGTCAGTTTAACTTTCATAGCATGTAAAATAATGGAGCGTATTATCAAGAGGCATTTAATGCGCTATCTGGAAAATAACCAAATCTCATGCGATGTCCAACAGGGCTTCCGTCCTGGACGTTCATGTCTCACGAGTGCTCTTCATTCGCACGAGAAATGGATAAAGGCCAGAGATAAGAGTTTTTCAGTAGATGTCATATTTTGACTTCAAGAAGGCCTCTGATAGCGTTCCACACGGGCTTCTTTCACAGACGATTTGGGGAGTAGGAATTCGAGGAAATATTTTCAATTGGATCAAGAGTTTATTGTCTGTCAGTGCACAGAGAGATTTTGTTGGAAACTCTAGCTCGGAATGGGCAAAAGTAGAAAGTGGTGTCTCACAGGGTTCTATTTTGGACCAGCTACTCTTCCTAATCTACCTGAACGATTGTCTCAACAAAAGATTGCGAAGCTTTAATATTTGCAGATGACATAAAAATATGGACTGAAGTCAACTGTGCTGACGATGCAAAAGGGTAACAATCAAATATCGGAAAACTAAGTGCCTGGTCGGTTATGTGGCATCTAAAGTTTAATGTATGCAAGTGTGTGATCCTGCACATAAGCGCCGGTCGAAAGGTATCTCAGAAACACCAAAACTTTATTAATGTCACTGCAGTAAAACAGGTGGCAACCCACTAAGATCTGGGCACGTGGACATATACGAATTTAAGCCCTCAGCACACTGTAAGTATGCATTCCAGAAGGCAACATCTAAGCTGATCTCTTCTGAATAATCTTTCGCATTTTCGTGAGACCATATGTATATTACGGGATACCAGCCTAGATTGCGTGGAACAGATGCAATGGAGAGCAACGAAAATGGTCAACGGTCATAATGCTTTATCGTACCAAGACAGATTGAAAAAGTTTGACTTATTTCCTCTTTCTTACAGGCACTTACGGTGTAGCCTGCCCTAGGCATTCCGGATTATCCGGTATCAAGATTCCTCCCTGAGAGCGGAGGATTTCTTCGAGTTTGCCTGCACAACTCATCTGTATGCTTATCCTTACAAGGTCAATCGCGAGCGCCCGAGATTGAACCTCAGAAAGTTTTGCTTCAGCCAACAAGTTGTACGACTTTGGAACTGGTTACCAAGCCAGACGGTTACCGCTGACAGCATGTCTGATTTTGAAAGAAGGCTTGATGGCATAATATTTGAAAAAAGACGACTGTCACAACATGGTTACTTAAAACCGGCCTTTTCAAAGCTTTTAGGCTCTGCCTTTCTTCCTCAATGTTTCGCCTTAAACCATGAAAACGCATTCAAATTTATGTTACTCATTAACTCAAAAACGTTTTAAATGTCCATAATTTTATATTGACTGTATATATGAGATGATACTTTTACATTAATAGGGTCATCAAGCGAAATGGCTATAACTCTTTAAAATATAAAATATTCAAAATAACTTCTGCTGCCATGGGGTGTGGAGTTGAAATTGCAGTTATAATAGAGTTATAATAAACAGAGATTCCTCCTCCATGGCTTCTCCTATCTCTCCCAAACAGTTAATATCAATGGAGGGATACTTCGTTTTCTGGAATATAATCTGAGAGCAATTATCTCAGGGCAAGTATATCTGGTTTTTGCTCATCAACAAACGTCCAAGTTCAATAATTTTATTGAAAAGGCTCTTTACATTTGAGAACATGACCATTATAGTCCGTCTTCTCGGCAAGGGCCAGCTTCAAAGATATAAGGAGTCTGCCACAGGAACGACCTTATAATAACCATGATTTTCTTTTCCCGTATTTGGAGCCATTTTTTCCTTTTCAGTCCTCTTCTTCAGTTCGGTCCTCAGCTCCCTCATTTTGTGTCTTTCTACCGGTTCGCCGGCTGAAAAATAACATCTCTATATAAGTTATGGAGTGTCATTTTCCGTTCTATAAGGCGAGTGGCCTGCACTTCATTTTCGAGAATGATTTTAATAGCCCGTGGGGATGAAAGTTCATAAGAAGCATTCGCTTTCCCTAGAAGGAAAGATTTGCGCACGGTTACGTATTCTCCATCTTGAAGGATGGCATTTGAATATGTTCGGAACAGATATAGGTCATGTTTTACTCTTTCCTTTTGCAATCGAAGAAGTTGCCTCAGGAACGCCTTTTGTGAAGAAATTTCTTTTGCATTCAAGATGCTCGTTTGGTAACTTGATGTTCCTATTCGTGTGCATAGGAACCACGTGTATTATTTGTTCTCCAGCTTGGACATTTGAAAACCGTTACCATTTCGCTCATTCTGTTCCGGAAAATAAAGCTGCAACTGCACGTACATAATTGCTTTCTGCACATCGGAATTTTTGTCGTGCCGAAATGCCTCCCAAAACGACATTAATTTGGAATATGTTTAACAACTTAGTCGACTTGACTCAACAGGCTCTACAGTAATATACACTGACAACCGCTCAGTGAACCAAAAGTGCAAAACCCTTTGAAGATCTGAAGTTATCCAGGACCTTTGACCCTTACAAATGGCTGAGTCGTTCCTGGATATTCTTCCTATCTTTTATTGTTTTAAAGCGGTTTTAAACGAGAAGATGCATTTATCGCTAACACTTTTCCTATTGCGGCGTCGTTTGACTTTTGTTTGAAATTTTCTTGTCTCCCTGCTTTTGATTTTTGGCCAATAATCTGTGCCCGAAGTGAAGACTCAACGAAATAAGTTGACATTGAGTCACATATTGTCCGGGTTTACCAGAATCTGCCTGGAAGTGTTGACAGACATTGTGATCGTCAGACACACATCAATCGATATCGGAATCTCAAAAAATTAGCTACCTCAGCTTCCTTCGGATCCCTGCGTAATCCGCCTACTACGGGCTTCAGAAAACGGGCTCTAGCCAGAAAAGGGGTCTACATCAGAAAGGAACGGAGACCTTCTGGCAAACGCGCTTCAAAGGCTGCATAGTTCCTTGCTTTGTGTTAACATTCCATACAAAATCCGGTTCGGAAAAGTGCTTCTTATTGTGCTCAGTAAACTAGTTGCTTGATAATTTAAGCTGTTCGTTAAAAATTAATGTATTCTTGTAAAGATCTTGCTGTAATGGGCAAAAAAAATGTTTCTGACCCGACCACGTGAGAAAAATATTCACTGCCGCGGCCGAGATTCGAAACACCAACCTCTCGATTAGCTATCAATGCTCTTGACCACTCGGCCACGCTCGGGCATCCAGCAGACAAAAAAATGGTGCATACTACAAAAATAATGATCACTTCAACCTTTTTATACCGTTTTCGATTTCAAAACCTTTCCAGAATTACTCTAGTTACTCTCAGCAGACCGATAAGAACCACAAAGCAGCAATATTGAGCCAAGCAGTGCGCTACTGAACTCGACCAAACGTAAGATAAATAGTGATTGGCTGACGCACTGTGATGGATACCGAGAACTCACAACCAGAGTTTTGAGATTAGAAGGAGACCTCGATCTCCTCTTGGAAATAATAGCAGTACTCATCAAACACAACAAAATTAAATTGCCGGAACACGATGCAAAAGAGCTGAAGAACATCAGCAAGCTAGATAATAATCATCGCAAGGAAACGGTTAAGGTTGAAAGACACATGATTAATCAAAACAAAAAGAGAAAAAGAACGAATTCATTAGCACAAACATCTGAGTCATTTGAAATAAAGATGACCAGAAAGAAGATAAGAGAGGATGAAATTATATCTTGCATTTCCCCAGGTTCGGGAAATCTGGGGCACATAG
This sequence comes from Schistocephalus solidus, assembly GCA_017591395.1. Taxonomy (NCBI): domain Eukaryota; kingdom Metazoa; phylum Platyhelminthes; class Cestoda; order Diphyllobothriidea; family Diphyllobothriidae; genus Schistocephalus; species Schistocephalus solidus. The sequence continues at coordinate 407,382 of WEDG01003784.1, read as the reverse complement.
AATCCGGCTGTAAAAAAGTAAATCAGCAATTGAAGGTCCCTGAAAAATGACCAACAGTTATCGTTAGGTATCTTTAATACCACTTAAGAGCGACAGCAGCAAAATCTATGCATTTCCATCAAACTACAATGGAACAGGCCATGATAGCAAGCAAATTTATGGCGGAAAAGAGGCCTGCGAATTATCAACAGATTTGGACGTCAAAAACTCAAATTCAGGCTTCCCGGGCGCTATTTGAGTGTACGCAGTGTCAGAAGAACTTAAACTGTTTGAAAGATCTTAAGCGATGTCTGAAAATCAACCAGCAAGCTCACCGATGAAGACCAATTTGAACACAGTATTAAAGACAGTAACAAAGTGAATGATTCCACCCTCCATCACTAAAAGAAATCAAGATGCAAAAATGGTTTTTCCCCTGACAGATCATATTGTCTTGTAGTTCAGGGAGTCACCGAGGCTACTGGGGAAACGCCAAAAAAGGATAAAACAGGATCTGCTGACATTAAAAAATTTATTGAATTATATACAAGAAACCAGTGTGATAGTCGAAATCAAAAACATCTTTCGATTTTTGCCTCTCGTTAGAAGTGAAACGCCTGAGGTGTGACCCAGACCGTTGACAGCGGTCTTGGGGAGCAAACTGCGAGTAGAGCTATTGCTCTCGTGGTGTTTTTTAGCCGGAATACTCTTCCACCGATCGGATGAAAATGAGAACACCAATTGCAGAATTGAAAAGACTTCAATACGAGAGGGAACTAAACTTTAAAACTGTAGACAAAAAAATTATAAAAACGATGCGCTCGTTTTTATGGAAATGTCCGGTGAAATTGACGGCAACCACGTCGGTCAAAAGCCCTAACGACAGGGGACTGGATATGTTTTGTGAAATATCCAGATATAATCGTCAGGTGCAAGAAAGAACTAACAATCTTCAGAGTAAAGAGAACAAAACAAATTTACAATTATGAACACAAGTGTATCGAGTCTATTCAACAAAATGGATGAAATCAAACTGGTTGGGACCATTTACAACCTGACTTAAAAGCTCTAACTGAAACATGGTTGAATGAGCAAATCGCAGACACAAAAGTCATGATAGATAGATTTCAGCTTATCCACATGGATAGAAATGGACGTAAAGGTGGTGGCATCGCAATTTTCATACGAAAGGGCCTTGGCTTCATTCCGGATGGGCCAACACCAAATAGGAACACGTTTTGCGAAATATTTAATTGTAAACTGAAAGTCCCAAACCAACTGGACCTCCATATTGCCGTGGCATATCGACCTCCAGGACAGCGGACGGACACGGACGAAGCACTCATCACAGAGGTTAAGCGAATCTGCCGTAGCAAATACTTATTAATATTGCAGATATTTTCGCTCTCGATATCGATTGGGTATCGATGTACTGCTCCCGATCGGAAAACTCATTTGAACAGAAATTACTTCAGTTGGTAAATGACGATTTTCTTACCCAACATGCCACAATGGAGACGTGGTTCCGAAATGGGCAGCAGTCAAGCTGTTTAGATCTAATCATTAGTAGAGAAGACCATTGCATCCATGCATTAAGTTCTTACGCACCCCTTGAACGAAGTGATCATTGCGCTCTTGCTTGGGAGTACAGTCATTTTTCTGTACACAAACGTCGAGCAGTTAGGGAGATAAATGTATGGAAAGAGGATAATCTCAAAATGAAAGAACTACTAAATGGGATAGACTGGAGCCCTGCACATGAACCTGACCTGAAGGTTGCCTGGTTCTTCATTATCAACTTGACTCAGCAGTTGATAGAGAACTTCTGTCTAGTTAAAAGGGATCTTGCGTCTTCCAACTCGAGTGAGTGACATCGGAAATGAAAAGGAAGTTCAAGAAGAAGGGAAGACTATGGAGAACAAATTCCAGATATCAACAACCCGAACATTTTTCCGCTTTTAAGAAACAGCCAAATCGGCTTACGAATCTTCTTAGAAAAAAGATCAGCCTTTGCGTCAGAAATAGTCAAAGACCTACCAAGGAATTCTACAAGGTTCTTTGCTTACGTGAATAAGGCAAAACATAATCGGGACTCCATTCATTGTCTAAAAGACTATCAGGGAAACAGGTTAAACGATAACTCTGATTAGACCAGTCTCTAATCCAATTTCTTCATGTCCGTGTATACAGAGGCATCGCCTTTTGACGAGGAAGAATACTACAGTATTTCCACACCTAATAACAAAATAAGCACGGTGTCGTTTTCAATATACACAGTAAAAAAACTGTGAAACGTCTACAGCCCACTTAATCACCTAGCCCAGATGGTATATCCGCAAAAGTTCTCAATGATCTCACTGAGCAGCTGGCCTCTCCGCTCTCCAAGATCTTTGAAAGTTCGATGAAGGCGAAGGTTCTGCCTATCGAGTGTAAGAAAGCCAACATAACCCCGTCTATAAAGGAGGAGAGAGGACATCACCAAATAGCTTCAGAGCAGTCAGCCTCACAAGTAGCTGTTGCAAAATGATGGAGAAGATAATCAAAACGGAATGGCTGAGGCATATTGAAGATAATAACTTGCTAAGTTCATACCAACATGATTTCGAAGTGTTCGATCCTGTCTCAAAAACCTGCTCAGATACATGGAAAGCTGAACTAAATAATTAGAAATGGTTTTGTCAGTCGAAGCGATCTACGTTGACTTAAGCAAAGCCTTTGACAGGGTTCCACACAGATGTTTGATCTTTAAGCTGCGTCAAATGGGTGGGACTGGCAACCTACTCAAATGTTTGGCTGACTTTCCCACAGGCAGGCACCAACGTGTTTGTAAATAGGTTTATTGATTTGGCACTGCTTGGCGCCGTCAAATCATTAGAACACAGGAAAAAACCTAAAACAAACTCCTATTTTCATTAAACACTTAAGCTTTGGTTTGTTTGTTTGCTTAATTGTTGATTAACCAAGTCTCACTGGGAAACCGTTCACAGTGGAGTTCCGTAGGGGTGCGTTCTGGGTCCCATTTCATTTCTGATATACGTGAACGACTGCCTTGATTGTCTGAAATGCGAGAAGGTAAGGTTTGCTGACGATCTGAAGTTATGGAACTCGATTGATTAACTGGAGGGTGCGCCGAACTTACAAAAATCCTAGATCGCTTGCAAACATGGTGTGATGAGTGGCTGCTGAACCTTAATTACAAAAAATGCCGAATCATCCGACTGCGGTATAGTTACAGAAGGAGGATGTGGTTTTAATATCAGTACTTCATTAGTGGTCACCAACCCAAGGAGGCAACTGTTCTAACAGAGAATAACTTCTTAATGCGGTTCAGCATGGGTTTCTCGAAAAAAGATCTTGTGACACCTGCCAGCTCTCTTACTTTGATCATGTGCTACAATCTAGAGATAGTGGTTTTGCAATTTACACCGTTTATTTCGACTTCACAAAGGCTTTTGATCGTGTTGACCACGATCTCCTCCTGCTGAAACTTACCTCCTTCGGCATAGGTAACAAGCTTTTGAACTTAATATCCTCCTATTTGAATGATCGCGCACAACGGGTAAAAATTTCCGATGTTATCTCCAACCCCACGCACGTGAGGAGTGGCGTTATTCAGGGTAGTGTACTCGGCCCGCTTCTATTTTGCCTTTTTGTGAACGATGTTCCTGATTGTTTTCAGTATGGTAGGCCCTTTATGTACGCTGTTGATTTAAAAGTTGCCTATCGTTATAAACCGGTCGATCGCCACATTGTGCTTGAGCTCTTAAAAAAGGATCTTCAAGCCTTCACTCAGTGGTGTCGCACATGGCGCCTTTCGCTCTCTTGGCACAAATGCTCCGTTATGGTTAGTTGTGACAATCATCAGCCTCATCTTAGCATAGACGGTCATGACTTAAATGTGCCCGGGTTTATAAAGGATCTGGGCATATCATATTCTAGTAGTCTTAATCTGTCAGAGCACTGCGCCCTGATTGTCTCTAAAGCACGCCAAACCACTGGGTTTATTCTCAGAAATTTTAAAACCCTCAATATTAGGACCAGCCTATATAAAATGTATGTCAGACCTAGTCTGGAATACTGCTCGTTTCTATTTAGCCTTCTGCACGCGAGTGAACGGAGGAAGATAGAATCAGTCCAGCACTTTTTTACTAAAAGAGTTATTGCTTCAGAGCACAGAAACCTGTCCTACCAACAACGCTGTGAGCTTACAAGCCTCGACCCGTTGTGGCTTCGTAGATTACAGAAGGGACTATTTTTACTGTTCAAGCTTTTTAAACGGTTTTTACCTTTAACCCCCTTACATCCCTGAGGCAGCTCGACCACTGTCGGCGCACCAATCATAGAGATGTATTCTAATTTCTTCCTTTGGCACGCACCGTTTAAATACCGTCAGTTTTTTTTCGGTAAACGCTATAGCAATCTGGAATAAACTACCCAGAAGTATTAAAATTCAGCAAAACTATCCTTTGTTTACGAGAGCTGTCACTAGTTTTTCTACATTCAGGACACCTTCCGCGAATTTTGGGTGCTGATTCTCTGGAAGCTCTTTTCCGTTCTGATGGCGTCCACGGACTCTGAATCCTATGCCGGACTTCATGCTGAAGGCAATATTGCTGGCTCTGCAGTCCGTTCGGGTTATTCCTCAGTCTACAGCTAGCAGCCGCTCGCCGGCATACTTGCTGCTAGTACAGAAGACCAGATCCACAACACCGAAAGAAGAAGTACTACACCGTGCACCTGTGTCAACACTTCCCTGTCCTAAACTTTAATCTGTTCAACAAGCTGCAGTTTTTTCTCCTGAAAATACTTGAAAGAACGATCAGGAGTTTTTTTCACTGTCAGCTTGACCCCCTACTGTATATATCCCTTTTGACCTTGCCTGTAAACTTGCAATAAATAAATAAATAACACCCATTCTCAAACCATCGTCGCACTTTGAAATTATAGCAAAGAAAGCTGTGTATCTTAGGAGCAATCAGAATATCCTACGTTAATTTTGATAGAGAGCTTTTTGGGCACGTGTTTTGCACATTTCTACGTCCGGTGTTGGAATATGGCGTTCAGGCGTGGCGCCCCTGGACGAAATATGGCTACTCTCTGTTGGAGAAAGCTAAACGGAGGGCGATGAAACTAGTCAGTCGATTGAAATGCCTACCCTATGAGGGCCAACTAGAAAGATTTAAAATTTTTGCTCTCTCTTATAGGCAATACAGAGGAGATATGAACTTATTCTTCAAACTTTTCAGAGGAGTTCATTGTGCTCTTCAGATGGCCGACCAATTAAAACTAAAAGGAAACCACGCCAAACTTGAAGTGCGGGCCAACGTCTTTGCCCAACGGATGATTGACGAATGGAACAAACTGCCAACTTTGGATGTTCAGGCTGAAAGCGTTGAAATGTTTAAAAGATGACTTGATAAACTTTTACTTGATGGACGTATATTTAGTCAACACCAATGACCAATATACTTAAATAACTATCGCCATGATCATTTCCGTATTTTGCTACCGTCTATCTGTAAATAGGGTCTTCAAAGGTCTGCCTATTTCCCTTATATATACTGAATTATACTGAATTATTCGCTGATGGAGCTTTGACATCCAGAGGAATTAAATTATGGTAGACTACGTTATCAGCGTTAGTATTAGCATTTTTGCATGACATACTGGCTTTGGCCTGGGAAGTTCACAGTCGTTGCCCTGTTGTACTGTGCTGTAAACAGAGCTGACGTTTTCGCTTTCATAAACTGGCTGTCGAATGCAGTCCCTTTCTGAGTATTTCTTGTGATGAAATGGATTGACGGCGGCCATTCCAGAATAAGTGGTGAGCCCTTCTTGTAATTTCTAACAGGTTTTTTGAGGTTTGCCCTGGTTTTTCTTTCAGTAGTGTTCGGTGAGTTCGTAGGTTAAGTTGCCATAACAGGTAATAAAGCTTCACTCATCATTGTTGCATTAACGTTGACTGCCTCAATATTCAGCGGAACTGGTTTTTCTGGAGTTTTCTCGTCCTGGATGGCTTTGCGTTTTCAACAACCATGCCTTCTTTAATAGGTTGTTTGTTGCTTGTTGGTTGGGTAGTTGACGGAACATGAAATGATTTACTTTTGCTGTCCTCTAGAATAGCCACAATGATGATTCTCTCTTGGAGTATCTGAACTCGCTGCTTAAGATTCTCACAGCCGGCAATACGATGGGCTGCTGTGTAATCCGTCTCATTTGTTGCAGAGTTAACAGTGTCTGATGTCAGTACTCTAGTCCTTTTTTCCTATTGTGTCTCCTGGAGTCCACTGCGCATAGTCACCCTGGAGTCTAATGATTTCGTTGGTATTTTTCACAACAAAATATAAGAAACGCTCTTTAACATATCTTTGTGTATATTTATTTATTTATTGCCAATTTAAAGGCAAGGTCAAAAGAGATATACAGTAAAGGATCGAGCTGACAGTGAAAAAACTCCTGGTCGTACGTTCATTCCATCTAGTTACGAGACTGTGGGAGTGCCAATGATTTAGGTTTTGTTCTTTCCAGAGGTAGGGGTCTTTGAAGAACTAAAAAGTCCTAAGGTATGTTAATCCGTCCGACCGCGATGAGATTCCAACAAAGCTGTTATTTGAACTTGCTCGAGAGCTGGCCAAACCCCTATACTTTCTGTGTCAGAAAACGTTCGATACGGGAATTCTTCCTACCGATTGGAAAACAGGCCACATTACACCGCCCCACAAAAACCGTAGTCGTGCTCTGGCTACAAACTACGGGCCTGTCAGCCTGACCTCAATATGTTGCAAGGTTATGGAGAAGGTTGTCAAAAACCAATTAATAATTTAGTCAATAATAATAATAGTTGCAGTTAATGCCGGTTTACAGGCATTATCAGACGAAATATTCAGTGGGGATCAGGCTGGCAGTGAAAACAAACTCCTGAATGTATATCATTATAAGTGTTTTTCCTATCTTTATGTTATTCAGGAGAATAAACTTCTGCCTGTAAGATGATAGCAGTTCATATCAGGGAAGGGCTAACACAAGTGCACTTTGTTTGAAGTCTCTCTGTCTTTTTTAGGAACCGGGATTCTGCCCCAGGCAAGAGTGCATCCATGGACGTTTGATCACTGTCTGCTGTAGAAGTCAACGGGTGCAGGCTGCAGAGACGTTTCCATAGCCCTCAAGGCAAGACCTGGGATCAGGTTCAGATGCCGTGCACTCCATCGAACTGGAAAATAGATTCTACCGTGTCGGCGCCCAAAATTCTTGGAACCTATTCTGAATGCAAGAAACTAGTAATAGTTCTCTTAAAAAAAGAATAACCTCGCTGGATTTTTACATCCTGGGGTAGTTTATTCAATATGGCTATGGTGTTAACCGAAAAGAATCGACGATACTTAACTGTGTAAGATAAAGGAAGAAATAAAAAGACATTGCGATTACTGCTGCTCCGAGGGTGATCAAGCTGCCACACAGTGGTAAGGGGATACAATTTACGACTATTCAAAAGCTTAAACAGTAAAAAGATTCCCTTCGGTACTCGGAGAAACCATAAGGTATCAATGTTTATAAGCCCACAAGGTTCTTGATACGAAAGATTACGGTGCTCCAACGATAAAATTCTTTTCGTAAAGAAGTGCTGGACTGATTCTATTTTCTTCCGTTCACTAGCGCGCATAAGGCTGAATAGAAACTAGCAGTATTCCAGGCCATGCATAACGTTTATTTTATAAACGTGGAGTCTAATATCAATAGTTTTAAAATTTCGGAGGATAAACCTGGTCGTTCTTAGTGCTTTGGAGACAATCAGGGCGCAATGCTCTAAAAGATTGAGACCATTGGAATATGATATGCCCAGATCCTTAAAAACGCCAGGCACATTTAGATCGTGGCCATCTATGCTGAGTTGAGGCTGATGGTCATCGTCAACAACCATAACGGAAGGGAAAGGCGCCATGTGCAGCACCACTGAAAAAAGGCCTCAAGATCATTTTTAATAGATAAAGCATGGTATCGAGATCTGCCGTCTTGTATCAATAGGCAACTTCTAAATCGTAGGCATACATAAAGTGCCTACCATTCCGAAATAAACCTGGTTCATTACTGACAAAAAGACAAACAAAAGCGGGCCAAGCACACTATCCTGTAACAAGATAGTTCAACCGTCGACTTCAACGAGGTCCAACGTATACTCCACACCAGGTGGTGCAGGGACGGTGAATTGCGCGGGAAATAGTTTAAAGTGATAGTAGCCTTGCGCTGCAGCTATCGCACTCTCTCCTCCTCCCCCAACTTAACCCGGTGTTATGACATAGTTAAAAAGACTGGAGGCGGGAGAGGACGCAGGTGGCTGGCGCGGCCGGAGCCACCCCTGGGCGTACCACCACACCTGGCTCGGATCCCACGGAGTGGGAGTGCCATAAGGGCCATATTAAGAAGGAACCATTGCAGCCCGACTCTCAGTCCGCCAGTCAGCCACTCCACACAAAACACACATTGGGCTAACCACGCGGTCCGATTTATCCCGTCAGTTGGCAACCATCCAAGCCACGGCTTTTAGCGCCCCGTGATAGTTTCAAGCGCATCAGATTGTTTATAGTGACGAACATGCGCTGTGCTGTCGACTTCACTCTCTCCCCAACCCCCACAGTCAAACCGCTGTCCGAGCCGGTCAGTTGTCTGATGTGGGAGTGGGTCCATTGGTTGACGGGTCAGCGTACCCGTCTTCGCATGGCCCCATAATGCACACGCCAGGATTTACTTACTCAGGGGATATGGAGGAGCCATCGCCGTCTGACTCCTAGTCCACTGGTCAGCCACTCGACACACACAGCACATACACTGGGCCGAAAGCGTGGTCTGGTGTAAGCGTCAGATTGGCAGCCTTCCAAGCCACTGTTTCTAGGAAACCGTGATTTTATCAGGTACATTATGATGATTGTGAGGGTTTTGTCACTGTATTAGTGTAGATGGTGTGCGCTGATGTGGCTTAGCCTCCAGTGGTTTACCGCAGGTTGTCGTGGAGGCGCATGTGTCCTAATAGGCCCATGCGGTGTATAAATGTGCGGGAGCAGTGAGGGCAGTGGATGCGGGCGCGGCGACTGTATGTCGGAGCCCCAGGCACTGATTTACCAGCCTCCGTGCGATGGATTCGCAGGTGACCGACCAGGCCGTTGCGTGAGTTGAAGTTGCGGGTGCATTGTGGGCAGGATAAATCAGTAGAGGCTGGGGGGTGTCATTCATGGTAGTGGTGGTGGCAGTGGCGGTATGAATGGCAGGAATGAAGAGTGTGCATTATGTATCGGTGTTGTCAGCATTGCGGTGAATTCCGCTATCATGGATGCGCATGTGACCGAATAGGCCTATGCGATGAGTGAATGCGCGAGGACAGTGAGGAAAGTGGAAGCGACGATCTCTGCTGTATATTGGTGCTCCAGGTACTGGTTCAACAGTCTCTGTACGATGGATTCGCAATTGACCGACCAGGCCGATGCGTGAGGTGAATGTGCGGTCGCATTGAGGAAAGTTTGTGAGAGAGTCCCCATCGCTGACGGTGGTAGTGGTGGTAATGAAGGCGAAGACGGTGGTGGGGGTAACAGGCAGTGAGTAGAGGGATGTGGTCTCTATGATAGTGGGAGTAATGGATTTGATGCCAGGAGTGAGGGTGGGAGAGTTTGAAGGAGTTTAGGCAGAATTTGACGTATAAATTGGAATTGTTGGATTTTTCGTTCATTGCGTCCGAAGATGTCCAACCAGGCCGATTCGCGCGCGGAAGATGCGTTGACAGCGCGGGCATGTTGGCAGGGCCTGAGCATCGACGATGTTGGTCCGGGGCGCTGATGACTTTTGTGCCGCTCTTTTGGCCTTGGCGGCGGCGATCCGGTTGGCCTCATAGATTGCTGAACCAGTCTTCACGGATCTTCTCCATGCCGGTCTATCCTGGGCGAGGTCCTCCTAGGTTGCCGGGTTGATTTACAGTTGCTTCAGATATTTCGTAGCGTCGTTTCTGACTTCTCTCTCGGTGTCCAACCGTAGTGACATCGAAGAAAGGTCGTTTGGGTAGTAGCTCGTCGTCCATTCTTACCAGTTGCACTTGCCTCAGCATGGCGTGGATGCTGAGGATTCCGGTCCGCTCCAGGACTTATATGTCCCGGATCCTTTCTTGCCATCTCAGTTTCAGTATTCTTTGGAGGCAGCTGAGATGGAAGTGATTAAGCTTCCTGGCCTGGTTCGAGTAGGGTGTCCAGGTTTCCGCTCCGTAAAGGTGTGTCATCAAGACGACGGCCTTGTTCATCTTCAGTTTGGTATTTAGGTGAATACCGTGGCAATTCCACACGGAGGCCTGCAGCCGGCCGAAGGCCTGCCTAACTTTGGAGATCCGTTGGGCAACCTCGTCATCGATTCTCGTGTTGTGCGACATCGTGCTTCCTAGATAAGTGAAGGTTTCCACGTTTTTGAGTTGAGCACCGTTGACATTGATTCGAGCAGCATTGTATTCCGCGCTGGGTGGCGGCTGGTGCACGACAACCGTTTTGGTTGTACTGATTAATAATCCAAAATCGGCGCTGCCTTCGGCGAAGAGGTCCATGCTCCTTTGCATGTCCTCCTCCGTCACGGTGTTAAGGGCACAGTCGTCCGCGAAGAGCAAGTCATGGACTGTAGTCGTAGATACGCGCATTGGAGCCTGCATACGCCGACTGTTAAGAAGGTGCCCGTCAGTTCTGTAAACGATGCGGATACCAGGCTGCTCATCACGGTAGGCGTCCATCAGCATAGCCGAGAACATGAGACTGAAGAGGGTGGGGCCAGTATGCAGCCCTGCTTCACTTCGTTGGTCACTGAGAATGCTTCGGATACCGTCCCATTATCAGTGACGCGCGCCGTCATCCCGTCATGAAACTGACGCACCATGTGCGTGAACCACTCAGGACAGCCGAATTTCTGCATAACTTTCCACAGTCCGTCGAGATTCACCGTGTCAAAGGCTTTCGTTAGATCCATGAAGGTAGTTTATAGGTGTTCGGATTATCTGACACTTCTCTTGTAGCTGGCGGGCGGCAAAGATCATATCTATTGTTCCGCTGTGTCGGCGGAAGCCACGTTGTCTTTCCGGGAGCAGGCCCTGCTCTAGGTGACCGTTCAGACGATTGAGAAGGATACGGGCGAAAATCTTCCCGGCGATGTTGAGCAACGAGATGCCTCTGTGATTATCACAGAGTTGCCGGTTCCCCTTCCGTTTGTAGAGATGGACAATGGTCGCGCCTTTGAAATCCTGAGGAACTTGTCCTTGGCGCCACATCTCCTGGAAGAGTGTTGTGAGTTCCACCATCAGCCGGGGCCCACCGTGCTTTTAGACTTCCAGTGGGATTTTTATTTATTTAGAATTAAGAATTAAGATTTGGTTAGCACCGGCAAGGCACTGTCTAAGCAAACCTCAGTAACGAAATAAAGTTATGATAGTGTGTGCACATAAAATGTACAAACACATAACGTGTCCTGCTATGTCAACAGTTAGCGATGTTTTTAAATACATGGTGAACTAGAAAAAAAATAGGAAGTGAAAAATACTCCTACCATAAAAATGGAGGCAGAGTTCAAAAAGCCTTCATTTTTGAATAAAATGTAGGAGAAAAACCTGGAGCATTTAAGAATGAGATAATGAAACGTCGAGGTGATTCGTTCTTGATCACTAAGGCGTATGAAACAAAATCTCACAAAAATGCGTCAAGAAATATAAGCCCTCAGCATCTTAGGATCCAGAATTGAATTCTGATGATGGTTAGTATCCAAAGAAACGGCCGGATTTAAGACTGTCAACCACCGAATGTGTACGTCCGAATGACGTCATCGTTTGGATGACTGGTGATGTAAGGAGAGATCATAGTTCATAGGCGACTCGAGGTAGCGAGAATATAGTTTAAAGAGGGTCACTTAAATTCCCGATAGTCCGTTATCCGAGTCATGGGGAAGCTACTGGGAAAAGATAAGGAAAATAAAACGTTAATAGAAACAGTGTTAAGATAAATGTGCAGTCTTCGCTTGAATGCAGATAGCCTAGTTAACAACCTTATTTCAATTGGCAAGTTATTTCAAAGAAAACTATACCTAAAAGCAAAGAATAGAGAGCGCTTACACGTGGAGGATGCAGGGGAGATATAATTTGTGCACAATTTATTAGGTTATAAGGAAGACTAACGGGGGCAATGACAGATAGTTTGGGGAGAGTTGAACTATTACTTAGTCGGGTAAGGAGACAAATGCCTGCTTCAAGTCTCCTGACCCAAAGAAATTTTAGCTTCATTAGCTGGCATCCTGTTGAGTAGGAAGTAGTTGAAAGAGTCGGAAATAGGAGTTTTTTGTGAAATGTCTTTGCAAATTTTCAATTTTTGGACGGCTAGATTCGTTCATTAAACCGAAGAAAGGACAGCAAAATTCAAGAATGGGAAGTACAAACATACGATAAAGTCTTAATTTAATTTCAGGAAGGTAGAATTTATAAGAAATTAAGCAGCAAATACGAGCAGCTTTGGTCGTAATTCTATCGGCATGAGGCGAAAGATCTAATTTATTTGTATAGCTTAAGCCCAAGTCCTTGATGAAGGAACATTCAATCATAGGGCAACCTTCAAAGATAAGAGGTTGCGGCAGCCTTACAGGCCCAAACCTCATGTAGCGACAATTAGTAGGTGAGAACTCCATTAGCCATGTGGAGCTCCAGGTCGAAAAGAGTGTCTAAGTTTGAATGAAGTCAGTAAAGGGGACTACAAAATATTATAGCTTCTAGTTTAGCTAGAAGTCGTTTATAGAGCACTTTATCGAATGCCTTACTAAGATCAAATTAGATAATAACTACAGATAGATGATCATTACGAAGAGAGGTTAGTAGATTTAGAAAAGACATGTGGCAGGTTTCACAAGAGCGGTCCGGTAAGAAGCCGTGTTGGGAAAAGTTGATAATTGGATTGCTTATGCAAAAATCCGTGAGTTGTTTTGCGATTAGTTTTTTCGAAGAGTTTAGCAAGAGAGGGCGTTTTATGAACACCACGATAGTTATGAATGTCCGAGCGGGAACCAGATTTAAATACTGGAATTATAATAGAAGTTTTCCAATAAACGGGGAAGATACCATTTTCGAGAAATACTGAGAATAACTTGCTTAGCAAAGGTGGAAAATCCCTTAACTGTTTAATAAGTGAGTTTGGAATGTTATCAGTTCCAACTGAATGTGAATTTTTAGGTGAGCTATTTCCTTTTTGAATACATGAAGGCGAGAAATTAATGGTTGTTGGAAGCAAATTTGAAAGCAGAGGAATTGTGGGAGTGGGGCTAGTTTCAGTGGTAAAAGTGGTTGGCAAAAAAACGAATTTAACAACTCTGCTTTTGCCCCAAATCGCCTGTAACAATTTTTGTTACAGTCGAGTAAGGGTGGATTTACATTCAGACGCTTAGCCGATGATCGAACATGGAAGACTTGAGCAGCAGATTTGGATGAATTGACATAACTTAGTGCCCGAAATTCCCTACGCTTATCTCTCGCGAGCCTTATTTTCGATGCTAATTCAAATATTTGTGCAATCCTTAAATGAACTGACAAAGAGCTTTTAGATGAATATTTAAGGTGCTTTCGTAATTTTTTAAGTCTGTTCTGGAGAAAATGCGGAACAGTAGAAGAAGCTGTATTTGAATTAAAAATCTAAAACGGGATAAAAGCCTGGATTTTTTCTGTGAGGCTCTGCAATAGTTGACGGAAAACGTTTGGATCGTTGATTGAGAATATGCTATGCCAGTCTAGAGTGCTTACGAAATTATTTATTATTTCATGGTTTGTGTTCGCAAAGTCAAGATTATTGCATTTAACCTCAGGCTTCGTATGAAGGGGGACTGGAAAACAACAGTGAATTATTGCGTGATCACTTTAGAAAAGATCATGATGAAAATTCATAAAGAGAGGGTGGACATCATTTGAAAAATTAAATCTAAAATGTTGTCATTTATAGTAACTGATCTGACCAGTTGGGACATGTTTGAAAAGTTAATAGTATCGACCAATTTCTGATGTTTAGGTGGAGAGGAATTTGCCTGCCAGTCAATGTCTGGCAGATTAAAATCGCTTGCGATTATTTCGACATCAAATTGAGTGTCTGCAACTTTTTCAAAAAGTTCACAGAGCTCGCTTTCATTGCCAGAATAACACGGGGGTTTATATACACAGCCAATAACCGTTTGTTTTATTGTGCGGGAGGATGACTGAAGCAAAGCATACATTTCAGAAAAGGACGAAATGCTCAGCTGAAAAGGGAAATGTACAAAGGATGACTTAATATAAAGGAGGCAACCACCGCCACGTTTTTTTCAGCGCAGTCTTGTCAGTACAAATTGAAATTATCTATAGCAAGCGTCGAGTCACAAATAAGAGAGTGATCCCAGGATTCAGTGATGCACAGCACATCTGGATCAAGCTCCAAGGCTACTGTTCTAAGCTCAGCCATCTTATTTACAACTGACCTCGCATTGAGTGAAACTAAGCTGAGCGTATTCCTGAGCGGCAGGTTACGCTCATCAGTATTTATAAAAAGGATAATTTGGTGGCGAAGACGAAAAACTGGAAAGAAGAAACGAAAAGGTGGGAAACAAAATTGCTCTGGTCTACAATTTGTCGAAATGTTAGTGTTTAGAGAACTGAAATTATTGAACAACGGCATATTTGGATGAAAACCTTGGAAGGGAAGGCTATATTGTAGCGTTTGAAAGACAGAAGGTGGAAAAGAAATGAGATTTTTAGGGAAGTTAGCATAAATTGTCGGAAAACATGCATTTGAAAAAGGAATAAATGATTTTGAAAAACTGGTAACATAATTAGCAGCGTTAATTATTTGGGGATTTCGGACACTTTTTGTTTGGGAAAGATGCTAACGTAAGCGTTCGCAGCTGTTGTAGATGCTGATGGGTTAGAAGGTTTCCCATCGGTAATGACATTACTGATTTTAATGCCTGGATTAGCCAAAGATTCAGATTTACTAGGAGTTTTCTTAGGTTAAGTAGATTTGGCAGCTATAGCAGGCATGGTTTTGCTTTGGGCTGAGAAAGAAGTGGCGTTTATACAATTTCAATCAAACCAGAAACAAGGTTAACGGGTAAGATTCAGCTGGAATCGAAATTCCTGTCGAGCCGGAGGGCCGTGGGCTTGCATTAGCTACAGGACAAACCTCTGAGATAACTTTCGATATTAAAGGTGCAGACCAAGGCTTCTTGTTTGCTTATGAGGGTGAGACCAAACGTTCCATTTGGAATTTTATCCCTACAGATAAACAACTTGTTTTTTTCAAATATTGAGCTGAGTGCTCATGTTTAGAGAAAATAAGGTCAACTTCAATTGCTGAAAAAAGTTTAACCAGAATAGGCGGGTTTTCGCTACGGAAAGACAACCTTTTAGCTTCAGCGACTTTAAAAGTTAAAAGCCGCATGAGTAAAGGAAATGAAATGCAACGTCCAGGGATTTTACTCTTGGGGGCGTTTTTTAAAAGAAAATTGAAACTGCTCTTATGTCGGTCAATTAATTAATTAATTATTTATCTATTGCCAGTTTACAGGCAAGGTCAATATATATATATATAGTAGAGGGTCAAGCTGACAGTGAAAAAAGTCCTGATCGTTGTTTCAGGTGTTTTCAGGAGAAAAAAATGCAGCTTATGGAGTAATTAAAGTTCAGGACAGGGAAGCGTTGACACAGGTGCCCGGTGAAGAGCTTCTCCATTCAGTGATATGGATCCATTATTCTGCACCATCAGGTATGTCGGCGAGCGGCTGTTCGCTGTCGACTGAAAATAAGCCGATTGCGGTCTGCAGAACCAGCAATATTGCCGTCAGCATGAAGTCCGGCACATGATTGAGAGTCCGTGAACGCCATCAGAACCGAAGAGAGCTTCCACAGAGTCAGCACCCAAAAAGTTTTTGGAAGGTGGATTGAATGAAGAAAAACTAGTGGCAGCTCTTGTAAACAAGGAAGAGCTTAGCTGAATTTTGATACTTCTGGGTAGCTTATTTCAGATTGCTATAGCGTTAACCGAAAAACAACTTACGGTATCTAACTGTACGTGCCAAAGGAAGAAATAAAAATACATCTCGATGACTGGTGCGCCGAGAGTGGTCGAGCTGCCTCAGAGATGTAAAGGGGTTAAATGTACAACTATTGACTCGGTACTGACCATGTTTATAAAAGGCCCTAGTTTCACGCATTGTTGAGAAGTGAGTGAAGACAACTTTCCCTCAAAAATGGTACCAAGGATCCTGAAGAGAGAACCATATTTCGACATAAAGTTATTAAAGTTTTCCATGGCGTCAAGGTCTAAGTTCTTCATGCTTAAGGTGGGTTGCTCTAGTGGAAGTTTTACGCGAAGAGGATGTTTGCCTCTAAGCACTGACTGGGATTTCATATTAATTTTAAACTATAGCACTTTTTAAATCACTTGTCACAAGTGACGTTTTGCGGAATAAAAGATGTTATATTTGAAATATGTGTTTTAAGCAAGGCACTGCAAGCAAATATCTGCTAGGTAACGAGTTTAAACTGAAAAAAGAATTAGTGAAGAGGCTATGCAGGATGAAAAATTATATCAACTGGTATACCAGTTACTGCAATTTATTCTTCGCTGGAAATAATGTAAACTTAAAAAATTTTAACTTTATTTCTAGAATTAACCTTTAGATTCCATCCTTTTGACGTAAATCTGCGAGACCTTTAATGAGGCTATGTAGGGTGAAAAAGTTTAAAACTGTATATTTCTCCCTATTGTCAATTGAAATACCTGCCGGTGTGTGCAGCTGATAAAGAGGTAAAAATACAATAAATTTTCAATAATTTAGCTAATATTTTCTGCAGGAAACGAAAAAATCGGTTTAAAATTCGAGAATTCATTTATCTTTAAATTTGCGTCGGATTGCATCGGATCCCGGTGCTTTACCGCTGGAAATCTTCTGCATGGCCTGGATGGTTTCTGGTAGGGAAGGCGGCAGATCCAGGTCATTGTTTGTGTCCACTTGAGGGAGCCGGTCAATGGCAGTATCGGAGATGGCTGATGAGCAATTAAGGACACTTCCGAAGTGCTCGGCCCAGAGCTTCAGAATTTGCGATTTATCTGTCAGCAGTGTTGTGCCATCAGAGCTGAGCAGCGGGGCGGTCCCTTTCATACACGGGCCGTATATGGCCTTCATGGCTTTTAAAAAGTTCTTCATTTCATTGCGGTCCGCATACCCCTGGATTTCCTCAGCCTTTCGGATCATCCAGGCATCCTGCATCTCCCGCAGCCGTTGCTGTACAAGGCGCCGGCATCTGAAGAAGGCTGCTTTGGTGGCATCAGTCCGAAAGTCCATGTAGGCTTTGTGTAGTCCATTCTTCTCCGCAAGTAAGTTGCTGATGTCAGCGTCATTGTCGTGAAACCAGTCCTGGTGTTGACGGCGTGCGTGTCTAAGGACTTCGAGGGCGGTGGACTGGATGACATTTCGCATGTAGGTCCTCCAGTTTCTCGGTTATTTAGTTGCTGAAATCAAAACAGTGAGCAGGAAAATTTAATCAAAGAGTATTTAACTTACCTGGCGGCCTCTTACCTTGGGGCCTCCGTCGGGGTTGCAGTCGGGTCCTCATCTGGGAGATGACGAGGTGCTAATCTGTCTAACCAACGGCATCGCGGATTGCCTTGGCTACAAGCACATCCTGTCGATCTCGCCTTCGGACGAGAACATAGTCCAGCAGATGCCAGCGCCGCGACCTAGGGTGCATCCACGTGGCTTTCTCCCGCGTCGGAAGGCAGAATAATAAATATAATAATAAAATAAAATTGAATATTTAAGGCCCAGAGAGCCCCGTCATTTCAAACCTTGTATCACGGTTCAAATAAATACAAAGTGGATAAATGGACCCTGCAAGATTCCACCCTGCTCGAAAGGGTGCAGCAATGAACCACAAAATTAGTAAGAAGTCAAGGTGTACTGCCTCAAGATCCGCCTAAATAACCTAAACCTCTTTGCTCTGATTTATAGTCAGTTTCATGGAGATTGCTACAAACCTTTCCTATCGTGCCTGGCATGGATTGCACCCTCCTGTGTGATGGCTTTTTCCAATTCACCACTACACCACAGCAATATTGCCCTCAGCACAGGATTCACAGTCAACGATCACCATCAGAATGGAAGAGAGCTTACGTCGAGTCAGCACCCACAATACGTGGAAGGTGTCCTGCATTTAAAAAAAACTAGTGACAGCTCTCGTAAGCAAAGGATAGCTTTGCTGAAGTTTGATACTTCTGGACAGATTCATCCAGATTGTTAAAGCGTTTACTGAAAAAAACTGACGATATCTACCGGTGCGTGCCAGAGGAAGGAAGAAAAATACATTTCGATGACTGGTGCGCCGAGAGTGATCGAGCTACCTCAGAGTTGTAAAGGGGGTAAAGGTTCAACTGTTTATAAGTTTAAACAGTAAAAATAGTTTATTCTGTAATCAGCGAAGCCACAACCGTTTCTGTGTTCTGAAGTGAAAACTCTTTCGTAAAGAAATGCCGACCGATTCTATCTTCTTCCAAGTAATTCATAAACAGAAAACGTGTCCACTTAAAATATTCTTCTTAAATGCCAGATCTCTGCTTTATAAGATGCCGTTGCTTCAGACTGGGTTTCGTCCACAGCCTCGACATTGTAATAGTTACAGAGACATTGGCAATATCCTGTGTATCCGACTCTGAACTCCCTATTCTAGGCTTCACTTACATTCGGAATGATCGACACGAAGGCCACGGTGGAGGAAGCTGTATCTATGTTAAGCAACCACTTAAATTTCTGCCGTTGGACTATCGAACATTTACTGCGGTAGGAGAGAGCTGTTGGCTCCGATTTGTTCTAAAAGATAACTACTCTTTACTCGTTGGTTGTGTCTATCGCCCTCCCAACGTCAGCGATTATTACGATCTTTGTCTCTCACTGTCATTTCACGCCGCAGCTGACTTAAATCTGAAGTACTGCTTGATTGCAGGTGACTTCAATCTTCCTGAAGTTCATTGGTTTCCACCTTCCGGTCGCACAAATTTCGAAGACTTACTTGAGGCCATAGATATGGGCATTTGGGACCAGGTAGTTGATCTTTCCACCCGAGGATCAAACCTACTTGATTTTATTTTCTGTGGACGTTACCTTTAAACCCAGTTGGGAGTTCTGACCATGCCATAGTTCTTTCTGCACTAAAGTTCGCGGCTGATGAAACGTTTTCCAAAACATATATTTCATCAGTGATTTCCGATCAGCAAATATGGGGGAATTTATAACACATCTTAATTCCCACGATCGGAGTAACTTCCTTCTATGTTTGGATGTGAATGTTTGTACTGATACATTTTACCAAGTTCTAGGTCACTCATTTCTCGTTTTGTTCACCGAAAGAAAATAATTAATGTCAAAGATGAAGTCTATCTCCTTTTATCATTCCGCCGTAGACTGTGTAGACTCTCACGTCATTTCCATCTACAAAAGGACACTTCCGTCCTGCTCTTGATCCAACAAATCTTTGAAGAGGCCAAGAGGCTGTCTGATGAAAAACAGCTATCCAATGAGGTCACATTATCCGAAAATCCTTCGTTTAATGTTGCGAAACTGTTTTCGCGCACAGTAAAAGTGCAAGGAAAAACTCAGTTTCCTGTACTTCGAGACGCTTTTGGAAACCCTTTAACTGACGCTATGTTGACGGCAGAAAGCTTAAATGCTTTCCTGTCTAGAACCTTTACAAACATTATGGCGCTTCCTTTCCGAACATCCGGGTTTGGACCGGTAACGTCCTCGAAACCATAACCTTTACCCTCTGGGACGTTACCGTAGACATTCGGCGTTTTCGTCAATCTTACAGTCCTGGATCAGATGGCGTCCTTCCCAGCGTTCTAAAGGCGGATGCAAATTATCTATTTCCGTCCATTCTGTAAAAGATATTTACGCTTGCTCTATTCAGCGAAACATTCGTTAATTTTTGGAAGGAATCGTACATTCACCCTATAACCAATCATGGCCAACCTACGTCATTTGACGACTTTAGGCCAATAAATACACTGCCAGCAACCTCTTAGATCTAGGAGACCTTGATCAACGACAAGATGATGCGTCACCTGACGGCGAATAACCTACATAATGTGGCTCAGCATCGGTTCCTCAAAAAACGATTTTGTGACAACTACCAGCTCTCTTTCTTTGATCATGTGCTACAATCTAGAGACAAAGGTTTTGCAATTTACACCGTTTGTTTCGATTTCACGAAGGCTTTTGATCGTGTTGACCATGATCTTCTTCTGCTGAAACTTGCCTCCTACGGCATAGGTAACAAGCTTCTGAACTTAATGTCGTCCTACTTGAATGCTCACGCAAGCGTTAAAATTTCCGATGTCATCTCCAACCCCACGTATGTGATGAGTGGAGTTATTCAGGGTAGTGTGTTCGGCCCGCTTATCTTTTGCCATTTTGTCAATGGTGTTCCTGATTGTTTTCAGCATGGTATGCCCTTTATGTACGCTGATGATTTTAAAGTTGTCTATTGATATACACCGGTCGATCGCAATATCGTGCTTGAGTTCAAAAAAAGGATCTTCAGGCCGTCACTCAGTGGTGTCGCACATGGCGCCTTTCGCTTTCTTGGCACAAGTGCTCCATTATGGTTAGTGGTGACAACCATCAGCCTCATCTTAGCATAGACGGTCATGACCTTAATGTGCCTGGAGTTATAAAGGATCTAGGCATATCATATTCTAGTAGTGTTAATCTGTCAGAGAACTGTGCCCTTATTGTCTCGAAAGCACGCCAAACTACTGGGTTTATTCTCAGAAATTTTAAAACCGTCAATATTAGAATCAGGCTATATAATATATATGTCAGGCCTAGTATGGAATACTGCTTATTTCCATTTAGCCTTCTGGACGCGAGTGAACGGAGGAAGATATAATCAGTCCAGCACTTCTTTACTAAGAGAGTTTTCACTTCAGAGCACAGAAACCCGTCCTACCAACAACACTGTGGGCTTACAAGCCTCGACCCTTCGTGGCTTCGTAGATTACAGAAGGGACTAATTATACTGTTTAAACTTTTGAACAGTTTTACCTTTAACTTCCTTACATCTCTGAGGCAGCTCGACCACTCTCGGCGCACCAGTCATCGAGATGTATTTTTATTTCTTCCTCTGGCACGCACCGTTGGATACTGTCAGTTTTTTCGGTCAACACTTTAGTAATCTGGAATAAGCTACCCAGAAGTATCCTTATTCAGCAAATTTTTCTTTGTTTACGAGAGCTGTCACTAGTTTTCTACATTCAGGACACCTATCAAGTATTTTTGGTGCTGACTCGATGGAAGCTCTCTTTCATTCTGATGGTGTTCATGGACTCTGAATCCTGTGCTGAGGGCAATATTGCTGGCTCTGCAGTCCGTAATCGGCTTATTCCTCAGTCGAGAGCGAGCAGCCATTTGCCGACATACCTGCTGGTGCAGAATACTGGATCCATTAAACTGAAAGGAGAAGTTTCACAGGGGGCACCTGTGTCAACCCTTCCCTGTCTTGAACTTTAATCACTCAATAAGCTGCAGTTTTTTCTCCTTAAACACATAATAATTATTAGAAGTTTTTTTCACTGTCAGCTTGATCCTCTAATGTATATCTCTTTTGACCTTGTCTGTAAACTGGCAATAAAAAAATAAATATAATCGAGCAGTATTCCAGACGAGGTCTGATATAAATTTATAAAAGCTGGTTCTAATATTGACGGTTTTAAAATTTCTGAGAATACACCTAGTAGTTTGGCGTGCTTTCGAGACAATCAGGGCGCAGTGCTCTGACAGATTAAGACAACTATAATATGATATGCCAAGCTCCTTTATAACTCCAGACACATTCAGTTTGTGACTGTCTATACTTAGCTAGGGCTGATGGTTGTCGCCACCAACCATAACGGATCATTTGTGCCTACTTTACTACTTAACTTTTGAAATATTAGTGTACCACGTAACTCTGCATACATTCACATGACTGTAACTTCTTTACGTTGCTTCTAATTCTATTGATTTTAATGTGACGATTAGGGAGTTCAACAACCTGATTTCACATGCCAATAGTTATGGCCTCAAGTACTTCCTCGAACATTAACGGGTCAAAAGGTGGAAAACATCGAGCTCCAGAAATATTGAACTGACCTGCAATCAAGCAATATGTAAAACTTGAGTCAACTGTGGCATGAAATGCCTGTGCGAGACAAAGATCGTAATCCTTACTGGCATTGGGTGGGCGGTAGAACCAACCAACGAGCAAAGAGTACTTATTTTTTAAGGTAAGTCGAAGCCAACAGCTTTCATCAACCGCGGTAACTTGCGGATAGTCTTATGTTATAAAAGCCTGTGGTTGCATAACATAGCAGCACCTCCCTTCATTAGAGCTGACGCAACGATCAATTCGAGTATAATTTTAACATAAAAGAGAGAGTTCGGAAACAGCTACGGAAGGTGTTGCCCATGTTTAAGTTTATTTAAGAATATCTGGACAGTGGAGGAAGACCAGAGTCTGAATCAGAGGCATTTTATTTAGCTAGGAGCTGGTATTCAGAACGAACAGTTTAATTTTGCAAGCTTGGAAAAAGGCCTCGCCAAAATATTTTTTAAGGGCTACCAGGAACAGACTTGACACCAAAGTTGTCATTATAAATATCAGAAAGTTTTTTACATAATCAACCACTGACCTAAGGCAGAGGACACTATGATAATAAAAGTTTAGCTAGAAATGAAGTCTGATACTCTTGAAGTATTTTAAAGAAATCGCTGCCCTTTGAATGGATTATAAAGTACCCACTCCTCAGCACCCAATCCTCAGCGATGTTCCCAAGGACACATGTTGGTGCAATTATTATTGAAATACCTTTGGAGATGGCGTCTCATCTTTGGCTTCATCATTTCAAACGATTATAGACCTTTACAGCGGACTATGAACATATTCATAGTTTAAACTTTCCAAATCCTTACTAATTCTGGGAAAGAAGACAGCCAACACATGCTTAAGCCTTCGAACTTGCGTATCATTCTTTCCGTTCACATCCTCTATGCACATCCTTCTATGCACCTCAAAATTTCTATGCTATTGGTTTTTGAGTGCTCAAGACTTTCTTAGCTAGCACTATTTCCTGCACTTACGAGACGTGAACTCTGATAAACACGCTAGTTCATCGAAAAGCGGAGGAATTATCGCACGGGTGTTTAAATCTCTTGCAGAAATTCATATTGATGCATAAGGATATAAGTAACTTGAAACAAGAAACGGCTGATCTAAAAGAGAAGGTTCATTATTCACCCGGAAAAAACACCCGTAACCACGAGAATTCCAACTAAAGAAATGACGTTTGCAAATATATCTTCCACAAGAATACCTGGTGGCAGTTCGACCGTCGATTTCGACGAGGTCCACCGTATGCTCCACACCAGGTGGTGCAGGGACGGTGACTTGCGCGTGAATTAGTTTAAAGTGATAGTAGCCTTGCGCTGCAGCTACCGCACTCTCTCCTCCTCCCCCACCTGAGTCCGGTGTCAAGACAGAGTCAAGAAGACCGGAGATGGGAGAGGGCGCAGGTGGCTGGCGCGGCCTAAGCCGCCCCTGGGCGTGCCACCACACCTGGCTCGGATCCCACGGAGTGGGAGTGCCATAAAGGCCACATTAAGAAGGAGCCATTGCAACCTGACTCTCAGTCCGCCAGTCAGCCACTCCACACAAAACACACATTGGGCTGACCACGCGGTCCGAGTTATCCCGTCAGTTGGCAACCTTCCAAGCCACGGCTTTTAGCGCACCGTGATAGTTTCAAGCGCGTCAGATTGTTTATAGTGAGGAAAATACGCTGAGCTCTCGACCTCACTCTCTCCCCCACCCCCACAATCAGACCACTGTCCGAGCCAGTCAGTTGCCTGATGTGGGAGTGGGCGCATTGGCTGACGGATCGGCGTACCCGTCTTCGCGCGCCACAGCACGACCTGGCCCCCATAACGCACACACCAGGATTCACAAACTCAGGGGATATGGAGCAGCCATCGCCGTCTGACTCCCAGTTCACTGGTCAGCCACTCGACACACACAGCACATACACTGAGCCGACGGCGTGGTCTGGACAAGAATACCTAATGTAGAGCTAAAGACATTGCGTCTACAGGGCTCAGTAAATCAGTAGACATTTTCATCCTTTGATAGGGAGATCAAACACGCTCATGCACCTTACTACTGTCATCGAGCTTAGACAAAAGCAGTTATGTTCTAGATACACAAAAATATGCGGCATCATAGCTGGATGATACAAAAAGGGCGAAGTTGAAAAGCTCGTCGAATTTGAAGAAGAAGAATTCGAAGTCAAAAAAGGGCCAAGATGCTTTCACAAAAAAAGGGGATAGAACTCAGAAAAACTCTCTTTCTTACCGATAAATGCTCAAGCGGAATCCTCTGTTGGTAATACAGGAGCAATTGCATGACAAATTGGCAAAGCTCCCAAAAGGGGTACGCCATTAACTTTAGGAATCGTTGCTCGTACTGACACAAATAACATCGTCAACCACAGTATATTTCATCCTGATACTGATGCTCTATAAACAAATCAGAACTCAAAGTCACCTCACAGACATTTTGACCGAAAGCGCATTCTCGTTATTAAAGGGGCTCCAAAGTCCACTTCTCTGATTGCAAAGGAAAGGGTAGCTCCACAACTAACCGGTCTCAGTTTTTTGCCTCTAAATATGCTTTTATATGGGATAATCTTCCACTGGAAATTAGGTTGTCGTCTACATTAGCTATTTTCAAAACCAAATTACGCAAACATTTAACTTCGGAAGATATAAAGTCCTTATTGTCTGTTTCCTTCCCAAACTCGCAACTTTTGGATTTTGAAAAGGGTCCTCCTGGTATTTGAGGCAGCTTCCCTTGATATTATATTGGTCTCTTATTATATTTCCATCATCCTTTGCAGTCAATCTTTGCATTCACTTTTTCTTCCCCTCCTTTTAAACTAGCATTACCAACTCTTGACAACCTTGATACTTTCCTCCGAATTAGCAACCCTGACGATAGTCTCCAGGTTCTGTTGATGATCGAGGTGGGTTCTGATGGTTTCGCCTCTTTGATGATGGACTATGCAGTCAGCAAGGTCGCATCTCGATGATGAGCTCGTGACCTCTACTGTCCCCTCTTCGTTTCGACCATGTTGTCTACGATGAGTTCGTCCTCTCTCACCTCCACTGGTGTTTATAAACAGTAGCTCTGACTGCTATATTATCTCTCACCCGACAAGGAGCGTTCCGAACCCTCATACGTTGTCAGCAACATCACAATACTATCCCATTGCATAAAGCTATTACTTTTTAGTGAAGCAGTTTTTTTCTCCTGTTTTTTTAAAAATTGGCGGCTCGCCGAATTCCGCCTCCGATTTAACCCTAAGAGATTTTTTTACTGCTTCTTTTCCAGTTCACCGTATAAACCAAAGATTGTTGACTTTTGTTTTAAAAATGGCAAATTGTTTTGAATCGGATATGTTTACCATACTACTCATTTCTGCTGTTCATATGGATGCTCACATAGTGCAGCAATTATCCACTTTGTATTTATTTAAACCACGGTACTAAGTTTGTAATGATGGGGCCCTCTGGGCTTTAAATATACAATTATTTATTAGTAATATTATTATTATTTATAATTTCAATTATATATAAATAGGGTCAGCAAGGGCTATGCCCGTAACCCTCAAATTATACAATATAAAGTATAATATTCAATCCCATGAAATGAGCAGTCGAACGGGCACATGCCCCCTTTTTGGAATATGAATCTCTTTGAAAAAGATAAAAAGGATTGTTTGCATAGCCTATAATTCTTGATGGTCTACAGACCATCAAACATTCCGAGTGCAGCTGACGAGTCACTCCTCCATTTTGTTAAGGAAGTAACAGGTCACAAGGAGGTTCTTATAGCTGAAGATTTCAACGCACCTGCAATAGACTGGGTAAATCTGACGGTTGACGGTACGCCAACTTCCTTCTGCCGTGAGCAAATGGACCACACTCTCTACAAACCTCCGGGCACAGAAGGTAAATTACCAAGGAGATTTAGAGAGAACCAGACAGTTAATTGTTCAAATGCACCTCTTGGTATGAGTGGCCATACTACGCTGCTGCATACTTACTCACTTTATTCTCAACGCCAGAAGAGAACGAAAGACGAGCAAAATACATAGAAAGCTGCATTTAACACAATGAAGAACGAACTGATGTCTGGGAATTGAGATTGTTTGCTCAAAATGGAATTAAAAAGATGAATGCAGATCATTTTAGACGATTTTGCTCAATCTACCTCAGCGCTATATTCCCGTGAAGTTACAAAAAACGACGAGTCGCCCTGCCTGGTTAACAAGAGAACAAAACCGATAGTAAAAAAGAAAAATTAAAATGGAAGGTATTCAAGGAATCTAGGCCACCAGAACACCTCGAATAAATTTCTATATCAATGCAATGCGACAAGGAAGAACTCTGAATCCATAATTATCCAGCAGGCTGTAAATAAGTCCAAAATTCATTCCACATTTAAATTGTCGTCTAAAAACAATGATCCAGTTGCAGTACCTATGGATGGGAATGGTGTAGAAGTCATTAAAAATGGTGAGAAGGCCAAGCACTTGGGTTGGTTCTTCACCTCAGTATTAAGAAGAGAAACTGAGCTTCAGTTTGACAATGTCAAAAGGGCTGTTGTAAGCGCTGGTCCAGTGCTTGAATAAATACGCTTCCCGGCACCTATCGTTGAACGAGAGCTGCAAGATCTTAAAGAAGCGAAGTCCTCTGGTCCGGACAATATACCAGCAGAGGTCTTGAAAGAATTGGCGAGCGAACTCTCCAAACCACTAGCGCATATATTCAGTTCGTCATTTGAATCAGGGAGACTGCCATTAAAATGGAAGGCAGCAAATTTTAACCCCATATACGAGGAATTCTCGAGCTTGTTCGGTGTTGGCTATGGTGATCACTTCGGTACCATCCCAATTGAAGTGATGGTCGCATTCAAGAGAGTGCGCAAACACGAGTGATAAGGGGTCACGTCGGTGAATGGCTAACTTATATTCGTTGATGCGAGTCCCAAAACCTCGGCCTGTATGGCCAATGTAAACAGAAGGTCAGTTGGCCCACGGTATGCGGTAAATGACATTGCTTAATTGTTCTTTGGGTAGGGGTCCTTTACTCGACATAGGGTTGCGCGTATGGAAAATGCAGGCTTGTGGGTGACATAGATGCCAAAGCTACTTACTTGTCGAGAGATTGTTTCAGAAATACCTTGCATGTAAGGTAAGGAGTAAAATTTCCGTGGCAATATATCTCCATAAGAAAAAAGGTTCTGCGTTTGTCTCTGGCGTCGAAGACAATTTTTCACGAAGCTCGTTGGCTATCCATTGGACCGGAACATCTGATATAATAATAGTTGTATATAATGCCGGTTTAGAGACATTCTCAGACGAAATATTCAGTGGGGATCAGGCTAGCAGTGAAAAAACTCCTGAATATATATCATTATAAGTGTTTTTTTCCTATCTTTATGTTATTCATGGGAAAAAAACTGCTGCCTGTGAGATGATAGCAGTTCAGATCAGGGAAGGACTTAGACAAGTACACTCTGTTTGTGGTCTCTCGGTCTTTTTTAGGAACCGGGATTCTGCCCCAGGCAAGAGTGCATCCATGGACGGTTGCTCACTGTCTGCCGAAGAAATCGACGGGTGCTGGCAGCAGAGACGGTGCCACAGTCCTCAAGTTAAGACCTAAGATCCGGGTTCAGATGCCGCGCATTCCGTTGAACTGGTGAACAGATTCTATCGTATCGGAGCCAAGAATTCTTGACTTAAAGTTTCGAGATCATCGTAATTGCCAAAATTATTGCGCAATCCCCTCAGTACTCAGTCCCGTGGAACCCAAGAGCTAGACTAGATTTGTGTGACTGATGAGACCAATCTAGCCCTGGATAACAAGGAATCTATCAATCCATTTGACAAGCATATCTCTAATTCCTATGGGTTCAAAGTTGTACAAGATTCTCTGAAATATCAAAATCTTAAAGGCCTCCTCAAAGTCAATATAAAACAATAAAGGTTTGTGAGAAGCCTTATGAATTCAATTTTGGTTCTGGTGTGACTGATGTAATTTCTTCGGACGGGATCACTCTTTTGCATAACTCATGTTTGCAGTTCGATGGCAGACCGTGAACTTCTAATCATTTTATCCTTCCGCACTCTTCCTCTGGGAATATATCTCTCACATGGGCCTGTAATAAATCACTGACTTCCAGATCTCACTCTGGAAAAGTAAAGTATTGAGTGCTCGCTTGAAATCGAATGAAAGTGGTTCAGTATGGAATAAACCTCAGAACAGTATTGCAAAGGGATACAGAATTTTTACCTGCAAGTTCTGTTGGATGGCTGGATGCAATCCGGGCTGGACTTGGTGCTTTTGATTCACCTACGGTCCAGAATGTTCCACGGATAATGGCCTTTAAAAGGGATATGTTTGATACTTTGAATGGACAGATCATCTGTGGTTGGAGGAAAACATTCGCCTTCGTCTTTGTAGACATAGTTGAATATATAGTGAGTTCTCTATCTGGCCAGCAAATTTTACGTCCCAGTATCACTGAGTAAGAGGACTGGATTACAGGTCCTCATACTTCTGCGGAGTTTAAAACAAACTACAACAAAATGACAAGTTGTATAATAGTAACCAATTTTATCCGAATTCTGAGCATTTTCTCAATGTTATTTTTCTGGTTAGTTTTCCTACGTTAATGTTGGTAGGATAAATTTATAAATTGTATATTTGTCGCCTTAAGCGTTAAATTTTTTCAAAGATTTGCTTTCTTTTAATGATAATTTATTTTTGTATAAGGCACCGTGGTCGCTTGTTCAGTATTGCATTCGTCGCTAAACAGTAGTTGCTAGTTAGTTGCAGATGGACAAACGATAACCTTCCATTCCTTGTCCTCAGCAATGGCGAGGAAAACATTTCAGATAAGTTTGAAAAGAGTCGTTCTCAACCGGTTGAAAACATTTCATTAAAACGTATGCCCATTTAACCTGCAGTCAAAAGGGCTAATATGAATGAATATTTCTAGATGAGCACTAAGATATCGCTTCAAAAGAGTTCTTTCAATGCTAAAATTTGCAAAAAATCAATCCAGGAAAGTAACCTGATAATCTTCGCGTATTTTCACAGAAACATAAAACATTGAGTGATGGTAATTTAAAGTTTAAGATGGAAAATTTTTATCGGAGGCCTACTTTGGACATGATACTTGAACTCTACTCCATGTAAGTTCTCATCCTTTGAAGTATCACATGACTATGAGATAAGGTCCATCATATAATTCCGCCAACTGCTGAAATACATGAGTATCGAAGATTTGGTTTATTGTCAGTGAGCTGTAGATAATAAGTACACCGTGACATAGCGCGCCAGTGTCTACACTGTCGAACAAGCGGGTTTGGTCATCCTACCTATCACGCTACTAAATACTTTTATATAAAGGATCATCCTGCTGCCTTGACGGTTTTCCTTGTCCCTAAAAGTACAACAAATAATATTCTTGACAGTTTCCAGAAGCTAAATTTTATTTCGCCATGATTATCTGAGGCGATGACTATTTATATACAAGCATCTAAATTTCGCAATGTTTTAGTTTCCTATGCCAGTCTTGCTCGATCACTCTCTTCGTTATGTTAAATGGTCTCGTCCGTTTATGGATGCCCTACTAGCACATAGCCTCTTCATTAGAGTGGGAACAGAGGAAGAAATGCGGTACCTAGCCTCCTAGATTCTGAGGCATGTCACCCGATTATTTCAGAGGAAATATATGCCAATTATGTGTCCATTTAAGTAATTATGAAACCATATTAAAATTAAACATACAAAAACATATAAATTATATTTTTTAGTCTAGAAAAGGGGGCCCTTGTCCGCAGAAGGGGCTCAGAATTGGTTAGAAGCCATTGAAATGTTTAAATAAAAGGCTTTTGAAGGTGTCAGGGTTTTTTACTGCCTTTTTACATTAATCAAACTCAGATGCAAAATATAAACTAGATAAAATTGTGTTTTAAGCATATTTATTTGGGACTAGAATAAATTGATTAAAAGGGATACTTTGTTTGACTAAGTCATGTAAATGGTACATAACTGCCAAGCGTGTTGCGTGCGTATCTGCGTGAGTTTTTAGATTGTCTACGGGGCCCTGTAGGTTAAGTTTGCCCAGGCGACGTTAGCTACCACCCGACAGTTCGACCATCGTAGTCCGACGATGTCCACCGTATGCTCCATGGGAAAGTGGAGTAGGGACGGTGACTTGCGCGTGATTTAGTTTAAAGTGATAGTAGACTTGCGCTGCATCTACCGCACGCTCTCCTCCTCCCCCACCTGAGCCCGGTGTCAAGACAGAGTCAAGAAGACCGGAGGTGGGAGAGGACGCAGGTGGCTGGCGCGGTTGGGTCCCCTAAGTCCTAGCCGCCCCTAGGTGTGCCACCACACCTCCATGTTCGGCATTTGTTATGGGAGCGCAACCCGAATAACGCCTGCCGTGCCCTAATGTGGCCCCCGTGTTGGTCCAACGCATCTACCACGTGGCCCGGTCAGGGGGCACAGCTACCACCCAGAAGTGAATGAAAGACGGTAATGAGCACACACAAGCCTAAGTACAATAAGAAACTTGTGAAAGGGGGCCTAGGTACAAAAATAGTCTAAGTCCGAAGGAGATTGTCTAGCTAAGAGATGGATGGCATGACGGATGGAGAGCCACATTGGAATCCTGGTGGTTGAATTCGCCCAAAACAGGGTTTTGGGAGTTCAATCCTCGCCCGTATTTATGGCTTCTCCATTGTCAAGGTTGCATCCGTCATCGATGATTGGATGGGATATATTGGGGAAGATAAATTAATCAAGCTTAAGCTGGATGCATTTCCTCTTAGATATTGCTTAAACTACATTATTATTTTTAGAAACTTTATAAGGAACCTAAATTATGTTTGAGTGCTAGTCATAAAATACGAGTAAAAATCGCCCGCGTCCTTAAGGGGCGCGTTTCATAGAACGTTCTACGGAGCGCACGTGGTTCTGGAACTTTCTTCAAGGAGCACATGGTTAGACCTTTCTACATTACACCCTCCTACAAAAGCAGCCTGCTGACCTCAGCAGCTTCATTTAATTCGAAGGCCAGTTCACCTTCCGGAGGATCCTCCATAAGTTCTCGGACTTGTTGTTCATCATCGAAGACCTCGGACAATACATATCCACATTTTGGGGGAATTTCAACATAGTAATCGACTGGTGAGCTATCACTTATATAAGATGGGCCAACTTGTGGGTCTTGGTAACCGAAACCCTCGTCTACCGGTTGTCCTGGCTTGAAGCAGTTGAAATGGACAGAGAACGCATCGGAATACGGCCTAGCTTGGTGGCGGATGAGGCAGGTCGTGTCTGACAAGAATCGAGTAGCAAAATATGGACCAAACCACGCTGGATTTAATTAAGGGGGAGAATTGGCGAGCGAACTCTCCAAATCACTAGCGCATATATTCCGTTCGTCATTTGAATCAGGGAGACTGCCATTAAAATGGAAGGCAGCAAATTTTAACCCCATATACGAGAAATTCTCGAGCTTGTTTGGTGTTGGCCATGGTGATCCCTTCGGTACCATCCCAATTGAAACGATGGTCGCATTCAAGGGAGTGCGCAAACACGAGTGATAAGGGGTCACGTCGGCAAATGGCTAGCTTATGTTCATTGATGCGAGTCCCAAGACGGCCTGTATGGCCAATATAAACAGAAGGGCAGTTGGCGCACGGTATGCGTTAAATGACATTGCTTAATTGTTCTTTGGGTAGGGGGTCCTTTACTCGGCATAGGGTTGCGCGTATGGAGTATGCAGGTTTGTGGGCGACAAAGTTACTTAATTGTCGAGAGATTGTTTCAGAAACACCTTGCATGTAAGGTAAGGCATACAATTTCCGTGGCAATATATCTCCATTAGAAACAAGGTTCTGCGTTAGGCTCTGGCGTCGAAGACAATTTTTCACGAAGCTCGTTTGGTATCCATTGGACCGGAAGAACTACTATAATAATAATAGTATTTTATGCCGGTTTAGAGACATTATCAGACGAAATATTCAGTGGTGCGCGTTTTATAGAACGTTCTACTGAGCGCACGTGTTTCTGGAACTTTTTCAAGGAGCACATGGTAAGAACTTTCTACATTTCACCCTCCTACAAAAGGAGCCTGCTGACCTCAGCAGCTTCATTTAATTCGAAGGCCAGTTCACCTTCCGGAGGATCCTCCATAAGTTTTCCAAATTGTTGTTCGTCACCGAAGACCTCGGACGATGCATATCCACCTTTCGTGGGAACTTCAGTTTTCTGCTGCCGTTTTCCTTACTTTAGATGCAGGTGGGCTTCTTCAAATGCCACCTGTAGTGTTCTCCTTAAGCGTGAAGCATACATGTCTACATTTTACATCCGATGCGCAGGTGCGAGCTGAAGGTCTTCAGGAAGTTGCAACCCCAGACCACATGTTAGAAGGAATGGGATATGTGGCGTAGGGGCATTTACCGTGGATCGCTATGCCAACATGCAGGCTGGTATAGTGTCCTCCCTGGGGGTAGTGACATCGAAACGTAAATGATGGGCAAGCATGGGTGGGTTTTTCAAACACTTTCATTTTCCTTTCCTCATCTGTACTTCAGCAACCGTGACGATAATCGAATCTCCGCTGGTCAACGACACTCGACCCTCAAGGGATCTATCGTCTGACAATACTTACTTCGCTCGTTAAACACTTCCTATCTCAAGGAGTCTATCCTATTTATTATCCTTCATTATTGAAATCTATCCCAGATGTTATCTCTCACTACTATTTTTCTACGTTTCATCAACCCTATATCTATGAATAAATCTCTATCTCATATCTACGTTGTCTACTATTACGAGCCTTAATATGAGTGAGTCTCAGCGACAAGTCTGAGATGGATGAATCTAATACAGAACCTGCTTATTGGAATGCGAATAATCTTTCCTGGATCTGGATTTAATGCGGAAGAAGAAAGTCAATTTCATAATGACGGAGTTAAGAAGGACGGTATGTTGGTGGCAGCTGGTGTCAGTTCATTTTCACCGCCGCTTTTGCAGTCCCAGACATTACCTACACACAACCATCGTCCCCATATGTCAGATAGCCGCCCCAACCCCCTTCAGGCCAAAATATTCATAACTGTATGATCGTAACTCTGTAGCGTTGCTAAAAAGCACACTAGTTATCACTGGCTTACTTCTGTTATTGTGCTTAACGCCCATCTCCACATTAACGTTTGCACTTAGTGAGTCACTGATATCTTCCTCACTGTTAACGATAAAAACCACTGAAACGTCATACTCTTCTGCATTTCCCTCTTGTGGCTATCAGGCTGGTTTTGCCATCAGCTTGCCTAACTTGAAATTCAGATAAAATTTTCCAGCATGTCGCACCATCTGTTGGTGAGACATCTTAATTAAGCTGTTAAGCCCCTTTGTGAGGGTTCTTGCGATTAGTTTGGTATACAATCAACGTAATTTGTTCTTCGATCTCAAGGTTTGATGGAGTAGTTAATTTAGGCGACTCCGAAAAGATTTCACGTCCACTTCATCCAGCTTCACTCTCAGATTAAGTACTGGAATATTATTTTATATGGAGCATGTACATGTGGAAAATATGCAGAAAACATCCCAAAATCAGGGATTAGTCTCCTCTACTTGACAAGATTCCTCTCATTCTTACAAGAAAATGGTTTTCACCTGACAACATGAGAATTTCCAGCATATAAACCTGGATATCACTGCGTTATAACAAATCTGCGAGGTACTCTTAAAACGCGCTCAGTCCTGAAAATGCTCAAAAGATATTGTTGATCGAAAATGTTTCATGTTCTCTTTAATAAATAATTGAGTTCTCAACTCGATCTAACAGAGCATCCTGTCAGGTTACTGTCTCAAAATTTGCCCTTCGTCTTATTTTATCCTCATTTCTCTTCTTAATGAACATCTATTGGCAGCTGCCATTTAGTTCGATTTTTGCAACGCCTTAAAAAAAATCAATACACAGAATTCGTAAAAAAAACTGAAGAGGTTTGGGGATTTGGAATCTTTTTATCTACTTAACTAAACCACACCTACTTAACCGAAAACAAAATGTTTTGAGGGTGGCTAATTTTCAGCATCGATTTCCCTCAAGCTACCCGGTTAAGTCCTTTTGTTCTTGCTTTTCATCAAGGACAAGTCGGCAAGTTCAACCTTTAATATATGACGATGATCTCAAGTGTGCGAAGTTCTTTCCAAATGCTTCAGCCCAGCTTGGCCCGAAGACAATTCCTCAAATCTGACTTCTTGTTTCCAAGTATACCCTCTCCTGATGTAAACTGTCATTTAATATTAGCTTGTCAACTAACGTGTCCATTTTTATGAGCGAAGTGCGCCTTACCTCGGTACTTTTTCAATCACATTTTTGGTTTTTGCAGGCCTTGAAGCTGTTTTCACCATAAATTCAGAAAATGAGCACTGAAGATATAAATAAGTATTAACCACCATTATTGTTGCCACTGTGAGCATATCAGCCTCCTCAAAACCTCGTATCCAAGAGGTTGTCTACAACTCCGCCTTATCCGCTTAAATTGTACCCACGGTGTTTGGTTTATCCAAGCCAAGATTTTTCATCAGAAATCGGGACTGTTGGTCCGTTAATCATAAATTTAACCGAATAATATATTCTTCCCACTCCAGCTGTTCGAAAAGTAGTTCAGGATTCGTGACGCATTCTTCCTATGTGGCCTCCACTTCACGGCCGACGGTTGTCGATTTCCCTTTCTTACCTCCAGTATGTCGTGACTTTATCACTTTTCAAGGTCGATGGACTTCTTCCACATCTAGATATCTTCATGCACACTTATTTTGACGTCTCCGAGTCATTGGCTGCACTGACCCAGTTCTAAGTGAACGAAACATATAAGTTCATGGGTGATAAGACACGTGAGATGGACTGTGATTACCGCAGCTCCTAGATTTCGATATGGTGTCATGATTTATCAGCACTTACCAGTCGATCACTTCCCTAGCCAGTGCCTTCACTAACAAAGTAAAAAGTGCATTAGCAGTTAATATTCTTCAGTTAACTGTACTGACTTATCGTTAAGTGTTGCAGAAACGGAAACATTTTCAATAATTTTTCAATACCAGTTCAATACACAACCCGTCTAGGCGATGAAAATACGGCTAATTATTAATGTTGACATGGCAGTAACAGTATAAGTCGTCGATTTATTTTGCCGTTTTATCGATTTTTCGATGGCCGGACTTAGTTGCTACATGTCATAAGACTTTGCGTTTGATATCACTATTTCAGCTAGGTCTTCAAGAGACAGCTTGTGCTTCTTCCGGTTACATGCCCCATTTTCCTAACTAGCGCCCTCGCACTGTGGCAGTGCACTTAGGGCACTGATTCCACTTTTATGCGATCATATGTATTCTTCCGTAGTGGCACATCTCTTTTTCCAACGAAGTGAATAACTGTATTTATTTTTTAATTTTTAAGCGCCCAGAGGGCACTATCTTAACAAAGGTAAGGTAAAATAATAACAATGGGCAAATTGGTGTTCGGCATGAGCAGTCGAATACACAGTAAAATTGAGAATTGAAAAATAATTTTGTGAATATGTTGTGGAGACGGAGATGCGGCCCAAGGCGAAAAGAGCACGCGACGAGGCCCGCAGAAACAGGTCGAACCGGCTAAGCAAGACGCGTGGGAAACCAGGCTGTCAATCACTGTGCGCCCCTGCGCCGAGTAGGCATGAAGCCTTGATGCATGCGTGTGGCCCAAACTTTCGAGAGGTTTCCGCGAGGGGAATCCAATATGAGAAGTTACCAATTGACGTGAAGCACGTCGAAGGCCAGAAGGTTCCAGAACGCTCTCCCCGATTGGCACGCCATGGGCCGGAACGTTTGAGAACGCCCAGAACTCAAGAAGTAAACGAGCCTTTGTGAGCTAGAGATCAGTTGTTTTCTGCCGGTCTAGAATAAAACAGTTCTTTCCTGAAATGCGCTTTGCCTTCTCCTTTATCACGCCCGTCGGGACAGAAAAAATTGGCGACGCAGATGTCGGAACTTATGATTACAGCGGAACAAATGCAGCAGTTACTTGACACACAAGGGGCCAGATTTTTGGCATGGCTTTCATAAAGGCAAAAAATTTGCACTGTGGCTGGGAAGAACGAAAGGAAAGAACTTGAAGACCGAATCACAGAATTCACGAACGATCCCAACGGCACCATCAATTTTGAAGTTTGGTAGTGTAAATATTACTTATGTTTGATGATAAAGGCTCAAAACTGGAGGGCAAAGTGAAGGTGGAAGTCCTGATTTTGAAGCTATGCTAGTGCGAAAATGAGCGGTATGTAAAACACATCTTGCCAAAGAAGCCAGTAAATATTTCTTTTAAGGAAACAAATAAGAGTTTGAAATCTTTGTCTATTTTCTCGAAGTCCTCATTCGAACAACGTTATGAGTGTTTTAACAGAAAGGCAGCCTCATGAAGAATATTTGGACCTAGCTGGCTGCTTGAATTATGCATACCATCAAGCAGGTCTAGAACAGGCAACTTTACACTAAATAAAGACTCTTCTTTTCATTAAATTACTGACGCTACCGGATAACGCTGACGTCCATATAAGTTCTCTCGCTCAGCTAGATTAGAAAGCCGAGATGATGGCACAACAACTAGCAAAGGAGTGTGTCTGTCTCATGAATATCACAACAATCCTCGGCTGATCAGTGACGTAAACAGACAACCTGCGCGTGTTTTTGACAGGAAAGCGATCAGAAAGAGGGATAAATGTAGTTTTGCAAGGAAACCAAAGACAGCTTGTTGGCAGTGTGGCAGATGGCATTTTGTATCAGGTTTTCCGTATCGCACGAGAAGATGTTACAGGTGTTTGCGGGTCGTTAAAAAAGCGACACGCTCTCGTGAAAAACATTCAAGCCCAGGAAAGAGATGTAAATGCAATTGCGCAGCACGATTCACAGGTGATAAGCTGTAATGAGAGAAAATACCTGATGGTCAGTATTGAGGGAGAACACGCAACACTACGGGTCGGCCCGGTTTCAGACTTCACGAAAATCGGCATAGGCAGGCTGGAGGCTCTTGAGTGGCCTGAACTGAAACCAACAACTACCCGTGCCTGGGTATCAAATAATATGCAAATGCAGTTTGGGGGTGTTTCCAGGCCACTGTCGTTTTCGAGGATAAAGCCTGTCTGTCAGACATTTACCTCTGGAAGTCTGAAAATGATCGGCATGGCAACAAGACCATCTCACTGTTGGGTCTCTAGAGTCGGCCGTTCCATGAGATATGCTGTGCTGTGAACATTAAAGAAGAGGACCTGAAAAAATTATGCCAAACGGATGGATATGTCAGTCGGAACGTGCAAAAAAATAACAGTACGTTTGAGGGGGAAACCAGGGAAGAAGCCAGTATTCAGAGTCAACGGTTCCCGTTTGCAGTACAGGCAGTGGTCGAGGAATAACTGGAGCTCTTGCAGCAGCGCTTGGCATTATCTGCCCCACAAATTCTTTGGCGTGTACTGCCTCGATAGTGGCGCTTAAGAAGCTTAACGGGAGAATTAGGTTTTACGCAGACTACTCAAGCGGTTTGAATGACGCGTTAGAAGGCTATAATTACCCTCTTTCTACTGCGGACCAAATTTTTGCGACGCTGAATCGAGGAAAAGTTTTTGCAAGGATTGATCTCTCAAAGGCATACCTACAGTTACCAGTTGACGAGACAGCGCAGGAGATGCTGGAAATTAATACAAATATGGGTCTATTCAAATATACTAGTCTCAACTACGGCGTCAAAATGGCACCTAGCATATACAAACAGCTTTCGGACACCATGCTCAGTATCAGTATATTTGAGGGGAATTTAGGTGAAATACCTTTGAACTCCCTTTTTGTACATGCGTGTTGTGGTATGAAAAATAGTATCCTGTTTTTTTGGCGAGGCCAATTGGGATGAGCCAACAGGGTGGAACGTAGTTGAAAAAGGCAGACCGTGATAAAACTCCCTGAGATTTTTAGGAGAAAAATCTGTCAACCTTGGGAGGAGTGTCCAACGGGGAGGGGGAGGGCATCACGGAGGTCACTTGAATCATCACCGAAGTGCGGAAGATGCAGCCAGACACTCCCTTGCTGATCGCAGTCCGCCGAGTGCTTTCAAAGGCATAAATATCCGCTCAGCTGGTCCTCGGTCCGTTGCGGTTTGAACCAAGGGAGAACGTTCTGAGACTGTATGAACTATGGCCACCAGGTTCGGCTGATGTAAGCACTCATGGTGTCACCAAGGTGTGCAGATAGTTAAGCAGGGAAGACCTCGTGGACCTCTGCATAGGAATCATGGGAGAGAGCATGAGCCCTCTAATGAAAATAGTAATAATAATAATACATAAAGAAATGTTACTCAATTATATCAATATACTACTCTGAATGATTTATTTCATGACTTCGCCCTTGCAGCTTTCAGTTCGTGTTTTAAGCACGCACTGTGATATCGATCCAACTTTCGCTTAAAAGCCTCTAGGGATTCTGGCATAACAACATCCAGAGGAAGATTATTCCAAGCTTCGACCACACTTTTGGAGAAAAAACTACTTCCAAGTGTCTAGCCTAGCCCCTGTTACACGTAATTTGAGAGGATGACCTCGTAAGTTCTTTATTGTTGTTAACTCGAAGAAATCGCCTGGGACAAGACAGCAGTCCTGAACGTGTAATATGCGGAATGTGAGTATCAGGTCTCCCCAAGGCTGTCTATAGCGAAAGGGAAAGAGATGAAGATTAGGCAGCCGTGTTTCATAAGGCTGTGAGCACTGTCCATGGACAAGTTTGGTTGCTCACCTCTAAACCTTTTCGAGGATGTTGATGTCCTTCGTCGCCCAGGGTCTCCAAGCTTGGAAAGCGGATTCCAACTGCGGCCGCACGAAGGTTCCGAAGACTTTGGTGAAGCAGTTGTCACTGATGGTAGAAAAAGCGCACTTTTATAGGTACAGAATCGACATCACTGACTTCGCTACCTTTGCGCAATTTAGGGAGGATTTAAGCGAGGGTGTGATCCAGACTCCCAGATACTCTTGGGAAGCCACTTCTTTCAATGGTATACCATTTAGTTGGTAAACCCTACGATTCGAAGGATTGCTTTTCCCGACTCGTATGATGACGCACTCGCTCTCATTGAACGGCAAGAGCCAGTTATTTGCCCATTTTTGGAGTCGATTTAAGTTTGCCTGCAAGTTCTCTTCGTCAATCGCAGTTTGAATGACGCGCCAAAGTTTGAGATCATTGACAAATATGGCAATATCGCAGTCCTGTTCACTGGCGCAATCGTTGGTGTAGAAAATGAACAAAATAGGGCCAAGAACAGAGCCTTGGGGAACGCCATTCTCAACCTCAACCCTGGCTGACTGTTTGTCGCTGATATGGACGGTTTGCGAGCGGCAGATTAGGAAGTTTTCTATCCATGTCAAAAGTTTACATCTTACTCCAATGCGGTTGAGTTTATAAAGAAGTTGGTTGTGTGGCACGCCATCGAAAGCCTTGTTGAAATCGATAAAGACTACGTGCACCGTATTTCCTCTATCAACTGCCATATTACAACGTCCTAAACAGCAGGGCAAATTTGTCACGCAGGAACTTCCTCTACGGAAACCGCGCTGCACCTCGAAACTGCATTATTTGTTGCTTTATTATTTTTTCCATGATTTGCAGCAAATTTCAGTAAAGCTGACCGGTCTATAATTGCTTGTGGAGACCCGGCTTCAACCCTTATAGAGCGGCGTAATCCATGCGGATTTCCAATCGGCTGGTATACCTCCGGTCTTGAAGGCTGTTTGGAAAAGCGTAGAGAGTGGTTTTGCCAACTCTCTCGTGAGCTTTTTAAACATCTTGGCCGGTACTTCATCAGGAACCGGTGACTTAGATTCCTTTAACCCTAACAGTTCATTAAGGGACAATAGCCTCGATGAATTGAACAGTCTCGACTATTGTATCCACTTCGAAGACATCGGCAGGGTTATCGTATCTCGTTTCCTTTGTGAAAACTGACCGGAAAAATTCCAAAGATGATCAGTTTTCGCTCCATCTTCAGTAAGGTCTAGACCCTCGGTGGTCCTCAGCAGGGGTATCGGATCCTTGTTCCGTGTACTCTGTCCGAGATAACCGTTAAAAAGTTTCAGGTTCATGGTGGCCCGGTTCAGCAGGTCCACTTCGAAATCCCGTCTGGTTCTAACAATAAGGTTCTGACCCGATTTCTCTGAGTTTTGTACGCAGTTAGATATGCAGGAGTCCCGTCCCTTAGCGATTTTTTTCCACAATCTTTGCTTTTTGTTAACTTCATATTTTATTGCTTGCGTAAGCCATCGCGGTCTGTTGTTCAAACTCTTCCTCAAAATCGGACAGTGATTTTCGATGAGCCTGTGCAGTATGTCCCGGAATGTTCCCCAGCCCACGGTTATGTTTCCAAAGAATAAAGGTGCCCACTGAGTTCGCCTGAGTTCTGCCCTCATTCCATCGAAATCGCATTGCTATATATTGCTTCTGACTGTTGTGAGTCTTTCTGGTATTGAAAATAGCGAGTACTCCCATCGCAGTACAACATGGTCACTTTTACCTAGCGGCGGTAGACATGACACTTCATCGATGCTGTCCTGCGACTCCGTGAGAACGAGGTCAAGACAATTGGCCTGTTGTCCTTTGCGCGTCCTTGTTGGAAAAGTGACGTGCTGTTTGAGAAGTAGCTTTAGCGTCGTGCTCAGAAGGCAACCGTCAAAGGCTAACGCAGAGCTATGTGCGTAGGCCGAGCTCCAGTCGATGTGAGGTGCAGTAAAGTCACCCATGATCAGGATATTCGTCCGTGTAGCAATCGTTTTAAGCACCTCTTGCACGAAAGCATCGGCTACGTGGTCTTGTCTCGGTGAACGCTATTGTCAGGACAACTAGACTTTAGGAACCTGGAACTTTTATGGATAGCCCTGTCATCTCGGAAGTAAACGCGAGTTTATCCATTTTGTCTAAAACTGTACGCCTCCTCCTTGATGCCCTTTTCTGTCTTTTCTAAACATGTGGTAGCCAGGCAGAGTTACCTTCCGATCGTCCACGTATTGGGACAACCAGGTTTCTTTAAGGGAAATTATATTGATAGTTCGACCGTCGATTTCGAGGATGCCCACCGTATGCTCTACGGAAGCGTGGTGCAGGGACGGTGACTTGCACGTGAATTTTTTTATAGTGAGAGAGGCCTTGCGCTGCAGCTACCACACTATCTCCTCCTCCCCCACCTGAGCTCGGTGTCATGACAGAGTCAAGAAGACCGGAGATGGGAGAGGGTGCAGATGGCTGGCGCAACCGGAGCCGCCCCTGGGCGTACCACCACACTTGACCCGGATCCCACGGAGTTGGAGTGCCATAAAGGTCACATCAAGAAGGAGCCATTGCAACCTAACTCTCAGTCCGCCAGTCAGCCACTCCACACAGAAAACATATTGGGCTGACTTCGCGGTCCTAGTTATCCCGTCAGTTGGCAACCTTACAAGCCACGGCTTTTAGCGCACCGTTATAGTTTCAAGCGCTTCAGATTGTTTATAGTGAGGAACATGCGCTGAGGCGTCAACCTCACTCTCCCCTTCACCCCCACAGTCAAACCACTGTCAAAACCGGTCAGTGTTCTGATGTGGGAGTGGGTGCATTGGCTGATGGGTCGGCGTACCCGTCTTCGCGCGCCACAGCACGACCTGCCCCCATTACGCACACACCCGGATTCACTAAAGCAGGGGATATGGAGGAGCCATCGACGTCTGAATCCCAGTCCACTGGTCACTCATTTGACACACACTCGACACGCTGGGCAGACGGCGTAAATTGGTGTTAGCGTCAGATTGGCAGCCTTCCAAGCCACGATTTCTAGGAAACCGCGATATTCACGGGAAAATTTTTTTTCAGTTCAGTTTTATTAAGGGAAATATAGGCAAAGCCTTTGAGCTCCCTATTGATGTCAGTGACACTGTAAATCAAACACAGGCTGACATATAATGGACGTTGGACAAAGGGTTATCTCCCCGACACACTGCAGGGCATCGGACAAAGAATTATAAAATAATGTTACTCAAAAATAGGGAGTAGTATGTTATGGTGGGTGTGTTGTCTTTGTATTAGCGTAGATAGTGTGCGCTGATGTGGCTTAGCCTCCGGTAGTTTACCGCAGGTTGTCATGGCTATATATATATATATATATATATATATATATATATATATATATATATATATATATAGGCGTATGCGATGATTGAATGCGCGGGACAGTGAGGGCAGAGAAGATGGCGATCTCTGCTGTGTGTTGGTGCTTCAGGCATTGGTTCACCAGTCTCTGTACGATGGATTCGCAAGTGACCGATCAGGCCGATGCGTGAGGTGAATGTGCGGTCGCAATGAGGACAGTTTAGAAGAGAGTCCCCAT
This sequence comes from Schistocephalus solidus, assembly GCA_017591395.1. Taxonomy (NCBI): domain Eukaryota; kingdom Metazoa; phylum Platyhelminthes; class Cestoda; order Diphyllobothriidea; family Diphyllobothriidae; genus Schistocephalus; species Schistocephalus solidus. The sequence goes on along the minus strand of WEDG01003784.1, from coordinate 364,796 downwards.
CGCTGATGGTGGTGGTGGCGGAGGTGTTGCCATCAAAAGCGTTGATATTAATTTGCGAGAGTGCCCGCCATCGTGATGAGGTGGCCGAGTGGTTAGCGAGCATGGCCATAGCACTAGTGGTGGCGGGCACTATCCCGGCTTGCTGCAGGAATTTTGGAATTCTTGTGTGGTGGCTTACGAATTAACGAGTGACTACGTGTAAGTTACACTGCAAGCGGTTTTACACAAGAGGTATATAAATGAGCTACTCCGCCTTTTTGCAAATTAACGAAAGGCCTCGGAACGTGCTTAACTACGTCTGCTAGTGGAAGTTGCTGACAGTATTTGTTTTAACGAGTTACTTGATATAAATTTCACAATCAGTTATACAGAATATAGATAATGAACAACATAGCCCTTTTTATATACTCCTCAAAATCTCTGACGAGCCCTTAGAGACTAGATTGGACTGGTACGCTGTGTAGGCCAAGCCAAGATTTCCGGCATGGTGCTCGATTTTGAGAACGGTCCTGGTCGAACAATGAGGGTATCGAAGGCAACTGGACGGAGGAGGATGGAGTTGGCTGTTTGTTTCAGTGCAAAGACTCGGTTGAAACCGGTCTTCTTGCTGCTCAAAATTTAATCCGCGCGGCATTTGATGGTTAGAAATCTACTGCTCACTAATGTTCCTGGGACCGTTGCCTACTTGAATGACATTTTGCTCGTCGGCTGTACGGACGAGGAGATGCTTGAAAGCCTTGATAAGGTCATAGAAAATCTTATTGATTATGGTCTAAAAATTAACATGGAAAAGAGCGAGTTCCTTCGAAAAGAAATACACTACTTGGGATTGGTGGTAAGCGAGGCAGGACGTTCACCAGATCCAGGGAGGGTTGCAGCATTAAAGAAGTTGAAAGTGGCAAAGAAGGTCTGGGAGCTACAATCATTTATGGGCTTGGTCAACTACTACTCGCCATTTCCTGCGGGGCTGCAACACTTAAAGCCATCTTTAAACCGACTCCTTTGCAAAGATGCGAAAGTTGACTGACCTACAGACTGTCAGGACGCATTTGACAGTATAAAGGCGAAGATTAGTGATTCAAATGTGCTCTCACATTTCGAAGCCCATAAAAAAACTATCGTCCATGCGGATGCATTTGAGTACGAACTAGGCGGCGTTTTTCTCTAGAAGAGTTCAGACGAAAATATCCTGCCCTTGTTACATGTTGCAAGATCACTCACTAAGGCAGTACGAATTTACAGTCAGATCAAGAAAGAGGCATGGGTATCTTTGCGGTACAGACATTTTATCAGTTCATTTACGGTAGACAATTCGTCCTCTTTACAGATCAGCAGCCACCGAAATTTTCACTGGGCACAAATCGTGACGTGCCACAGTACGCAGTTAAGATGATACAACGGTGGAGTACAGTCCTCCTGAGTTATAACTTCACAATTCACTACGTCCCCACTCAGTAGTTCGGGGCTCCAGACGCTTTATCACTGCAGAGCGTAGGCGCCGAAAATCAGGAAGATGTGGTGGTCGCAAGCCCTTTGATAAACGATGACGACGAATTAAGAGGTGTCCTTCGGCAGGTGCTCCTCAAAGCCGAAAATATCAAGGCAAACACCAGAACAGACCCCCTATTATGTCAGGTAAAAGAGTTTATTCGGAACGGTTGACCCAATGAAGATGAGGTACACCCAGCTTTAAAGCCCTTTAGGAGCCGGGAGTGGTAGAGTCTAGGCAAACATCAACAACAAGTTTAACGTAAACTCCACGCCGGATAGCAGGGTATGACCCGTATAAAAAAGTTGGCCTGAAGGTACGCATATTGGCCAGAAATTGATGACGATGTGGAATCTTTCGTCCGAAGTTACGGTCCATGTGGATGTTTCGCTAAGAACCCACCAAAGTACCACCCGTGTCATGGCCGGAGGTGATCAGACCGTGGACTAGAGTCCATATGGACTTCGCTGGACCACTATTCAACCGAATGTTTCTATTAGTCGTCGACGCATGATCAAAGCGGCTAGAAGTTTTTGAGGTCGCGGCAGCTACCGTCGAGGTCACAAAAAAAAAGACGGAAGAACTTATCTCCAGATATGGCCTCCCCACAGAGATTGTGACGGATAATGGAACCCAGTTTACTTCATCACTGTTCCGTCAGTTGTGCCAGAAATGGGGAATCCGGCATGTGACGTCACCGTTATTTTCTTCCCAATCGAGTGGCCAGGCAGAACGTTTTTTGACCCTTTCAAGAGAGCTGTGAGAATGATGTGGAACGCAGGGATTAAAATGAACCACCTCAACACGTCCCTTCTGGCCTACAAATCGACCCCGAAAAGTGACCTTGGTGGCAAAACACCAGCTGAGCGCTTTTTGGCAGAAAACCGGATGTTCGACTACAGTACCGAAAACCGGAGGTTCGAGTTTCCCAACCGCCAAAAGACTACTTTCGGGAGGGAGAAGAGGAGTGTGCCCGAAATTTCAAACCTGGCGAGAAACTGGGTAGAGGGCATTGGCAGGAAATCGAGAGGTATTGCCTTCCAGGTGTAAACGGCAACGGAGAAAATTAAACGGCATGCAAACCAGCTTAGACGAAGATTTACCACGGATGGTCAAATAACCTTTGATTTGAGGTCACGGTCCACAAAGTAGACACAAAGGCAACACAACTTCCCGTCCGCAAGAGCCACAGAAAAACACAAACGTCCAAAAACCTCATCATAGACCCCAATAAGAAGCGATCTGAGATCCACCTTTCAAAAACGGGAGGTGTTACGGAGACGGGAACCTAAATCGAGTCGCGGCCCAAGGCGAAACGAGCACGTGACGAGGCACGCTGAAACAGGTCGAACCGGCTAAGCAAGACGCGTGGGAAACCAGATCGTCAATCACTGTGCGCCACTGCGCCGAGTAGGCATGACGCCTTGACGCACGCGTGTGGCCCAAACTTTCGAAAAGTTTCGCGAGGGGATTCCAACGTGAGAAGCGGCAAATTAACGTGAAGCACGTTGTAGGCCAGAAGGTTCCAGACTGTTCTCCACAATTGTCACGCCATTGACCGAGAGTTTAAGAGCTAGAGATCGGCTGTTTTCTGCCGGTCTAGAATAAAACAGTTTTCTCCAGAAACCCGCTTTGCCTTCTCCTTTATCACACCCATCGGGATATAGCTAAAAAGTAAAGTGTTTTTCATATCCATCGGTGATTTGTGCTATGAAAACAATAGATAACAATTTTTATGACAAAAATGGCGAGCTCAGAACGAAGCAGGGTAAAAACTCCCGCAAAAAAGTTGGAGCAGATTTCGGGGACCCCACACTTCAAAAAATTTGCACGAGAGAAAACTTTTTCGCAAGGGTGTATGGAGGAGCAGGAGAGGTTGCTTCTGAGTGTAGGATGAAGGGATAACGGACGATCTGGCAATTGAGTATGAAGAAGTCAATATGGTGCGCTCAGGGGTTGTTATTTTACATGAGAATCTATGACTTAGGTGAGGCCTGGACATCTCATTAGCCAGATTATAATTCTGCTGATGGTCGTCAGCAAACGAAACGGAAGTGGTTTATAACGTGCATACTAACATGATCTGCTCGGAGCGAAATAACCCGCTTTACAAGGGTGGCTTTCACGGGAACTAATGAACCACAGTTCTTTTAGCTATTAGTTAGTAGTAAATATTGAAACCGAATTCTCTTTCATTTCCATTCCAATATTCAACTCCACCTATCCATATGGAACTTCAGCAACTTTCGTCTTCAGAGAACCCAAGAATGCCAACATGGACTCTGAAAGGCGCAGACTCACTGGTTCAACAGGATTATATTGTTCTGTTCATCCCCCATGTTCTCTGCCGCTGCGTCACACCTGTAGTGCAGTTGCAGTTTTTCACTTCAACTAGGAATATAACCGTACTTACCTCCCCGATCATATCTCAGGTGGTTTAAATTCCGGTCATCTTCCACACAAATTAATTTTGCATAAGTGTTCATTTTGGCTGCCCTACTCATCGGCCAACGGTTATCTTCGTAGTAAGGGCGTTTACGACTGCAAATTGTGGTCGAATGCAATTCGGTGACTGTGCTATTACTTTCCAACTATCATTGACAATATTTTCGGCAAGACGATTTAATAATTCAAAAATTCGATCGGAGGACACTATCTATTCATCCAATAACGATTTTCTTCTTCTTCGTCTAGATTTTCATGGGTCCTTCAAAATAAAATATAAGTCAAAGACCTCACACCACATCCTCATCACAGTAGTGAAAAGAAATAATTGAAGCATGTATGAATGAAAGCTCTGCCCTTATATATAGGATAATCTGTCGTATAATCCACAAAAGAGACGGGCGCGATATTCAGGGAAGATTTGCTGTAGACGCCTCGAGTGAATTCAAGTGAATATCTTACATTTTTTAGAATATTTAGAAGACTGTACTTTGCTTCGCAAATGGTGTATACTAGTTTCCTGTCAGTGACAACATAAGCTTTAGTACACACGCCTCATCTATTTTCTTGGCAAATAAGTCGTCTTGTCTTTACTCCTTAATTTGGCGTAAGCAGCACAAAAAGGATCTCTGCGCAAACACCTTCTGTTTATTCCGATATCCTTGTGAATCTCTATATCGCTGTATGGAATTTCAGTTTTATCTTTATTTACCGTTGCAAACGACTGCATCTATCTTACTCCTATCTGGGCCCGGTTTTAAGAGCATGTAAAGAAGACCGGTGGCGGGAGAGAGCTCAGGCGGCTAGCGCGCCCGGAACGGCCTTAAGCATACCGCCTCATCTCGCTCGGTTTCCACGAAGTAGCAATGTCATGAACAACAAAGTAGGGAAGTAGCCATTTAGCCTGAATCTCAGTCCGCCAGTCGGCAATCTCACACAAGTACACACTGGGTGGACCCTGCGTTTCGAGTTATCCAGTCAGTTGGGAACCTTCCAAACCACGGCGCGTAGTACACCGTGATAGTCTTACGGTCGGATCACACAAGCAGCAAAGGAACACGGAGAATAAGACGAGAATCCTACTTCATGTTCACGTTAGATATGCTTGTTGCAAACATTCTTGTGTAGTTTTGTGCGTGTTCATGTGTAAGGTAGGTGCAGGTGAGGAGAAAGGAGTGTAGGAGTACTAGTTAGGGGTAACACCACAAAGATAGCATTTACTCGCTCCATTTGTCTCGTACAGGTGGTGAATGCTCCTGTGGCCGCCTATAACTGGTACCCAACTCTAACCTGCGGCTCCTCGAAGTTGGGTTCTTTCCAGCGGCCACACCCCGGGCAACTGTCACAACCGGCGGGCTAAACCAGGTGAGGGTCTGCGGTGTTGTGTGTGCCTCAAAGTCCGGTATGTCTGACTCCCAAACTTGCCACCTCCCTCCTCTCAAAAAGTCCTACAGTGGGGGCGACAGCAACCCCGTAGGCGGCCCAGACTAACGTGGGTCGTTCTCCCACTAAAACAAAACCGTGACCCATACTGGAGTTCGGCAGCCGTCTGGGATGTCTGAGCAGCCCTATTTAGAGACAGCACTGCTTGCCTCCTCGCGGAGGAAGGGGCAAGTAAAGGTGCCCTAAACAAATGCTGGTTATCACGTCTTCTGCAGCCGACCGCGGCTCGCAGATCGTAAAATACGTGGTCGTAAAACTCAAAAAAAAACAACAATACCCCCGTCCCCATCCCCCTCGTCATACCCTCCAGGCTGCTCGGGTGAGTCTACTCACACAAGCAGCATATAATGATCGTTCCCTTTTAGACAATCCTAGGAGCAACCGGCCGGAACGCAGGACGGTGCTAGTCGCTCGGGGAACTGGCGCGCTACAAGGTCGACATTGCTGCTCTCAGCGAAACCCGATTCTCTGAGCAGGGTCAGCTCCACCTGCCTCTTCGGGTAGACAAGTTCGCCACCATCATCAGCGCCCACGCTCCTCCAATGACGAGCTCTGATGCGGCGAAGGACAAATTCTACGAGGACCTGCACGCCCTGCTGGCGACTGTGCCGAAAGAGGACAAGTTAATTGTCCTTAGTGACTTCAACGTTCGCGTCGGGACGGACCACGCTGCCTGGCAGGGAGTGCTGGATCCCCACAGTGTCGGTAGCTGTAACGATAATGGCCTCCTTCTTCTGCAAACGTGTGCGGAACACCGTCTCCTGCTGACCAACACCTTCTTTCGCCTTCAAACACGGGAGAAGGCCACGTGGATGCACCCTCGGTCGCGGCGCTGGCATCTGCTGGACTTTGTTCTCGTCCGGAGGCGAGATCGACAGGATGTGATGGTAAACCAAGGCGATCCGCGATGCTGATGGTTGGACAGATCACCGACTCGTCAGCCCCCAGATGAGGCTCCGACTGCAACCCCGACGAAGGCCCTACGGTAAGAGGCCACCAGGTAATTTAAATACTCTTTTGTTAAATTTGCCTGCTCACTGTTTTGAGTTCAGCAACCAAATAACTGAGAAACTGGAGGACCTGCATGCTGCAGATGATATCGCTACCGTGGAGACACGATAGTGTCAACTGCGAAATGTCACTCAGTCCACCACCCCCGAAGTCGTCGGACACGCATGCCGTCAACACCAGGACTGGTTTGACGACAATGACACCGACATCATCAACTTACTCGCAAAGAAGTATGGACTAGACAAATCCTACATGGACCTTCGGACTGACGCCACCAAAGCAGCGTTCTTCAGATGGCGGCACATTGTACAGCAACGGCTGCGGGATTTGCAGGATGCCTGGATGATCCGAAAGGCTGAGGAAATCCATGGGTATGCGGACCGAAATGAAATGAAAAAGGTTTTTCAAAGCCATCAAAGCCATCTACGGCCCGTGTATCAAGTGGACCGCACCGCTGCTCAGCTCTGACGGCACAACACTGCTGATAGAGATATCGCAAATTCTGAAGCGCTGGGCCGAGCACTTCAGAAGTGTTCCTTATTGCTCATCAGCCATCTCCGATGATGCCATTGACCGGCTCCCTCAAGTGGACACGAACAATTACCTGGATCTGCCACCTTCCCTACCAGAAACGAATTAGGGCCATGCAACAGATTTCCAGCGATAAAGTACCGGGATCCAGCGCAATCTAATCGGAAGTCAATAAGCACGGTGGACCCCGGCTGATAGCAGAACTCACAACCCTCTTCCAGGAGCTTTGGCGCCAAGGACAAGCTCCTCAGGATTTTCAAAGATGCGACCATCGTCCATCTCTACAAACGGAAGGGGAACCGGCAACTCTGTGATAATCACAGAGGCATCTCGTTGCTCAACATCGCCGGGAAGATCTTCGCCCGTATCCTTCTCAATCGTCTGAACGGTCACCTAGATCAGGGCCTGCTCCCGGAAAGCCAATGTGGCTTCCGCCGACACCGCGGAACAACCAATATGATCTTTGCCACCCGCCAGCTACAAGATAAGTGCCAGGAGATGAGAACTCACCTATACACTACCTTCATGGATCTAACGAAAGCCTTTGACACGATGAATTGCGACGGACTGTTGAAAGTCATGCAGAAATTTGGCTGTCCTCAGCGGTTCAGCTTCATGACGGGATGACGGCGCACGTCACGGACAACGGGACGGTATCCGAAGCATTCGCAGTGACCAACGGAGTGAAGCAGGGCTGCGTATGGGCTCCCACCCTGTTCAGTCTCATGTTCTCGGCTATGCTGATGGACGCCTACCGTGATGAGCAGCCTGGGATCCGCATCGCCTACAGAACTGACGGGCAACTTCTCAACAGTCGGCGTATGCAGGCTTCGACGCGCGTGTCTTAGACTACAGTTCACGACTTGCTCTTCGCGGACGACTGCGCCCTTAACACCATGACAGAGGAGGACATGCAAAGGAGCATGGACCTCTTTGTCGCAGGCTGCGTCGATTTTGGATTAAACAGACAGTACAGCCAAAGCGGTTGTCATGCACCAGCGACCACCCAGCGCGGAATACAATGCTCCCCGATTCAATGTCAACGGTTCTCAACTCAAAAACGTAGAAACCTTCGCTTATCTAGGAAGCACGCTGTCATGCAACATGAGAATCGATGACGAGGTTGACCAACGGATCTCCAAAGCTAGTCAGGCCTTCGGCCGGCAGCAGGCCTCCATGTGGAATCGCCACGGTATTCACCTGAACACCAAACTGAAGATGTACAAGGCCGTCGTCTTGATGACACTCCTTTATGGAGCGGAAACCTGGACCGTCTACTCGAACCAAGCCAGGAAGCTAAATCACTTTCATCTCAGCTGCCTCCGCAGGATACTGAAGCTGAGATGGTAAGACAGGATCCCGGACACGGAAATCCTGGAGCGGACCGGAATCCTCCGTATCCACGTCATGCTGAGGCAAGTGCAACTGCGATGGAGCCGCCACCTGGTAAGAATGGACGACAAGCGACTACCCAAACAACTTTTCTACGGAGATGTCGCTACGGGTTCTCGCCGGCAGGGAGGTCGAAAACGACGCTACAAGGACACTTTTAAGAAATCGCTGAAGCAACTGCAAATCAATCCGGTGACCTGGGAGGACCTCGCCCAGGATAGACCGACATTGAGACGATCCGTGAAGACTTGTTCAGCAATCTATGAGGCCAACCGGATCGCCGCCGCCAAGGCCAAAAGAGCGGCACGAAAGTCCCCAGCGCCCCGGACCAACATAGTCAATGCCCAGGCCCTGCCAACATGCCTGCGCTGTCAACGCATCTTCCGCGCGCGAATCGGCCTGGTTTGACATCTTCGGACGCAATGCGCCAACAATCCATCAATTCTAATTTCTACATCTAATTATGCCAGCCCTCCTTCAGACTCCCCACCCTCACTCCTGGCATCAATTCCATTACTCCCACCATCATAGAAACCACATCTAAATACTCATCGCCTGTTACCCCCACCACCGCCTTCACTAACACCACCACCATAGCGATGGTGACTCTCTTTTAAACTATCCTCAATGCGACCGCATATTAGCCTCACGCATCGGCCTGGTCGGTCACTTGCGAATCGATCGTACAGAGACTGGTAAACCAGTGCCTGGAGCACCAACACACAGCAGAGATTTTCGCCTCAACTGCCCTCGCGCATTTACTCATCGCATGTGCCTATTCGGTCACATGCGCATCCATGATAGCGGAATTCACCGCAATGCCGACAACACCGCTAATCCATGTACACCCTACGCTTCTGCCATTCATACCGCCACTGCTACCCCTTCTTCCATGAATGACATCCCCCAGCCTCTACCAATTTCTACTGCCCACACTGCGCCCGCAACTTCAACTCACGCAGCGGTCTGGTCGATCACCAGCGAATCTATCGCACGGAGGCTGGTGAAGCAGTGCCTGGGGCTCCGACATACAATCGACGTGCCCGCCGCCACTGCCTTCACTGCTCCGGCACATTTACACACCACATGGGCCTATTAGGACACATGTGCCTCGAAAACAACCTGCGGTAAACCACCGGAGGCTAATCCACATCAGCACACACCATCTACACTAATACACCCACACAACCATCATAATATACCTGATAAAATCACAATTTACTAGAAACGGTGGCTTGGAAGGCTGTCAATCTGACGCTTACACCAGACCACGCCATCGGCCCAGTGTATGTGTTGTGTGTGTCGAGTGGTTGAACAATAGACTGGGAGTCAGACGGCGATGGCTTCTCCATATCCCCTGAGTAAGTAAATCCTGGTATGTGCGTTATGGGGGCCAGGTCGTGCTGTGGCACGCGAAGACGGGTACGCTTATCCGTCAGCCAATGCGCCCACTCCCACCTTCGACAACTGACTGGCTCGGATGGTGGTCTGATTGTGGGGGTGGCGGAGAAAGTGAGGTCAACAACTCAGCGCATTTTCCTCACTTTAAAAAATCTGACGCGCTTGAAACTATCACGGTGCGCTAAAAACCGTGGCTTGGTAGGTTGCCAACTGACGGGATAACTCCTACCGCGTGGTCAGCCAAATTGGGTGTTTTGTGTGTAGTGGCTGATTGGCGGACTGAGAGTCAGGTTGCAATGGCTCCTTCTTAATGTGGCCTTTATGGCACTTCCACTCTGTGGGATCCGAGCCAGGTGAGGTGGTACGCCCAGGGGCGGCTCCGGCCGCGCCAGCCACCGGCGCCCTCTCCCATCTCCGGTCTTCTTGACTCGGTTTTGACACCGGGCTCAGGTGGGGGAGGAAGAGAGAGTGCGGTAGCTGCAGCACAACGCTTCTATCACTTAAAACTAATTCACGCGAAAGTCACCGTCCCTGCACCATCTGGTGTGGAGTATACGGTGGACCTCGTCGAAATCGACGGTTGAACTGTCGGTGAGGAGAAACGTGGCAATGAGTTAGAGACGGTGGTGTAGGAGTTAAAGTAGTCGCGTGTGGTATAATAAGCCCATGCGGTGAGTGAATGTGCTTAAACAGTGCGGACAGTTGGGCTGGGTGTGGTGGGTCAAGTGCTGGTGCTTGGGGTACTGGTTGACCAAATTCTGTGCGATGGATTCGGAAGTGACCGACCAGGCTGATGCGTGATGCGCACGTGAGGTGATAGTGAAGGCAGGATAATTTGACGACTCTAGAGTTGGTTGAAATGGAGAGGGTACTACTGTAGATAACGCTGGTGGATGGGGAGTTGTTATTACTGGAGAGGGGAGAGTTGTCGTGTATTCAGGGTTTCTTGGGAGTGTCAGTATTGCGGTGGGTTATGCTTTAGTGGATGAGCATGTGACTGAGTAGGCCCATGCAGTGAGAAAAGTGTGTGCGTGCGGTGAGTATGTGTCGTGGTTCCAGGCACTGCTACACCGGATTCGCAGGTGGCCAACCAGGCTGATGCGTAAGGTGAATGTGCGATCGCAGGGAGGCTAGGTTCGGATCAATTCCCCATTGCTGATGGTCAAGGCGGTGATGGTGAGGGTAGTAGGTGACGGGATTTCATAAATTGTCTCAGCGGTGGTGGAAAGGAGTGTCGCTGGGGGTCGTTGCTATGATCAACGTGAAGGTTGCGGTAGAGAGGATTATCCCGGTGATCGATGGCGGCGGGGCATTGGCAGTGTAACGGATTCAACTTAACAGCAATCAAAAGTCTCCATAGTCGTGTAATTTACCACTCAGTCTCAATTCGTTCGAAATAGAGGTTAAGGTCAAAATTTATAAGTCTGCATTCTTCAATTTAATAGTTTTTTCGTGGTCTGCGTAAGGCTCAACGTATTAAGTATGCTAGAAGTCAATTTATACCTGACCAAAGCATTACACAGCAAAAGGTGGGGTATGGGCTATAAAGATGTGGTACACCAGGCAGGTATTGGAGAACCATTCCTGTGTTTCTTGCAGATGGTGGTTGCTTCGCATGGCCCTTAACAGTCACGAGCTCCTATCTGCGGCTCGCCAAAGCTAGGCTGTGGCTAGCAACCACAGCTCGGTAACCGCCATGACGTATTTTTACAACCTTTTCCCTGAAAAGGCCTAAATAGAGGACGGCATGCAAGTTCCTAGGCAATCCGGGTTAATTGGGCTCCTTTTTCTTCTATGAAACCCGTGACTGATACAGGAGTTCAGCAGCCGTCTGGAATATCCAGGCAGTCCTAATTGGTGATAACGTCGCCACGGGGAAGGGAAGAAACAGGTGTCCTAAAATGCTTGGAAATCACGCTATGCTACCTTCGTTCGTAGATATAAAACTGGTGGTCAAAATGACACAACAAACAAAAGGCACGTTCTCCTCCCCTCTGACTGCTCGTGTGTCAAAATTTTTAGACAATCCTTTGGGCAACTATTGGGATAGGAGTTAGATGCTAGTCTCGCGATAACTGACGTGTCAGAAGGTGAACATCGCTGCTCTCAGCAAGACCGATTCTCCCAATAGGGTCAGCTGGATGAGGTGGGTGTTGGCGCCACCTTCTATAGTGGCAGAGTGATGTGACGCTGATGTCATTTTAAGCATCCGGAGTGATCTAGTAGGACGACTGCGCTGTCTATTGCAGGACATCAACGACCCTCTCGTGACACTGTGTCTGCCTTTTCGGTGGTGTGCATTGTCCACTGTCGTCAGCACCTACCACACCCCTTCCCCAATGAAGAAACAAGTTCTACGAAGCTCTACAACCCCTCCTGGAAACTGTACTGACGGTGGACAATCTGATCGCCCTTGGTTTGTCCAAGGAAGCAAAAGCTGCAACGAAAACAGCTTCATCCTCAGGAAAACTGTGCTATGCATCGTCCCTGTCCCAACAAAACACTGAACCGCCTTCCGATGCGGGAAAAAGGCATTGTGGTTTTACCCCTGTTCGCTATGTTGGCAGCAGCTAAAGAGCGTTCATGTCGGGGGGTGAAAACACCACGACTCGTTGATGATAAAGGGTCTTTGCTATACCGACAGCTGGACGGATCCCTACTCCATCATGCCCAGAATAAAACTTATACTCGAAGCGAACAGTTGACCACAAGATAAGCGACAACCAGGCAAGTTAATTGCAGGTCAATTAGATGTGTTTCCTTATCACTTAGCTTTCAGCAATCAACCGGCCGGGTGCCTGGAAGGACCGGAAGGATGGCTTAAGACGAAAATGCCATCATGGAGAGGCAGTGGCACCAAATACAAAACTTCATTCACTCCACCTCCCTGGACTGATTTGACAAGAATGACGAATAAATCTGCAACCTCTTTACTATGAAGAACAGAATAAAACATCCTAGACCAACCACAAAATCTGACATGGATAAAGTGGCCTTCTTCAGATGTCACCATTTGTTGCAAGTTCAATGGAGGGAGATGAAAAACGTCTGGAGGGATCACATGGTTGAGGAGATACAAGTGCTAGCAGACAGCAGTGAGTTTAAAAATGTTTTTGTATCAATCTAGACGTTTAACGGCTCCGAGGACAAATGAACTGCGGCGCCTTAGCTCTGACGAATGAAAAATACTGACTGAGAAATCGACAATTCTGAAGCGCTGGACTGAGCACTTCAGAACCAACCTCAATCAGCTCTCGACAAAATCCGGCAATACTAACAACAGATTCCTCACCTGGAACTAAACAATGATCTTGACTTCCCGCCAAAAACTTTGACTTGGAAGGCTCCTAACTGACGAGGTAACTCAGTCCTATCAGAACGGATACTCAGGCAGCAATGGCTTGTCATTCATATGTCCTCGAATGCACTCCTAATTAGGTGGGCCTGTGTGAAAACCGGATTCATCGTGCACCTTTCAGGCGTTTGTAGCACGCGCAGGCGAACTACTTAATTTTTTCCAGCTCCAGGTTCCGATCCCACTTTCGGTCTCCTTGGCTTTATTCTGACCCAGGGATCATTTGTGTAAGGGAGGGAGAAAGCGGTAGGTGATGTGCAAGACTGATATTACTAATTCCACGGGAAAGTAACCATTACTGTGCACGCCATGCTGCGCAGCACAACGTGGCAATTGTCAGTCGTGACAATCAAACGGTCACACAGCCAATAATAAAGATTTCTGGGTTACTCCTGGTTTTATAAGGCATTGTGTAACAGCATTAAATCAGATATTTGCTGCCGAAAACTGTGCCTATATTGTGAGTATAAAATGCATATCCAAATTAAGATAGATGAACCAAACGGCAAAATAATTCCAAAGGAACTATATTTATTAATTTTCAACAAGAAGGAAACAGAAATTAATGCGTTCGTCTCATAACTTTAATACACTAGAGCAATCAGTATTTGACTAGCTTATAACAATTTAATAACATCACGAAATTACAAAGAAGCTGTCTATTGCATTTCGGGATTTTTTTGTAAAAGTTCCCTTAGTCATTATAGACGCGACAAACGAAGCAAAAGGAAATTAATGCATACATATCAAAACTCATTTGGACGTCACTTCGTAGAAATTCACACGCAAAAAAATCAATATTTGAAGCTAATGTAGTTTTGCAACGAGCATTGGAAACAAGTCACAGAAACAGCTCGAAACAATTTGCTCTTCAGCAAGGCATACTCTTAACCGAGAAAAAGCAAGGACATAATAATAATTCAAAAAGTATTTCGCTTGGATCCAATCGATGCCTTATCGTCAAATCTCAAAGACAGTGGGCATATAGCCGATTAAGATCCAACAGTGTGCCGACAAGTTAATTCTATCGCTAGTGCACACAGAGCAGGCTGTCCTATGAGCCCCCGATATCGAGTCTGTGTACTTCTATCTCAAAAGTTCGAGATAGGTCCTCCTTGATATGTAACTGGGTAACCTACCAACAAGCATTTTAGCTTATTTTCATTAATTAAATGGGTCACCATAATTGTGAAGAACTTGATGGCACCGCCAATGCCACCTTGCTTTTCAAAATTGGGAGATCAGTTCAAATAGCCTATTGACAGGTGTAATAAGGTGTGATTGAACTCGAACTCCCCGGTCGGGGCTTTTACCTCAGGTAGTTTGAGCGTTGGTTGTACACGAGCCTTCTACTTGTTTTCGTGTGTTCGGGCTACACCACCATCACCGGCTATTTCACAATTGGGTCAGATTATTAGAAAACAGTCTATGTCATATTACTGGGCATTGGTTCTCGTGTTCTGGTTGTGTCGCGACCTCAGACGCACACCAACGTGGCCCTTATCACTCGAATTTTACGTGCTAAGTCCACGCCCTGACGCCAAATATTCGGCTCTACAAGAGTTTTACTAAGAAAAGGCGAAGCCACGCAGAACAAGCAGGTATGTTGACAAAATATTAAGATATTGATGGATGTTTTGACGAAATGCCCCTGACTTCTTTACATAACGGTACATCTTACTCAGATTCAACTGAAAATGAAAGGATAAACTCGTTTCCCTCAAGTGCGACCCAATGCTCAACGAGGAAACTTCTCATGAAGAGAAAACCACAGGTACGGTGCACACAAAGTAATGTTTTCGGGGGAATCGTACCGTTTACAAGTCGCACGGGCGGGTAGTGAAGGGCACGTGTACTCCAGAATGGAGATTTAAAAATGGTTATGTCGTCCATTCGGAGGACGACGCGCCTACTGACGGTCTCCCTGGTAGTTTAAAATTCGAAATACGGCCAATTGTGGGTAAGATTTTGAAACTATTTGTAAGTGACGTTTCTCCAGTTGGTACGTACTGCGACAATGGGCAGCGCTCCAATGTGCATACCTACAGTAAGACATTGATAAAATATATGTACTTTCCTACATGAAGTTGGAGAGAACTGTGAAGAGTTAGGTCATTGTACGTGCCTATGACATACAGCTCTTATTTGCTACGCGCCTGCTACAGCCATCATAAAGTAAGTTAAGAATGTAAATGCTTACAATGGGCGCAAATAGTGTGCAGGGGGCAGAGTGTACACCAAATAAGTTGCGTCTCTTCAAGATTGCTCGGACAAGATAAAACTGGCGAAGGTACAGCAAACATTTCTCCTTTTCGTGAATGAAACCAAGGCCTGATTTACCAATTTAACATTGAATATTTTACACTCAGTTTCCCTAGCACTATAAGAAAACTATAGGATTTTTGGAGGAATAAACGTTTATACTCGGGTTGCCAGAAGCTAAAGAGATAAACGACAGGGGTATGTTTGTTAAACGCCTGCTTGTTGGCTAAATTTTGTCAGCGAGACAGAATTTTAAGTGATGTGGGTTTCTAGAAGGGTACAAAATACAGACAGTTCGACGTTTGTGTAGTCATTGGTGATTTTTTTTAGTAAAATACCGCAATGTCACCTTAAATATAACTTACTCGTCTTTAACGCTCTTCAACTTCCAGTCTGTCATCAATCGTAGACGATTAATATTGGATACTGCGAGTTACCATTTTATGCAGCCAGAAACACATGATATACAATGCGCACGGAATTTGGCGCATCGCGGATGACGTGCAGCGGCAAATCTCCCTTCATATCATTTTGCGTTGTCTTTCTAAGGTTATTTAGGCAGAAAGAATAACATGTTGAAGAGTGGATCACGACCTCAATAGCAGATAAGTGTACACCAAAGTGTATTACCCAAACCCACGAAGAATAAAATGTTTCCTCTAGTCACTATACGCATCGAAATTTGCATCTCATCGGCTAGTGAGCACATCAGTATGCAATGAAAATGTATTTTCCGAAGTTAGTGAACATGGCCACATAGCATACTGGGAGATCAGTAAAATTCCTTAGTACTTTGATCATCCTATAAGTTTAGTCATCTTTAAAGGTGCACATATTGAATATTGACCGTGCAAACAGCTGTGCGACGTTGAGTTCTGTTACGCCTAAGTATATGTGTCTGATATTCGATGCCTTTTAAACTGTAATAGAAATTATAATTTATCGTTCATATATAATAATGATCATTTTCCACCGAAGAACTTTTAAGAACGCCACGTACTTCCACTTCCCCTAAGGGAACAGTGTTCGTAAACCTTCAGTCCTACAGTGCTTTAATTGTGGTAAATTTTGTATACTTTGTTCCACATTCTGTAGATAATAAATAAAACTAATCACAATAATAACTTCCTCATATGTAAGAAGAAAATTATCAATGCTTTCATAAACTCAAGGTTATTATGAAAAAAGTTACTGTTTGCCGCAAATTCACGAGAAATGAAGGATTTTCGAAAAAATAAATAAAACGAAACGATATTATCGGGTCCAAAATTAGACGCTGCCAGTGGTCGTGCAGACTGCGAACACCAAACAAGTAATGTAAAAAGGGGTTTTTCTCTTCATTTGAGAAGATTATCTGCCATTCTAAAAATCTTACTCTCATTTAGTACCATTTGGTATGGTATCTTATTCTAGCCGAGAAGCCTGTATACATCTTCGGGATTTATTAAGTTTTCACCTTCGTCTTAACTAACTACCTGTATAATGCATTCATCCGGGACTAGAATTAAGTTCTCTGGTTAGTCAGTTATGAATTATTACTTCAGCTTTTAAATCAAGTAATGCGGAAGAATACATGTAATCTGAGCTTCTATCAAGTGCTCCGCACTTCGTAGTCAAAAATAATGTACACGTTGCAATAAATGCAAAGCATTCTTAGCTCCGAGGATAAAATGCAAAAACTAGGGGACACTCAAAGCAGTCGTTACTTATGATTACCCAGCCCTGAAAAAAACAACGCAACAAGCCGTCAAAATCTTTCCATTTAGTAACTAAAGGAAAATTTGCTGCCAATGCAAATACGTTAGGTTCTCCATATATATTCCCACTTGGATCCCAATAAGTGCGCTGCAGGCAGATCCGGAGATCCTGTTTGCGTATCTCCACTCTTGAAAAATAGATCCGAAATGCTTTGGTGCTTTTTTTAGTTCATCTAAGATAACTGTAAGTTTTGGCATCGAAAGGTAAGAGTGCCTAGAAAATATTTGGATACGTGCGTAAAAGGCTAAAAATCAGGCCATTGCGGGTCATCTTTCAAGTTGACCCAAGCATCCGCTTCACAAAATTTGCATAATAAAAGTGACCATCAGCGTCCAGTCCTCCGATTTTTATCATTGCTTCGAACTCGTCGGTAGAAAGCTTTTCTCCATAACCGCACAAAGCCTCCGTTAAGATATCTTTCGACAGAAATCCTGTTGATTCTGTGTCAAACGTTTGAAAGGCTTCAAGGATGTCTTCGTGTGTGTAGATATCTTTCTCCTTCTTTGTAGCTATTTGGCAAAACTGGTCAAAGGACACTCCGTTTACTAAGATATTGTTTTCTGTATCGACTTCACGCATCAGATCCTGGAACAACAAAATTGTTTCAAAAAGATGTAGATAGCAATACAGGAAATACGGAAATGCCATGAATAAATGAATTTACAGTGTGTTTCCTAAGAAACCCCTATGTCCAAAAATATTGTTTAAAATGCTTATTCACAGTCTTTTTCGTCGAATGTAAAACAATACTGTTATTGCCTAACGGACAAACCAGAAATAGAACCAATTATTTCAAAGAGTCAGAATCGTAAGTGACCTACTGATAGACACTGCATGTAGGAGGACCGATGTTTTATTATCAAGGCCAACATTGAAAGGATGAAATATCTGGTTTTGCATAAGCTCGCGATGCTCTTAGCAACGGCTGACACTATCATATCAGTTTCCAGAGAAAAACGGTTTGAGTTTTTGCCAGCCTAGATTGAGCCGTTTGGAAAAGATTTTCAGCTTTCTGCGTTTCAAGAATGATTGGTCGATCTTAAGCTTCTACGACAAAACAGCCTACAGTTGAGTTTGCAAAAAATTCGCTTAAATATGAGAAAGGTGCTCTTGTTGCCTTTCTTCTAATAGTAAACCTGGTCAATAAAAAGTAATTTTCCTTTTTTAAAACTCGTGTTAATATTTTAAACAAGTCCGTTTGTAGGCGAAAAATAGAGGAGATTTTGCAGCTTTTAATACCGATCCCGCAATTGTCTGCGACGGTAAAGCATTCGAATCTTAAAGAACCAATTTACACATGAGAATAAAATGCCTATTAGGATTGTGGCTATACTATGGTCAGCTGAGGACGGCTAAAATCGTCATGTTAAAAATTTTAATCGTTTTAGCAGTAGATCCACGTGAAGAAATACATACGTGCGAAGATACTGCACTTTCTACATACCGATCATCTGATATTTCGGTTGTCGTCAGTACATTTATCGGTCACTTACTCCTTTTAATTGTTTCTTACGAAATAGGTTATTTGTGTGGTTGTCTCATAAATCTGAGCTGCGTAAGGAAGGTACCCAGGATATGTGTACTGATAAATTTTGCAGAATAAATTTTGCATTTTCTATAAAATGAGCGAACAGGTGACTTCAAGTTACGAATTCACTTTTGAGGGAGCCTAGCCCCGCATATGGACGGGCCGTGTGTTAACACACGCTGGAAACTACAGTTTATACCCTACTAGCATTAGCCCCGCCTAGCCCCACAGGGCTTGATGGGTAATTAAATTACTCCTCCTTTGCCAGCGTCTCCAAGGAAAAAAACTACCATATGCATTAAGTTTAACTTTAACATGTATTACATATTTTAAATATTAATAAAATCAAGTCGGTACAATTTACCTCAATTTCTGCCACTGATGGCATAAAACCAGCACTTCGGAGGCAATTGGTAACATCTTCAACTGGTATGTGTCCGGTATTTTTCTTGTCATATGAATCAAAAATTTTTTTGCACTCTCGTAGTCTCTCTTCTGAGATTCCCGAATCGGTCATATTAAACAATATTGCCTATTGCCTAAAACGGCAAAACTTTAAAAAGTGTATTTGCTGGAGCATAAATGCGCATTTTTGCGTTATTAAAATGTCCTAAAAATATTTGCGGAGCAGGTAAGTGTTGAAAAAATTGTCTTTTTTATCCATTAATTGGAATAAATAATATTTCTGAGGAAATGAAAAATATCAATAAGCATAGTAAGCTAAAAATTGACAGCGTATCCAAACAAAATTGGCCTTATAAGTTATCGATAACCTGCAAGTGGCTTGGAAAGTTTTAAAGATAATTATTCATGCAGTACTAAACAATCTCTATTTAAATAGCGCCTGATGATTAAATAAACGCACGCCAATTTTCAACATAAATATACAAGTAGCAAACTAAAACAGTTACCTTTAGTTCCTACTTTTACTTATAGTTGATAAAAAATAGTTTAGTTCCATACATTTTTCATTCTCAGACATACCGTGTGTGCATGCAAGTCGATTAATATTCGTATGTTTAGTGTGACATAGTCCAATACAGATGTAGCCGCAAATGTGCGCGTGTCAGCTTAGAGAGATTGGAAATTAGAGAGCTAAAAACTAATTCAGACGGCTGTGAAGCATGTATGAATGAAGTTATTGCTGGAGTGGGAACTTACTGCAAAAGCCAATGCAGTCGTTTTGGCGTTTGCATAATTAATTATAACGCATTGAAAGCTTCTCAGACCCAAATGTCAAGGCTCCTGGTGACTGAAGCAGACCAATCCTTTCCCGTTGCCACTTCCCGCTTTTTGGCTTATTTGTGTGCGGGAATAGATTTTTAATACATTTTTTAAGAATGAGACCTGTGAGAGATCTTTGGCAGCCACAAATAAGGATTCAACTGGGCTCTACTAAACCTGCTCGACAGTAAAATTTTGGAAATCATTCCTCAACGGAAAACGGGATAAGATAAGCGAGGATTATCGTGATATTTAAAGTAGAGCTGGGAAGCACAGGGGAAATCAATTCGACTCAAAACAAAAAGATAACCTCCAGAACTCGCCTTAACAGTTTCTTGGGCCAGTTTATTATCCAGCCGAATGGTGAAAAGTCGGGAAATTCTATCAGAAATAAAATCAAGACTCAGTTTTTTTAAAAACCACTTTTTTCAGTATTCAGTATTTATTATATTTGAGGGAGATGTAGGTGAGTCACCTTTGAATTCCCTATTTGTACATACGAGTTGTGGTATCAAAAAATATTATCTCGATATGTTGGCGAGGCCAAAATAGTTGAAAAAGAGCACAGAGTAAAAAAACTCCCGGTGATATTTAGGAGAAAAAAACTGTCGCCCTTGGGGGTCCGACAGGGCGCATTGCGGAGGTTACAGGAATGAGCCAGATGCTCCCTTGCTGATTGCAGAGTCAGTTGAGGGATTTCAAAGGCGGAAATATATGCCCAGATCATCATCGGTCCATTGCGGTTCGAACCAAGGGAGAACGTTCATACGCTTCATGGACGACGGCCGTCAGGTCCAGCTGATGTGAACACTCATGGTGTCACCAAGGTGTGCAAATAATTAAGCAGCAAAGACCTCGAGGACCCCAGCATGCGAATTATGGGAGAGTGCAAGACCTCAAACGAAAATAGCAAACATAAAAAATGTTACTTACATGTAGCTAGTAGTATCATAAATACCTTATTTACTGACGTCACTCTTGCAGCTTTTATTTCGTAATGTATCTCGCACCATTATATCGATCTAAATTTCGCTTAAAAACCTCCAAAGAATCCGACATAACAAAATCTAGAGGAAGACTATTCCAAGCTTCGACTACTCTTTTGGAGAAGAAGTACTTCCGAGTGTCTAGCCTTGCTCCAGTCACACGTAATTTGATAGGATGACCTCTCATGTTCGTTGTTGTTGCTAGCTCGAAGAAATCACCTTGGACGAGACAACAGTCCTGGACGCGTAGTATGCGGAGGGTTAGTATCAGGTCCCCCTGAAGCTGTCTATAGCGCAAGGGAAAGAGATTGAGATTCGACAGCCGTGTTTCATAAGGCTGTGAGCCATGTCCAAGGACAAGTTTTGTTGCTCGCCTTTGGACATTTTCGAGGATTTTAATGTCTTTCGCTGCCCAGGGTCTCCAAGCTTGGATAGCGGACTCCAACTGTGGCCGCACGAATGTTCCGAAGACTTTAGCGGAGCAGTCGGTAGTGAAGGCTGCGAAAGCTCGTTTAACGAGGTACAGAATTGACATGGCTGAATTCGCTACCTTTGCGCAATTTAGGGAGGGTTTAAGCGAGGTCGTGATCCAGACTCCCAGGTCCTTTTGGGCATCCACTTCTTTATATGGAATGCCATTCAGACTGTAAACCGCACGGTTTGAAGGATTGCTTTTCCCGACTCGTATGATTGTGCACTTGCTATCATTAAACGGCAAGATCCAGTCATTTGACCATTTCTGGAGTCGATGTTAGTTTGCCTGCAAGTTCTCTTCGTCAGCCGCAGTTTGAATGACGTGCCAAAGTTTGATATCATTGGCAAACATGGCAATATCGCAGTCCAGTTCGTTGGCAAAATCGTTGATGTAGACAGTGAACAAAATAGGGCCGAGAACAGAGCCTTGGGGAACACCACTCTCAACTTCAACCTTGGTCGACTGTTTGACGCTGATATGGATAGTTTTTGAGCGGCCAGTTCAGAAGTTTTCTATCCATGTCAGAAGTTTACCTCTTACGCCTATGCGGTTGAGTTTATAAAGAAGGCGGTGGTGCGGCACACTATCAAAAGTATTTTGAAGTCGATATAGACTGCGTGCACCATTTTTCCTCTATCGACCGCTTCAGTCCAACGTTCTAAACAGTAGAGCGAATTTGTGACGCAGGATCTACTTCTACGGAAACCGTGCTGAACCTCGGATAGCAGATTGTTATGTTCTAGGAACCGCATTAGTTGTTGCTTTATTTTTTTTCCATTATTTTGCAGCAAACTGCAGTTAGACTGACCGGTCGATAATTGTTTGCAGCGACCCGGCTTCCACCCTTATAAAGCGGCGTAATCCATGCGGATTTCCAGTCGGCTGGTAGACTTTCGGTCTGGAAGGATGTTTGGAAAAGCGTAGAAAGTGGTTTTGCCAACTCTCTCGCTAACTCTTTTAACAGCTTGGCAGGCACTTCATCGGGACCCGGAGACTTAGATTCCTTTAACCCCAATAACAATGTTCAGTTCAAATGGAATTCAGAAGATGGCCATGCTGCAGTTAAACTAGTGAATTCTATTAAGCAAGACAGTGGCTACTCTGCTAACGTACAAACTAAAGAAATCAGCGTTGATAAAACCCACTGAGAAACGGAATACTTATGCAAAAATGGCATTTAAGCGGACGCTATGAGGCCCATACATATGACCAGAGAAACAAGAAATTTGCCTAGGGGAGAAATTGTGGTGCTAGTACACAAATGCCCGAATGCTCCCTGCTGGTACGGGCTCCGCGTGGTCCCATCTAGCCCCGCAGAAATTCCGGGGCTATGTGGGGCTAAGCGGGGCTGTAGGTGGGACCCTGGCCCCGAATGGTTAGGTTAGGGAATGAATCATGCCAGCCCTGGATAGCCCCGCCTTGGAAAAGTTTTGCTCAGAGGACGCACCGTTTTTTGAGTTCCATGGTACCCATCCATTAATTGGTTTACTTGCCCTAAATGCAGTGCTTCGTAGTCGAGAGTGGGGCTCCTCTGGGTTCAGTACTAGGGCCAATACTGTTTTTAATATACGTGAACGATTGTGTCAGGAATCTCGACTGTGAAGCAGCAATGTTTGCCGATGACATTAAAATCTGGAATGTAATCCAGAGCCCTGCTGACGAAGATAAACTGCAGATCAACCTAACTCGGTCGGAGGAGTGGTCTTGAATCATTGGATTTGCGGTTCAACGTCGATAAGTGTACAATACTTTGCTTAGGCAACCCATCTGGATCTGCCGAAAGTAGAAGTTACTTTCTCAAACAGTGAAGCCTTAAAAGACGTGGAAACCCAAAAGGACCTTGGTGTGCTGACGACCACCACCTTAAAACCATCGTCTCACTGCTCGAAAGTGACGAAGAGCGCAATTGCGGTGTTGCATGCCATCACACGAGCCTTTTTGGATTTGGATGAAGATCTTTTCGCAAAGACTTTTGAAACATTCATTAGACCGCATTTGGAATATGCTATGCAAGCCTGGAAACCCTGGACAGTTCAAGATCAGAACTGCCTCGAAAGAGTACAGAGGAAAGCCACCAAAATGGTTAGAAGTCAAAGCTCCTTGCCATATCCAACCCGCCTAATGAATCTTAATCTATTCCCTTTGAATTATAGGTAAATGCGTGGTGAGCTCTCCTGCTAGACATTCCGCATTGTGAAGGGATTGGATTGTTGCCCGGAATTCTCGGACTTCTTTGAATTTGCCGCCACGACCCATCTCCGAGGTCACCCATTGAAACTGCGTGTCCAGCAGGTGAGACTGGATGTGCGCAAGTTCTCTTTCTCTGTCAGAGTGGTTTAACCATGGAATGCCCTACCTGAAGACGTTGTGATGTCAC
The DNA here is from genome assembly GCA_017591395.1 of Schistocephalus solidus. Taxonomy (NCBI): domain Eukaryota; kingdom Metazoa; phylum Platyhelminthes; class Cestoda; order Diphyllobothriidea; family Diphyllobothriidae; genus Schistocephalus; species Schistocephalus solidus. The sequence goes on along the minus strand of WEDG01003784.1, from coordinate 341,119 downwards.
CATTGCTGGAAAGCTTTAAAGGGAACCTTGACAGTTTTATGTTCCAAAACGAGCCTGAGTGATGAGGAATTTATCTTAACCCTCGAGAGTCGTGCACCACTTGTCATATTTTATGACCGCCTTTTGTACCTTTGCAACCCACATATTTTTTCTGTATGCCGCACTTAATTTTACGTTACAAGTAGGGTACTCAAAGGCCCATGCCTATTTCCCTCAATAAATTGAATTGAATTGACACCCTTAAATATGGCACAAGCAAGCTTGAAATCTAGAACCCGTCATGCATTATGCTATATTTTTAATCCGGAAACGTGAAAATCCTAGGAATTTTTTATCGCAAAATCACTTATGAACTTCGAAAAGGTCCTTTCAATGCCCTTGGGCTTATGTGGAGATAGTTCGTTATTCTTTGTTTTGTGTGCTCTAGGCAAAATTATAATATTCTATGAGGCGACTTCAATTTGCCAAGAGTTGACTTATCCGAATTTGAGAGGAACCAAATGTATAACGAACATCAAGGGATTTCGGAATTAAGGAGCAACCGTTGCTGGCGAATGCAAATCCAAAACAAAGTCATTTGGGTGGATAAAGTGACGTGTAAAGATAGAGATTAAATGGAAGCATTATGTATGGAATATTGTTCTAATTACCCAAATAAAGCAAACTGGGAAGCACACTTGTTAAAAATGGTGAAATTTGAAAATAATTTCCTACAAAAAGCAACATATAATCCCAAGCTACTTCAAAAGAAGTACACATATATGACAGAAAATCCAATTAACAGGGGCTACCGAGATGATTTTTAATTGCTGAAAATAGGCATGATGCCAAGAATTTCCAATCGAATTCTAGAAGCAGAGTTCCTTTCAACCTTCCACAGACAACCAACCTACTCCAAGCATAAGCACTGTTGTCTTTATGGAAGATCTCAACCGAGAAAACTTGCGTTATAGATGACGGATTGAGGTATGCACCCTATAAGTTTCGCCCTTTTGTGGCTGGTGATATCTCTGAAGATAAACTCCTGTACGATTTCAAAAGCTTGAAATAATAAACAAATTGTTCCGCTGCTCAAGTAGCCTTCTCGTTCACGTAATAATTAAGTCTTCAAAACCAGACGTGGTTTACACACCTCTCAGAGATTTTCGCTAGTGAATCTAATGTGCAGCTGTCAACGTTATTTCAAGGTTCCTTCATTACTGAAGCACTTCCTGCCGATTTGAAGCCGGCGCATATAACTTGGCTCTACAAAATTTTAGCCGGTGATCTATGATGATTAACAGGCCTATAAGTTTCACAGGCATGCTTGGTGAAAACATGTAGAGGGTCATGCAGAATAACTTTGTGCAACTCCTACAGGTCTGCAATCTTTTATTGAACTGCCAACGCAAGTTCTGAAAAGGAAATTCATATCGAAAAATTTAATGCAATCACCATCGAGCTTTGACCGAGCTCTCACGGTTCAGACTACCTTCATTGATTTGAAAAAGACATTCGACACTCTGTGCCACCAGAGACTGTTGTTCAAAATCAAAAGTATAAAAATAAGAGGTATTTAGCTCAAATGGATCGACAACTTCATTCTGAGTCGATGTCAGGATGTATGTATTGGCCAAGAATAGTCGATTCCTGCTACGATTAATAGGGGGTTTCCCAGGGTTCGGCATTGGAAGCGTCTTAGTCCAATTCCAGGAGGACAATAGTGCAAGAGATTGAGACGGTGAAGCAGCACTGTTTGCAGAGCATATGAAAATCTGGAGTGTAAATTGAAGCCCTGCGTACAAAACTAATCCGCAGATAACCTAAATCTTTTGAGTTAGCGGTAAAATCGTTGGCTTCTGCGGTTTAACATCAGAAAATGTACAATAGTTCGTCTACGCATCGTAGCCAGGTCCGACAACACTAATAGCGACTTTCTCAACAACGCATCGTTTAAAGATCTAGAACCCACAAATACCTCAGTGAGTTAAAGACAAAATTTTTAAAACCACCCCTTGCTTGAGAGTACGAAAGTGTAATGCCTGTGTTGCATGTCGTCAAGAGAGCTTGTTTTAATTTAAATGAAGATCGCTGTCCCAAGATTTTGGGAACGTTCGTGGGGCCGCATCAAAAATGCGTTATAACAGCATGAAACCGTGGGCAGTGCTGGATAAGATAAGTATCGAAAGTTATCAAAAGCGAGTCACCAATATGACTTAGGTTCAGAGTTTCTTGTTTTATAATAATGACATAAGGGTGGGGAAGGGACGATGACCTGTGCGTGCATTAGTTTTAAGTAATAGCAGACTTGCGATGCAGCTAACGCACTCTCCTTTCCCACAACTGCCTATACCCCGGACTCAAAAGAAATTAAAGAAGGCCAGGTGCGAGAAGCTTGGCTTGGCCGGAGCTGCATCGAAGAGTGCTACTGTTCTTGGCTCGGATTCCACAGAGCGGGAGTACGATAAAGGCTACATTAAGATGGAGCCAATGCAGCATAACTTTAAGTCCGCCAATCAGCCACTACACACAAATACACAGTGTATTGACCACGTGCTGCGAGTTAATTCGTCAGTTGCCAACCTCCTTAGCCATGGATTTCAGCGCATAGTGATAGCTTCAAGCGTGTTAGCTTCTTTATAGTGAGGAATTTGAGCTGAATGGCCAACCTCACTCTCTATTCCCGTTCCCATACCCCAGTTGCCGTTCAAGGTGGTCAGTTGATTGGTTTGGCGAATGGACGCAGCTGCTGATATATCTAATGAGCTGACCTACGCGTACCACGTATACGATTTGCTCCCATAACACATGTGCTAGAATAACACACAAAGGGAGTTTGGTGGCTCACGTCTCACATGTGTGTGAGTGTCAGTGGCCCCCTTAAAGTGCCATTGCAACCTGACTCCCAGACAATCAGTCGCCAATTTTGCAAAATCACATTTTGTACTAACTACAAGGTCTGAGTGCAATATTCAGCTGGCAACAACCAATTCATGGTGCCTGGCGCGCCATGATAACCTCAGGCTCGAACCACACGTGCAGCAGTGGAATCACATAAATTAAGGAAACGCACGCCCTTCGAATCCGACTTAACATTTTCGACCTCAGAGGAATTTACTCCTTTCGGGATTTCAGTCTACTGGTCACCTTGCGGACTTTATTTATCTAGTTTCGGATTCTATTCGACATACTCTTTATCCTCATAAGACTACTGCAGGACAACAGCGGAAACGTCCGATATCCTCCTCTTGTGGAATTCTCGCCAGCAACTCCACGAGATCTTCCTGTCTACAGAGGGCTGAGTCATTTCGATATTTTATTCATAAAGTTGCTCATGCTAAAACCGTCTTCCCATATTTTAAACACCATTTATCTTTTTGAGATCTATCACGGTGATACCACTGAGCGATCACCGCACGACGTATTCGTTGATTTAAATTTAAATGATGGAATAAACAGTAATCATTATAAGAAAAACCTCATTTCCAGGCATGTTACCTTAAAGTCACCTCCCGCCAAACGGGTCAAGAGTTTAATAAAAGTTGTTTGGAAGTCAATTACGAGGACAAAGCATGTGCGACATGCTTTAAACGTCTTCAAAAAATATCAGAAATTGAAAAGGATTTGCAGGGGTTGAAGATGGAATTAGAAAAGTTGAAGAAACTTTCTCAAATTTTACCCGAACAGAAGCAGTCCGAACATGAGGGAGACAAACGTACATACGCATGCACAGCTTCTGAAGCCATCACATCCAATGAGGAAGATGACGCTACGTCTAAAGAGCTCGGTGTAGCCGTTAAAAAGTCTCTAGTAAAGGAAAGAGGGCAACTGGCAGGGATCACAGAAAATGAATAAACGAGTTTCGGAAGACGAAAGGTAATATGTCATACAAACATGCAAGCCAAAAACCCCAACGTTGGACAAAAATCACTGTTATGTTGAAGTGCCAGCATCCACGAATAACGCCACTTCTGTGAACTCCCATCCCTAGCGTAGGCGGGCAACTTAGGATCTCGCCCATAAATCGTAAGTGAAATATTGTAATAGGGGTTATCCCAGAATCAACTTCCTGCATTTCCGAATGAACGAGTGACACACGATATAGATCTTCATCATGAATATGCCAGTGCAGTCCGGAAGAAAGGGGAAATTTCAACCATGCAAAATTTTTTTTTCCGACTAGGCAAAGCAGACCCCAGCCGTGACATAGGAACATCCCCAAGGCCTCGAAGAATTATTTTAGAAAAGCGAAACCCAGGTGGCCCTACTGTTAGAAGGTTGATAGACCTTATGGGGATCACACAAAAATGTTTTTCAGCTGGACTACGAGCCGAGGGAACGGCTGAAAACAAGGGAACTAAGGAGGGGATTGAGGGAAAGAACTTGTAGAGGAAAGAAACGGCTGAAAATCAAATTCGGTCTAATAGTCCAGAGCAATGGGTCTTTCCTTTGGCCAAAACCTGTAACAATGAAAGCTGGGTCTCCGCGACGAATCGATCGTTGAAAGTCCTCTCCGCAAATGTAAAAAGCATGTTCAACAAGCTGGACGACCTTAGAAACGTTGGGGATGAAATCAAACCAGGCATTATGACTTTCATTGAAACGTGGCTTACAGCAGACATTACTGATTCTGAGATATCACTTAGGGGTTATCAGCACTTCAGGAGAGATAGACCAAGTCGAGGAGAAAGCATAGTTTATGTCACTCGCAAGCTGACCGCTATGGCTGACATACATATTCCATTGCGCGATGTGGAACTCGTAAGCATTACTATGTCTGCTAAGTATTCCAGACCACTGACCATATCGGTTGTGTACCGTTTACCTTATCAGACTTCCGATCAGGATCTCATTATCATACCTGAACTCTACAAAGCCAGCAACAAGGAAAGATGTCCTTATTTTTGGGGATTTTAGCGCTCCTGGTATTGACTGGAAAACATGGACTGCGCAGTGAATTCCAGATAACTTCAATGACAAAGTACTACAATGGTTAACAGACAAATCTCTCTGTCAGTACGTCACCTTTGGAACATGGACGAGAGAAGGACAACAGTCAAACTGTCTTGACCTGAGTTTTACCCGATATGAGGAGAATTTGCTAGACCTACAGGATCGATCGCCATTAGGGTCAAGCGATCACAGTACGCTGTGCTTCGAGTTCTCACTGTTTTCCAAACCAAATTTACCCGATACTTGGGAAAAGAAACATTTGAAAGGGGAACTAATCACTTATGAGAAGACAAAATGTCAGAGATATCCTAGGAAACGTAACTACATGGTGAATCCAATTAAAATAGGATGAATTTGAGCTCGTTATTGAAAAGGGTTGTTAACCTCAAGTGTCCGCTCAGGAGAAAGACAATCACAAACCACCCAAAGCGGATGAACTCAAACTTGCAGGCCTCTTTCAAAAAATAAATCGCTTCTAGATGCGTTACAGACAAACCGGCTCTGTTGCTCACTTACGGGAATATAAGCAGCAACGCAAAGTTTGTAAAAGCGAGGCTACTAAGATGCGAAGGAAGTTCAAACTTAGCATACTGCAAAAATCGTTGCAAGACCCTAAAATTCTATATGGTTACATACGGAGTACAAAGAGAACTCAGGAAATTATTCCTGTCCTTAGATCTGCAGACGGAAAATTGGAGACCAACGACCAGGTTAAAGCATCCCTTCTTTCCGAATTCTTTCTACCTGACAGCCTAATACGTTTGCTGTTATTCCACCCGTTTGTCAACCAGTGTTAATCCCTCCTTTCCCTTCCTCCTCCACCTCCTTCTCATCCACAACAGAGGACCTAGTCCTAGACTTTTCACTTACCATATTTAGAACCGAATAACTCCGTATAAAGCCTGCCAAGTCACCTGGGCCGGATAGAATTCCTGCATTAGCAGTTAGAGAACTTGCTGACGAACAGCATGTACCACTGTCTATCATATTCGAAAAGTCGTTTGAAGAAAGTGAACTCCCGGAAGAATGGAAGTGTGCATTCGTCGCCCTGATCTATAAAGGAGTTTCATGACTGGACTGTGAAAATTACTGCCCTGTCAGTTTACCTTGCATAGCGTATAAAATAGTGGAGCATAGTATCAAGAGGCATTTAATGCGCTACCTGGAAAAACAACTTAAATCTTATGCGATGACCAGCATGGCTTCCACTCAGGACGTTCCTGTCTCACGCAGGCCCTTCAGTCGCACGAAAAATGGACCAAAGGCCACAAATAAGGATTATAAATTAGTTGTATTTTTGCACTTCAAGAAGGCCTTTGATAGCGAACCACACGGGCCTTTTTACAGAAGAGTTTGAACGTATGAATTCAAAGAAAACTTTTCAATTAGATCAAGATTTTCTTGGCTATCAGAGAATAGAGGGTTGTTGTTGGAAACTCTAGCTCAGAATGTGTAAAAGTAGAAATTTGTGTTCCACAGGGTTCGGTTTTGGGCCCCCTTCTCTTCCTAATCTACGTGAACGACTGTTTCAATGACCTAGATTGTGAAGCTGTCATATTTGCAGATGACATAAAAATAGGGACTGAAGTTAGCTTCGCTGACGATGCAAAAGGGTTACAATCGAATATCGACAAACTAAGTGCCTGGTCAGCCAGGTGGCTTCTTAAGTTTAATATATCCAAGTGTGTGATTCTACACAAAAGCGCCGATCGAAAACTATCTCGGAAACACCAGTACTATATTAACGGCACTGCATTTAAAAAGAGGTGGAAAACGAACAAAGATCTGGGCATGTGGACAACTGCGAATTTGATGCCCTCAGAACACTGTAAGAAAGCAGTCCAGAAGGCAACATGTACATTGCATTGGATCACACGTGCGTTTGAAATATTCTACCCTGATCTCTTCGGAAAAGTCTATGGCGTCTTCGTGAGACCTCATTTTAGTACGGAATACCAGCCTGGATACAGGGGAGGAAGAAAAATGTTGACCTCCTCCAACAGGTGCAACGGAGAGCAACGAAGATGGTCAACGGTTTTAAGACTTTACCGTACGAAGACAGATTGGAAAAGCTGGACTTATTTACTCTTTCATACAGGCACTTACGGTGTAGCCTGCTCTGTACATTCCGGATTATCCGGGGCCTTTAATACTGCCTGAGATCTGAGTTTCTTCGAGTTTGCTTGCACAACTCATCTGCGTGGTCATCCTTACAAGGAAAATAATGAACGCACGTGATTGAACCTCATAAATATTTTTCAGCCAACGAGTGGTACGACCCTAGAACTCGTTACCAAGCGAGACGGTTAGCACTGACAGCATTTCAGCTTTTTCAAAGAAGGCTTGATGGCATAATATTTTAAAAAAGACGGGTCTCACAGCATGATTACTTAAAACCAGCCTTTTAAAATCTTTCGGGCTCTACTTTTCTTCCACAATGTTTCGCCTTCAACTGCGAAAATGCATTTGAAGTTATGTCATGCTTTGACTCAAAAATATTTAAATGTTCACCATTTTATATTGACTGTACACATGCAATGATAACTTTACATTAATAGGGTCATTAAGGTCAATGCCTGAAACTCTTCAAAATATACAATATAGAAGAACTGAGGAACGTTCTCCCCTCCCAGTGAGATGCGCTAGTTGAAAACGCGTTTCTTTTGACGTTGAGTGGGACAACGCGTGATCTAGATGCTGATGAGGTGAGATCTAGTAGTGTGGTATGGTCGACAGTGTTCTACCGCAGGTTCCCATGGAGGCGCGGGTGACCTAATAGAACCCTGTTTTATATGAATTTGCGTGGACTGTGCGGACGGTTGAGGCGGATGGGAAGGGTTTAGGCGGGTGCGGACTGTTGCGGTGGGTGCAACCGGTGGATGTTGGTGCTACTGGTACTGATTTTCAGAGCTCTGTGCGATGGATTCACAAATGACTGACCATGCCAATAAATGATGTGAATGTGCGGTGACGTGTTACCCGTATCCTTGAAGATGTACACAATTTCCACTTATGTTTATATCTGTGTATAATGCAAAGACGCCATATAAAAGCAGGACACGGCCCCAATTCCTCTAAATTTCGTATGTGTGTAGGATTCCGCAAGACTAAGTTCATTTTAAAAGCAAGAGACTGAGTGCCGCAAACCTAAGCTTTTCTTAACAGAATGTAATGTTTGTACTCCCATAAGTTAAAAACTCTGCGAAAACAAAATGATTCTCACTTTCGAGGCTGCATTAAGCAACCAGGCCCCCAACTTAGCACATGTGTATCTATATCAAATGTGCTCTATCTTTATACTGGGTGTTCACAGTCCACTTCGTCGAATGTAAGGGACAGGTTCAAGCATGTGTGCTCTATATTCTACAAATAGACTAATGCTTTCCCACAGGGTGGTGAAGCTGCTGATGCACAAAAAGTTTTATGTCTGGTAAAGGCAGACGCATCGTGTTGGCTCTCATTAAAAAGGCCACTCAAACTCATCCCGTAAACGAAGTTCAAGCATAAAATCTCTTTGAAGGACGAATGACTTTTCATATTTTAATTAAGAACGCATTTTTATCGGGATTAGGGACTGATTAAGAGATAAACTGACAGTGGTCAGGAAAGAACAGAAAAAAAGAGGATAGAAGTGAGGAGACTTTGATTAAACACTAAACTACAGTGCACAAACGATCTCAGGTTAAGTGCCGAAAGATACGAAATATTCATAATCATCCGGAAAATGGCGCCAACGAATGCAAAAAAGTATTGTACTGAGAAAGAATTACCTTAAGCGAATTTAAAACTTAAAGGAATTATAACAGTTAATGCTACTTTGCTCGGAAATATCAGTTTTCTTAGAAAAGCAGAAAATTTGAAAACGTGGAAAAATCGCTGTAGAATTGTCAGGAGATATCCTGGACGCCTCATTTTGTGCATATTAAGCGAACGTTCCCTTCTTCAAATTTCTTTTGAGGTATTTCTGGTTTTGCATTACAATGACTTTCATATTGTCCATGAAATACCCATGAGTACTTCGTGATTTTCACTGCCTTCAATTGGTTCGCCATAAATTTAGGTTCGGTTCTAAGTTTTTATCAGAACCTTCGAATTAATATATTTCATAAAAGCATTTAAACAAAATATTAGGTTTTTCTGTGGGATATTAAATAGCATAGGAACCTTCTTGGATATCTCAGAACCTCCGATTTCACCCAAATCCTGCCTGTTTTCCTTCAATAAACAAGATCGATAATGTAGCGTTCTTCAGGAAAGGCTTTCTGAGCCTTATATCTACTCAAAAAAGCAAAATAACAAGATCAAATGTACACTAAGCCACTCACTCAAATTTTGTTCATTTCAGTTCAGTTCACTTTTATTATGGGAAAGTTTGGCGAATGTTTTAAACACCCTAGTGATAACAAAGTGGCTAAGAAAGCATCGATACCTAAGGAACATTGAAAAGACATTGTTCGCATAGTGACATGGGAGAAGTAAGCAGCCGTTGACAAGTCGCAAATAATACACTTCAAGGGCTACTCCTTTATTGCGAGTAGTATAGTTACATGCAATGGGGCTGCGATTGAGACGCATGATGCTCTTAAAAGAATTCAAATTACTAGAAAGTGCAACATCCGCGGCCAGGGCGTTCCACGCTGCATGCACTCTGTTACTGAAAAAGAACTTTCCAGCATCGATCCTTACTTTACCTGTGCATAGTTTAAGGGAGTGACCGCGCAAGGTGGGCGTGTAAGCCTAGGTGAAAAAATCATTGCGAACAAAGCAACAGTCCAAGCCATTCATCATGCGAAAGGTTAATATGATGTCCCCTCGTAGGTGCCTGTGATAGTCTGTCTTCGTAGGGAAGAGTTTGCAGGTCTTTAGTAAATTTTTTTCACCCGCCTCTAGAGCTTCTCTTAGACGGTAAAATCCTTGTCAGTCCAAGGTCTCCATGCCTGTATGACGCATTCTAGCTGCGACCGCACGAATCTTCCAAGTATTTTGGAGCAACTCTCTTTGTCAAACCCCATAGAGGTTCGCATGATTAGTTGCAAAATAGACATAGGCACTTGGCCGCCTTCGTGCAGTTCGGTGTTTGTTTGAGTGACGATGTAATCCACACACCTAAGTCCTTCTGGCGGCAAACTGGTTGCAGTGGTGCACAGTTTAGAAAGTAACTCCTCGGGCTGGAGACTCCACAGCTGCCAATTTGAAGAAAGTGACACTAACCAACATTGAGAAGCGTAAACCAGTGCTTTGACCAGTCCTCGATCCTGTTCAACTTTAATTGCAGATGGTCTTCGTCTGCCGCATCGTGAACAACTTTCCACACTTCAATGTCATCAGCAAACAGGAGATAATCACAGCCTAGTCCCTGACGTAATAATTGATGAAAACAAGGAATAAGGTGGGGCCTAAAAGTGAACCCTGTGGGATGCCACTCACCACGGTTACTTCTGAGTACTGCTGGCATCCAACCTGTACTATTTGGGACCGTCCAGTCAAAAAGTTCTGGATCCATACAAGGAGGCTTCCACGAACTCCTATGATACGCTGTGTATGCAGGAGAAGTTGGTGAGGAACGCTTTCAAAGGCCTTTTAAAAGTTTACGTGGATGGCGTGCACCATTTTGCTCTCATCTCGGGCTCTAGGTGAGAAGAGCAGATTCATAAGACAAGACCCACCACTGCGAAAGCCGTGTTGGGCATCAAAGAGGAGAGGATTCTGCACCAGGAACTACATCATAGCTTGCGTGATGATTTTTTCCATGATTTTGCCACAAATGGAGGTTAGACTGACCAGCCTGTAGTTCTTTGTTTACGTTCGTCTTACATTTTTGAAAAGCGGAGTGATGGGTATGGACTTCCAATCGGAGGGTAGGCACCCAATCACAAACGACCCCTGAAAGAGTAAGACTAGCGGTTTGGCCATTTCAGAAAATAGCTCCTTCAACAGCTTGGCCAGGATTGCATCGGGGACTGAAGAGGTTGACTCTTTCAAGTTTAGCAGTTCATCGTGAATGACTTCTTCGGTGAAGAGGACAGTTTCATGCATTAGATCATCTACTGTGTGGGAAAATAATACAGACCAGGAAATTCTTGTTGTGGCCGACGCCTTGCATAATCAGGGCAGGTTCAGACCTAAGAAGACACACAGAGACCATAATGTTCGAATTCATAAATGTGACCACGGAGCAAACAAGAGATGTCATCTCTTCAACAAAAAGGGGTCCTTTGAACAGTGAAAGAATATGAATTATTCCTTGGAGACCACCAAAACTTCAGAAAAGACAGGAAATGCCGACTAGTTTTGGATCATTTTAGAAGGTACCTGCAATACAATGGCATACGCTGAACAGCAATAGGCGTCATCGGACGTGAGAGTTTTATCTTTTAGAATTTCCGCTAAGTACGCATTTGCGGTTGCAAACTGCCTCCTTAAACCATTCTGTCAAAAATGATGCCACCCTAACGGATACGAAAAAAACCTGCCCGAACCAAAATATCCAGTTTATTTAAAGCCTAAAAACCCCCAATGCTGACTGTTGGGCACGGACGATGTCCGATTCTTGGATACATTCAGTCGTCAGGCGTTGGAAAGGGTGACGGAAATGCTACCTTGTTAGGAATGTTAATGAACGTCAGCATTCAAACTGTCCGAATCGGGAGAATGGGAGAATGATTCGCCCGCAAGGTTACAATCTGATAGATTCTATCGAGCATATAAGGGTGCTCTTCTAATATTCAATGTTTTTCCAGTCTATATCATCGCATAATGCAAAGGCGTCTCCACTCAAACAAAGAAAATGAAGAATCCATCTGCCACCGGTAAACAGGGACCTGCAGACCGTTCTTACATGAGAGAATTATTGTGGAAGCATTTTCAGTAGCGAGCAGTTTTGGACGTTTGCAGGAGAACAAACCACAATGGTAGAATTGTAAATGAACTAGTAATAGACTGCGAAGCAGCTATAAGTTGACCATACTACAGAACACTTTGAAACCTCTTATTAACCTATACGTTTATTTCGTAATATTCCAAGAAATCCTGATCCAAGTCCCACTCCGAGGTCCTAAAATGAAGCATTGAAGATGGATGAGCAAACAAAATCACTTGTTCTCACTCGCTTCTTTTGGTCGGTTTTCACTCATAGTGAAGTGGGTCAAGCCCTCTGGTTCAGATTGGATTCACCCATTCTCTCTGTGAGCAATCAGGGATATAGTGTGCCAACCGGTATCATCGATATTGTAAAAGTCCAAGAAAGAAGACGAACTGTTAGAGGATGAAAAACGGTTTTTATCTCCCTATTCTATGAAGGAAGGTTTAGATCCGGTTTACGCTGAAGTAAGCACAAGGTCCTGAAGCGGCTCATTTAGAAACACTTCGTCAGATATAGATCGGACAAAACTCATATGCTGTCCCTTTGGACTTTCACCTTGATCGATCTCATCTTATGAGTGTTTTTTTTCACGGTATGAATGCGAAAATTTCCGGATCAGGGCATTCTATTAGATGCCATTTTATTTGACCTTAAAAAGGCTTTTACTAGCGAGCCTGTCAGCATATCCTAAAAAAGATTATTTTGAAGGATACATGGCAACCGTTTTAAGCAGATGTAAGTTTCCATGTTATTCAGATAGCAATGAGTTTCTGTTAGTACTTAAGCACCTGAATGCATACCAGTAGAAAGTGTTGTGTCACAGGGTTCGCTTTTAGGGAGTATTATCTTCCTTGTCTACCTACATTACTGCACTGCGTAAATTGATTTTGAGGCCATGCTGTCCACGGATGCTATAAGCATTGGAAAATAATCAGATATCCTGAGGATACAGAGGAACTATAAGAAGATGCTATTGATCTCATTTTCTTATCAGTCACCTTGATTCTGTTATATAATACACGCAACTGCTTTTCCGTATTTTGTTGGGACGACCGTGGCAGCTCACCGGTTTTGGAGTTGGTGAAGACAACTGGGTTCGTCACAGTAACCAAATCTAACAGTCACATTTCGGTTATGCAACTGAACACGAATCCGATCCAGTATTTTCCCATTGACATGCTGCTGAACACTCGCAATTCCAACAGAACGGCCAGTTTCCGAACCACATACTGTACCCTCTTCAGATGGATCTCGTTATGTATCAATTTCTGCCTCCGCGTCTTCAGACCACGGATGAACCCCAAGACGTGAGACAAAATGCATGTGCCCGTTGGCTCAGTGGATATATTTCAATCCACGCCTGAAGCTGTACTGATCAAATTGAGGAGGAAGCACAAGGAATGTAAAAATTTACAAAAAACAATCGTTCAATGTCACTGAAAAGCATGTATGCGCGTTCCGATTGCATGCTGCTCGCATGCTCTAAGCAGTTCTCGAAAGCTTCACACCAATACCCGAATCTACAGGGCTTCGTCGGAACGTGATTATTCCATGGGTTTAACAAGGCACTTTTTCAAACAAAATATGATAGTTTGTGGCAAAAGGGGTCTGAATGACTATTTGAATGACCTTTGAAACAGCAATTAAAAATTTGAAGCAATTAAGAATAAGTTATTAGGTAAGACAGTTGAAAATCCATGCAAAAACACAGGTGTTTAGCTCGAGAGCCCTGTAGAAATTCCTCGGATTGCAAACCTAAAATGGGTAATCCTTTCGTTTCGAAAATGGTTGGACAGAATTTTAGCTAATGTGGATGGTGTGCTTTAAGAATACGCAGTTAGTCCGGGAGAATTTCTTGTAGGTTCCAGACCCTTTTTATTGTGGTCGATCCTGTTTTATTTTTCCACCGTGCTGCTAGTTTTGGACACCAAACGGGTACACACACGGTTCGTGTAATTACCAAGTATCAGGTTGTGTCAAAACAAATATAATGAAATAACCCGGTATTTTTGCTGGGTACCAAATATAATTGAAGTACTTTTGTGACCGTCCCTTAGCTACTGCAACTGAATGGTCTTCTTACTGCGTCTGACTCCGAATACATATTCGGCTTCGTATTCGGTCCTGTAAGGTTACCCTTAATGGTTCTTTCATAATGTTTTACCATACTGGTAGTACAAGTACTAGCTAAAAAAACAGACACGTGTTTCGCGGAGACTTTGTCGCTGTGTGGCACAGCTGCGAGCGGTTCGGCTCACCAGTGACTACCCAGCATTCCATGTGTGCATCCAGGTAGATCGTAGATGGAAATTTTAGCTTTTAATTTCCTCAGAAATCAATTTTTAACTTGCAGTTGATGAGTACATTCGAGAGTCTAAAGTCGTCGCAGTCTAATGTAAGCGCGCTACCTACTGCTTCTTGTGGTTATATGACGTTTACTTACGGAGTTGACTTAAGTGGTGTACTTTTAAGGTAATTAGCCACTGTCCGATTTGTTTCTAACGTCTGTGTACTGCGGTCGCACACTGACCAGGATGGGGTTGGGTCCTGCATGCCATAAAACTCTCCCTCTGGCATGTTTAATTGCAGTAAATTATTCGCTGTCAATGGTGAATGCATGTGCAGTCAGCGATATCGCTCTGGGGAGGTGGTGGGAAATAAAACGAAAAGAGACGAAGACTCCCTTTCATGCAACTGTTTTGCGGGGTGGGACTGGAAGACAGTGGCTTGCTAAATTACCCTTTGCAGCACAGTGATTGGCTCCAACCAGGTAACATGTGTTAGACAGCGAATTCACTGCAGGGATAGAAAGCAATAATGGGAAACAGAACAAAATGGGTCGCTCAGAGAATTGAAAAATCAATAAAAATGGAGAGAATTCATGAACGACGCTTGTAGATTCTGTCATAACGCGAACCCCACAGATCACAATATGCAGAAAAATCGATGCATCTGATTACACCGGGGGGAGTGAGAGCCTTTGAACAACCTCCGCATTGAGGCCCTGCTACCGTAAGAGACGAAGAGAAAATTATTGAGTGTTGGACTTCAGTATATTCAAGGTCTTTCGGTGTGTCATTACCACAGTATCAGAAGTGACCTCTTGCGGTCGGATCCATTCCACCCATTATAACCGTTAAGTTTTCAGAGCCAAAACTAAGTGATGAGAGACGGAACTTTTTCTCAATAGTTGAATGAATACCTTAATTTAATGAAACATAGCAGGCTATTTATAAAAACCTGCCCTTCCTCACAAATAGTCTCACCGTAATCGAAATTGAAGGAGGCTTTTGGACACTGGGTACGTGACTGATGTCTATTTTGATCCTATTGAAATAGTTTGACCTACGTCTGTGATTTGAGATGGCAGCTGCGGTTTCATAACCTGTTTGTACTTGCAAGGTTATACGGCCCATTGACGACTAGATGTGTAATAGAGTACAAATTTATCCCGTGTCAGGTCTTGGCACGAAAGTAAGATAACAGAATGTGTGAGGTCACTTAAAAACCCACGTAAAAATCAATGGACTCTCGGCGAATCAAAGTAAATAAAACCCCATTTTAAATAAACTTCCCTTCTGTCTCCTCTTCAAGATCAGGTGAAAGTCAGAAGTTTCTTAGCACAAATACAAACGGGTTAATACCGAGAGATGTCATATACTCGTAGGATAGAAAATGTCAAGGTGTCAGTCAACCAACTAATTCATGAACGAGGATTTTGGTGAGACAGGGGAAAAGTAAACCCGATTACGCCATCTGCGTACCTTTGCGTTGGGTGCGGAATCCTAATCGATCAAGGCGCAAGCTCAAAGTGCAGTTACTGAAGGAAGGAAAGCAGACGATTTATCTTCACTGCGATCGCCCGAAGGTGCGGCTGGACTCTCAAGCATTTTATTTTACTATGCGTGAAAGACAACAGTAAAAGCCTGCATGACTTCAGCTTTTAACTGCCAGACAAACTAAGATTTTTGTTGCATGCAAATTAAATCCGATCCTGCTTGCTACATGTTAAACTCATAGCTTGTCCGCGGTCGAGAGTCGGATGATCCTATAATTACCCAAGCCATGCAAAAGTGGTTGGACACTCATTGTTAAAGCACCCAGCCAATTTTGTGCCCTTTGGTTAGCAAAATTCACGAAGATATGTGCACGTTCTGGTACCAATGAGCCTCGACAGAAGAGCAGGGGGTTAAAAGTTAAAAAACGTGAAATATATGAAAAAAACTGGGTTCATATTAAAAACCGCACTTTCCAAAGTTCACATAGAAAATAAGGAGAGTCGTCTTTTCTGCATCTCACCTTACCTTAACGGGTTGTAACATAAAATAAACCGTTGATACAAGTATGGGAACGTAGTGGTGTAAGAGTCAAGGACGGCATGAAAATTAGAATAAGGCAAGGAGGTGCAAACTAGGCACGGTGAAGGATTAAGGAAGAACGCCAACAACGTTCCGTAGGTTTTCCTCGAACACAGAAAGTCGGGGAGAGGCAATACCATCTAGCTTCTCTTTCTAACTAGAGAAGGTGGCTTGGTCAATGGATTTGATTCTGCCCAGTCTAGTCTCTTCCTCATCCATGTCTGTAAAGACACAATATAAAGTAGAATATTAGAAAGTGCTGGATCGGTGGCTAGCCTTTGGGTTCATTAGCATTTTGTGTTGCATGAAAACAACTTTCAGAAGTACTCTTATAGAAGAAAGCGTTGTTCAATAAAGGGAATTTTTCCGGCTCTTTGGGCAGCCTCGTAATTGAAAGGGAAGGTAGATTTAGGAAACATCGAAGGACAGATAAGTTGTCGGAAACATCTCAAATTTATCAATTGGATGCTTGGAAATAATATGAAGGCAAGTGCTTATAAATATTGACATTAAACTCTGATGCAATGAGACAGGTGACGAAAGAGTCGATAGTCATTGCGAAAGGCAAATTAAAGAAACTAAAGTGAAATACTGGCCTTCCAAAAGTGTAAACACAAACTGGAAAATGATCTTTTGAGCAGAATATACATGATGTAAACTCTCGAGAGGTAACTAGAATCGAGCACAATAAGAACTACCTGTCAGTTGATGATTTGCTCTCTGCGAGTCAGGTTGCTTGGTTGCTACTTCTGGCTTCTGGAAAATCATTTGCTAAGTCGAATTCCTCTTCATCAATTAGCTTTTTAAGTAAACAATTATTAAAGCCCCATGCCCCTTCCTCTTGTTCAAGTGGGAAGATATAGTAGCATTTTTTTTCCTAAGCGAACGCAGGTATGCTATGTATTGGATCTTGTTTTGTGCCTTTTTAATTGTTCTTCGACTTCCACTAAGATGGTGAATATTGCCCCTTCTTATTGCAACCGTATCTTCCTTTCCACTGCGCTCACTTATTCTGCAGACTTTCCTGCTCTTCATGTAAGTACTATTGTCCATTATTCTGAGAGTTTTGTTAATATGGGTGTCAATTTCATGTTCTGATTAAGGACGCATTCTCGAAAAACATAATGCATATATTACAATACCGTCATTTTGACAGCTCGTAGGAAACAAAAGGATCCAGCTTATACCTCGAGAGAGAGAGAGAGAGAGAGAGAGAGAGAGAGAGAGAGAGAGAGAGAGAGAGAGAGAGAGACGGAAAGAGAGAGAGGAATAGGCTTTATTTCGCGAGTATCATTCAAAATTTCAGCTTTTTCGTTTTATAAGACCGATACTCGGTGAACAGTGAAATGTCGCTTTATTCAATCATATGAGCGGTTTCTCTTTGTTTGTTGCGAGTCAGGGGAACTAGATTGCCATTTATGACCACTTTTTGACAAATTATTAACTATTTCAATGAGAGAAGGCAGCAGTAGAAAAGGAAACACAAATATGTACTGTGTGAGGTTCCCTACACAACCTGTCGAGCAAAATTTATGAGCACCTTAGCGCACATAAGCCACCTAACTCTGGCACATCCACCATACTAGAATGAGGCAAGCGCGTAGTCACTGTGACGGCAACTAGTCACAACAGCCCACAGGATTGGCTGTTATTCAAGTAAACCTTTAAGCTGACATTAACTGACCCTCGCGTGCAAGGAGCGCGCCGGTCGTTCGTGCTTTCATGACCTTGTCTCAGAGATGTAACCGAGGGCCATTTTCGGGGATCTAAACAACCAATAGGCTTCCCTGCAGAATTCACGCCTCCTACTAGTGTTCTTCCACTTCACTTCCCCACAACGCAATTGAGCCCTGGAACTGCGGTGGTTGGCGTGTGCCACCGCAGTTCATCCGTCGAGTGAAGGATACACAAATAGGTATACCTGCGTATTCCGGGTGGTTATGCGCTAAATTCCAGGAGGTTCGGCTTAATGTTAGGTTGGGGAATAGATTGAGGGGGATTGGTAGGAGTTTTGGATGTAGGGCGAGGGTTAGGACACAGAAACAACTACCATATTTTGGATTTAAAGCAAAGCCACCTGACATACGGGGTATCAGTTGCCGTATCCGACAGATAACAGGTTCCGCCCACAACCCAAATGGTAGTCGACAATTAATCCACTGGACTGAAGTTCAGGCATAAGTGACAGATTCCTTGTGAAGGAGTTCTCACAGCGAAACATGGAGCCCCATTGAAAATATTTTGAGGCCCTTCTATAGTGACTCAAATGTTTTGAAGTTGGACAGATCTCGTTTTAAACACATTCGAGGGGCAGCGATTACGGGTGGCCGACGAAAACTATCAGACTTTATGTCTTCCACCGCTCTTTCCAGCAATTCAAACAGCGTCATATCTCAATGGTATAACGTAGAAGAAATGGTTTCAACTTAAGTCAACTGGAAAAGGTCCCGTGGGGTGTCCAATTGACACTGTTTTTTATTAACTGGGTACAGGTTAATGAGGTTGTTATTCATTGTTTGCGATGCGAGTAGGATATAAACCCTGAAATTATCACAAGTATAATGAGTATTTATTTAAATCCCATTCACTTTTATTTTCACACCAAAGCAAATTGTCACGCTGTCCACAATAATCTGAAGAAAATGCGTTATAGACACGATCTCATTGAAATTGTAAATAAATTTGCAAAGCATTCAGGCGATCTTTACTAGGCGACACAGTTTTTGACTTTAAGCCACCACAATCCAATCCTGTAGCCAACAGTTTCAGCTAATGGCTTGGATCAAAACTGAAAATATCTGTACTCAAAACCTTTATGAAATGGCAAAATTAGCTGGAACAATTCACCTCACTAGCAGAGTTTAATGCTATTACTATAGACTTACTCTATACTGCTTGTCACGTTCGACCATTTCTCTTCTTCGTTTGCCTGCCTGCGAAAAATATTGAAGAAGATAAAGTTGTCAGTGGAATGTTTTCGAAAATAAGAAAGTTGACTATAAGATTTGGGCCAGTTATCCCACAATCCCCCAGTAAGTACTTCTTGGAACTGGTCATCGTCAGCAGTTAGAAAAATCATCATTAGTTGGCCTGCCTCATGAAATTTTAAAATGGATTTTTGATGAGAACGGATTACTCTGAAGAGGTTGTAGGACTGATTATTTTGCAGCATTCTTACAGACTATTTCAGTCACGGTAAAAGATCTACTTTTGAAAGAGCTTCCTTCCGACAGCCTGCATAAATTATTAAACGTGATTAAAACTTTTCACATTGATTTTCGATGTCCTCAAAAGTTCAAACAGATCTTAAAGAAAACACATCCTCAAATATTATCTTATGCGTATATAGTAAAAAATAACCCCTTCTGTAAATTGTTAACTTGAATAAATTGCATCTTTTTTCTTAAAAAAAATTTTAATTCCCGAAAAGGTTTAAACTCAACCTGCAGTCGCACTTTCACTTATGAATTTTGTAGACCAAACTCCTTATACAGTGTTTGTAAGGAACATTATACACTTCTCTGCAAACTTCACAAAGAGAGGGCTGTTGCTCAAGAAGTTTTGTTCCATACTTCATGAACAGAATTACTAAACAGACAACATTAGTGCATGAATGGACATTTCACGGCCTTGAAAAATAACGTAACTATCCATAAACGTAAACTAAAAGTACCCTTTCTTTAATTTTAAAATTTAAAGAAAACGTCATGCACTGCCAAATAAATATAAAAAGCAACATTTTGACCATTTTTTTAATAAAACATCTTTGAATTTTTAAGAGCCTCAAAAATCAACAATAAACTATTCATGCTACTTAAGTGGTCCTTTTTACCACTTGACGTTTTGCAGGCAAACGGAAAGGAACTCACTCAAAAGCCAGCATTCTGGCGTGGTCGCAATACCTTAGGAATATGCTGCACAATAAAGCTTATCTAAGAAAACCTTTCTAATCGAACGTTAATGTTATAATTTGATTTAACATGCCCTGAGATGGACCGGCTACTGTACACTCCCGAATGTTTGAACGGCATCTATTTTTAGGTGAAGAAATGAGCACCAGGTAACGCCAGTGCGAACGAAACCAATTTTTCGCCTTTGACGTAGACAGCTGTCGGTTGCTCTTGTCCGCTGTATTCAGCGTACCATACCGGATTGAGATGACGTCTGACTCTATGCGCACGGAAGATCGTTGACAAGCAATTTAGTTGCGTATTCGGGAAGGCTAATAATTACAGAAGAGTGTGATGTCATCACAGTCTCCGACAGCGAAAGCTGGTCTGATTCCGAAAGGTCAAGAATATAAAAATGCGGTTCTGCGATCAGATACTTTGCAGCCTCTTTCCTCTTTAACGCAATCTTTAAATTGTCCTTATCGCTTTTAATTTATCGATGTAAAATGATCTATATATTATTTAAGGAAAATTAAAAACGTTTACCACGTAAGATTTTCTATCCCCAGCTGGTCCTCAGGCGTATGGGTCATATACAAAATCGTGAACTATTTTTGCCATGCCTAACAAACGATTCTGTCTGACCGACGCCTTCGCCAATGTGCATTTTTTATTTTGTTTCGATGTGTCCTTGGGAACTTTGTACTTGGTTTCTTAACCAATGTGCTTACTGATGCAAGTCACGCAACTTATTGCCCATGGTTCAGAGGCTGCATGGCCACAGATAGACGGTCACGTCACCCACCTCTAAGCGGTGCTCGTTTGTACGGCTGGAGGCAGATTTGCCAGTTTGACCAAATAGACGACATTAGAACTGGCACACTAAATTTTGCGGACAACCCCGTTTCCTTTGTTTCAGTCAACCCTGTCCATAGAGGTTGCAGGCTGTTTATAATTGTGCCTTCGATTGCTACCTATATCTGCTATTTTTCAGCTACATTTTCGCAATCTCAGATACATTTTCTGCCTGGGCGAGAATTTGCCGAACGATTGCTTTTAGCCGTAGAGCAGGAAATACCTTTTTCGCTGAACTTTTAATATTTCATGCAATGACACACAAACTATACGGGATACCCATTTTAGGAAAGTAATTAGAAAATGCACTTAATGTCTGCTCAATAACTTTCTTCGTCCAAGCAGTGACGGTTAACTCGATTTACTCGGTTGTACACAGAATTCCGTTAGAGGTTGAACGGTTGTCCACTTTTTAAATATATCGTTACCTCTGAATACGGAACTCTGCTGGAACTTGATATACCAGTCGTTCGATGGAAAATGATATCCAGGAACTGGAGTAGGCCATCAACCTTCGTTTCAAGAGCAAATTTAATTTCCAAAAATATGGTGGTACGATAAGATATGCAGCGTATTCGTAGCGCAACTATGTTTTTTTGGGGAGTGCAGTGACTTCTACTTTCTTCATGGTAGCTGCCTCTGGAAAGCGGGCTATAAGTGAACCCGATGGAGCGTCTTTTATTTGCTGATATGATTATTAGTGAAAAAATGTCAGTTTCTAGGCAAATATCTAGTATTTATAGTTAGGCATCAACAGGAATATCGGACTTGTAGGTCTAAATACATTCCTTATTGCAGTTTTTCGTTCAATTTTCCTAATGCTTTCGTAAGTCATTAAGATAAAGGTCCCAAATTTAATGGCAGAGAGATCATGTTTTATGGTCAGTCCCGAAATGGTAAATGAAAATTTGAGTCGAAGACAGTCAACGTCTAGGGAATAATCACGTTATACTTCTGGATCAGGGAAGAGCTGGCTGCTGACGACTTATAAGCCAGCAAAAGTCATTCCAGTTTCCCTTGTCGTTGACGAAACTCACATTGGCATACTATTTCTATTCTCCATTCGACCGCCTGAAAGAGCTCTTCACTGTGCCCACGGTGCGATAGTATGAGAAGGTCCCATAAGCCCATTGGTAAACGCCCTTCCGATGCATTACATTCCGTTACATGTGTAAGGTTTACCGCATCGTTAAATTATGGGGAATGCACACAGGCATACCTTCTAATACAGAATAGGTTTTTTACTTATTATTTCATTTCCCATTACCAGTTACAACAATCGTTCGGTCGAGAAAAGTTTACTTGGTCCTCATGCCTTCCTTCCTCGTGTAAATTCTGCGCAAAGGAACAGTTACAAACCAGTCAACCCACATGTGGCTCAATCGCAAATGTTTTTATTTAATGCTGAGAACATGGGATCAAACCCAATACAAAGCAATTTTTCAAGCAAGATCATCCCACTGGAAAAACAACCCCTTTATCATATTGTCAATACATGTTTGCAACATTGAACACTGACAAGTAAGTTGGGAAGAGAAAGAACAAATACAAATACAAATAATAAATATAATATAAGTCATGACATTTTATGGGAAACAGATACCTCACATGGATCGAAAGTGGTTTCAGGTAAACACTTATCATCACCTGGGATTACCCAATCTGCGCTATGAATAAATAGCAAGTTTAGCATGATTATGCCAGACGTTTTCGAGGAATGAAAACCTAATAATTAGTTGGTCAATAACAGCGCCAAGGTCCTCCTCACGTCCAGTCTAGCACACAAGCACGCCTTCAAAACTAAGGTTAAAAAACAGCTTTATTATGGGAACTGTTACTAAATTCAATGCAGCCTCACACAACAGCGGGAGGCAGCTTTCGTTGGCCAGTTGCGAAACTTAAACTGGCATTTCTGTTGTTTTCACCTGCTTCCTGATTAATCAAGAGACCTTAAAGATAAACTATTAAAAATGGGTTCTTTAATGGTCGGTGGAAAGAAAAATATTGCAAGGAGGATAATCAGTCCGCACATGAAATCGTCACCACTTCATGTATATTTTGGACATCGTTTATTAGGATTTATACGCTTTCTTCCTCGGGACTATTGACCCTTGCGCCTAAGCAGGCATCATTGCAAGCAACCATTATGAACAGAAAGGGATTACTTGACTCTCATTCGAACACTGCCACCTCCCTCTGTTAACTAAAATTTCCATCCTGCATTTGCCTAAACTCCCAGCCTTTACCAATTGAACAATCACTCTAGCTTTTCCTTTAAAATAATGCCCTTGCGCTAGTCATTTTACGTCCTTTGCTAGTCTTCTACGATTCGTACGGAATTCTAGATCTTTGTGGACCAACTGTTTATGGGTGAATTACATCCGACGTTCTGCGTCTTCAAACCCTCATAACGACCATCTCAGGGGCTTTTAAAGACTTCTTTTAACTTCGACTTTTGGCTCAAGGTGTGTGGCTTAAGATAAAGACCTTCTAGGTTTGCAGTAAACAACGCATCTTGAAGGATTCACTTACGCCAAAGTAGGCCCAGCAGATGAAGCCAAGGTGTACAACAATGTAGAAAATGCAGAAGGCAACGAAGACACCGCATTCGATGCGGTTGAGCAACTTGGTTCTTTGATCCTCTAACACTTCCAGCTTGGCCCGTCTGAGATCGATTTGCTTTTTTTCTCTCGAGTAGCCGACGTTTCAACGCTATATGGATTGCCCGCTGAAGAATTGTCAGTTCTAGAACGGCAATTTCGAAAACTGACCAGCAAATTTACCCCGTGTCTCATTGGTTCTATTCTTTGACGTTGGCCTGTAGCTTAGAGCTTCGGTAAAGGAGTCATTCATCCATTTTGGAAGAGCATGCCTCGGGATAAGAATCTGATTGAAAAATGGTAAAAAGTATATGTTATTGTGATTTTGAAAAAAAATATGTTGTTGTGTATATACTGTGCACTTATCAGCTTTCGGGTGCTGGCTCATGCAATCAGTGACTAAACTCATTAAATTGAGAAAAAATTCTGAAATGCACAGCGGAGTAGGAAGGATTTCTTAAGTGGGACTGCAAGATCACTTACCGTGCAGCTTAATGCCGTGACATGTGGGACATGTCAGGATGGCGGCTTTTGAATGCGCGCCTTTCGGCCGCCTGCAAAAACTGCACGCGATAAAGTGTGATTACTTAAATAGCATGCATTTTGTCTATTAAGTTTCGATGCTCTCATAAATTCACATGTATTTTATAAAAAATACTAAGTTATAAATGGTCTTTCATGTACTATTATGGTAGAAAATCACGTCTTCCTGCAATTTTATGCCCAAAATCAGGGAAAGTTTAGGTTTTAAAAATGTTTTTCAATTCTCGATTATTATTCAGCCGGATGGGTCGTTGCATTTGCGTTTATAAATTCCAGTTTACAAGTTTATATGCTTTCGGGTAGGGGAAATTATGCTCCATTGTATGTCATTAAGAAGATACCACAAAATGTTCATGAAAATTTGCAATGGATATGAAATATGTGATATAATGCAAGAGGCGCATTATTAAACGGCGAATACAGTGATATTTTAATGGATATTGAACGGCTTTAAAACACCTCATAGTCAGTATCCCTTTTAAAACTGAAATACAACCCTTTTGCGATTATACACTTTGAAGAAGATATGACTGGCTGTAAATGTGTGCTAGAAAGGATATTTTTGTGCATGCTCTCTATAACATATAGACGAATTAAGAAATACAACGAAAATCAATAGAAAAAAAAATACCAAAAAGCTGATCATTTTTACCAGGTACGCTTTTGAAGGCAGTCAAAAAGAAGTACTCTCAAAAGCCGAAATCCTTGAATAGCATAGATATGGCTAAACGACTATATATACTTCAGCCCCAATTCAATCATCTTTCTAATCAAAAACGCATTTCAGATATTAGATTATAATTTCATGAGATGGGCCACGCACTGGATATAAAGGCCTGGCTCACACGACCGCCCCTTCAGGTGGAAAGAACATGATTGCATTCAGCCTGTGAGGTGTCATGACGCGACCCGACCCATGAAGAACTATCTACTTCGATGTACCCATACCCGCCGGTCAGCGAAGTGCATGCACCCGCGCGTGGTCCGGGCAGCCTATCAGTGCCAAAGTTGGCATGCTCAACTGCCATTGCAGGCTTGGTCACTGAAGCAAAGCTTAGGACGTGCCTCGCTCCCGCAGGCCGCATAAGACCAGCCCAGTCAGTTGCCAATGCTTGTGCACATAAAAAACCCCTCCCTGTTTTATCATCGCTTTCGCCTCTAGAATAGGGCGGAACCCTGAAATTGTAATGGTAAGGATAGGTTTACTGATCGAGCCGTTGCATCATAAAATAGCCAACATTTAGCTGGTGTTTCCCGAAAATGATGAACGATGTTCAACGGTTCAGCTCAATCGCAAAGCAGCCATAAAAAGGAAGAATTTAAGCAACAGAATAATTTGTACTTCAAAGTCCGATGGTAGTATAACATATGTTAACCAAATACTACTGCTTTCAGTTGGTGTATTTTCGGACACACTATCAGTTCTAAGTCTATACAATGCACCCAAGAAATGGGTAGATCGGGCTAAAGGTATCAAAACGTACATTCCTGCATACACTGTATGCTCTTAAAAGTATAAAATTCCTGAAGCAATTTAAGTACCCATAAGTCTTTTAAAATCCACACGCAATCGAGTTTAGTCTACCTGAGGGTAACACGACAGGGGTTTTAATTAAACTGACCCGATTACTAGACGCACTATGTGGTTCGGTTTCGCATTCATCCACTGTCCGATTGAACCCTGATTTAGATTTGAGGTTTTCGGGGACTAGCTTTTGAGTATCTTGAACTGACGACAGGAAATGAGCCAGGAATAACCATAAAATGTCGGAAGTTATAATCAGGGAAAATTACATTTAAGCCTCGACCTTGAAGTAAACCTACTAAAACCGTTCAATAAAATAGGAGCGGCAATTTTTACGCTTAGCAAAATGGTAGCTGTTATGCAGGGCGAAGGTGATGCTAAATGAAAAATGACACGAGAGCAAATGCTTGAGTTGTTGTGGGTTGGAGATAAAAGAATTATAAAAATTAACCATATCCATTTTAACTGAATGGTTTCCCAACCTTGCAAACATTCGAAAAATTGCCAGAGCTCTTATTCCTCCACCAGTAATAAGTACTTCAACAAAACTGTTTTGTACATCCTCGCACATGTTGTCTTATAACAACGAAATGAGGTAAAACAGGGTCCCGTCTTATCGAGTAAACCATATTTGTTTATATCAAATCATGTATCAAGGATCAAGTGGGCTCGGGCATAAAGGGCTTTAATGAACGGCTGACATCAGAAGCACTTCTTCTGTAGGAAAAATAGGTAATCAGCCCGCATTCTATAGACTATTAGACTTTAAAATGGCATGTTTAAGAATATCAAGCATAAGGCATGGATAGGATAGAATCAGAATAGTTTTTAATGCTATTATAAGGCCAAGCAAGTGTATGAGAGCCGGCCAGTCGATGAAAATAGATGCATCCCAGACGCTCTCATGTTTATTTCAAGACACGGAAATAGGATCCCCTCCTCTTCTGAGGGTCTTGCGCTAATTTACAGGGAGATTAAAGATAGCTTTCAAATGAAGGTTAAGGATTAATGCTCGGGTATGTGTAAGCTTTGGGTTTAAGGTTTGAATTTGAGTTTTGATAGGGGCCCATGAAACGTCTTATCTAACTTAATGTTGCATGGCGCCAACGGTGGACTAGGGAAATAGTTCTAAGTCTCAACGTAAAAAGTTTAATTTGCCATGTGCAATTTTTGTGACGATAATTTGGAAGGGAAATACAGAAAGGTAAGGATGCTTTCGTACGGCCACCTAACTAGGACAGAGGAAAGCGAACCACCCTGCCTGCTTAAAATAGCTCAACTTATGGTAAGTTTCAGGAAAGGTAAATAAAGACGTGTTTTAACGCTAACACTTACCCTAAAATAAAACTTAACTGTGGCCCAAATCTTAACCCTAGGCCTACCCTAAGCCTACACCCTACATTTAACATGATAATAACCTTAATCCTTACCCTAATCCTTACACTTACCCCTAACTCTAAAATTTAGCCTAAAATCAAACCTAGCCCTAAAATTATCCCTAACCCTCACCTAAATCCTTAAGACAATTTCCTCAAAGCAGCATGTATTGCGGAAGGTTCACTTCTCCGTGTCCTATTTTAAGCAGCTATATAAGGCACCCTTACCTACAGAACAACTGCCATTGCAGAATTTGGACAAAATTGTCCTAAAAGAGGAGGAAATAAGAATTTCTTTTCCTTTGTAGTCTTTTATTCGTATGTGCCAGCCTACGGACGTTACAGAGCACACGACAAGATGTTTAAGTGTCCCATGACGAAGGTTTTCCGGTGGCTAAGCTCAAATTTCGAATAGTAGTTAAAATAAAAAGCAATCATTACGACTAGTGCAGGCAGCAGTGACTCCGTCACTTCCACTAAAGTACTGGTCGTTCTGCGGACCCCTCAATGTCCGATGACAATACGCGGTCGCGTGCGTTATTTGAAAATTTAGACTCAAAAAATATCCCAGTAATCCTATCTCCCATTTAATTTACTCTATCTGAAAAATATATTCTTAGTACAACAATCCCATAATCCTGCGATTTTCCCGATGACAGTGGATACGCGTACTAGGAAGTCACGAAGTTCAAACAGGCCAAACACTGCTGCTACAAACTGATTCTATAAGAGATTTTTAGAAATATTTTTTAGCGCTAACAGTCCCCATAATCAAGTTTTCTGGCCTGGGCATGAAGTTCTCTACTTCTTTTGCTACCTTTTACAAAGCATAAATTCTGCTTAGAAGAGTTTACGTGAGCTCTTCACCTGGATGGACATCCAGTTATTTTATCTCAATCCAAATTTCGTGATGTTACGTTGTAGTGTACCCGAACTGCATGTGTGGAAGTCAGTAGGCTACCTGGGTGCTTTACAACCGGGCATTAAACATTTCAGTGCCCATCTTGTTAAAGAAAAAATTTTCTGCACAAAGTTAAAATTTAAATGCGTCTTAATTCTAATTCGGTCGTGAGACACTCATTTTCAAGCTTCAATTTCCGTTGTTTTTTGTAGATATCAGTCAAAGATGATATAATCTAGATAACTCATCTGTAGTTTAGCAAAACCGTACCACGAAACCTCACAAGAGCAAGCTTCCTTGGGTGCATGAAGTTTATGCCGATACGTCGGGACCCGCTGGCCTATCATAGGGATGATTGCTAAAAGGCGTCAGAGAAGAAAAGAGATTGGCTTATTATCTGTAGCAAGTGCGGACATTCGTCTGCGTCCTCCGAATTGTGTTGCATCAAGAACTAACTTAGCTCGCGATTTATTCGCACCACCAAACTGTATCCATTTATCGAACAGATCGTAAATCTAAGAACTAAGAAGGACTCCCGGAATCAGGTTCATTCAAATGCTAACCTTTCGGAGAACGTGGTCGGATCTCTATTGTCAAAGCTTTCAATGTACTTAATTGAACAGAACTGGAAGTGGCGAGCCGTGACCCACTTTTCGGCCGTGGGCTCATCGATCTTTTTCGTTTGCTGTATCGACACTTTCGATGAGATTTGGTGGGTGCGCGCGTTGTGAGCCACCGTATCGAGAGGGGGTGGATGAGCCACTGCCGGTGTTATTCGGTCGGGTGGCTCTTTTTCCCCGTCTGGTAAGTTCGACATCGGGCTGTGCCTGAGCGGCTTTGGTAAGTTCTGTGTGGCCGCCTTGTCCTGAGCTTTGTGTACGAAATAACTAAGGGATTTGTGAGCTGCAGGACGTTCAACATGCTTGCTAATGGAGTTGGCATCTGGATGCCCCGCCTAACGTGGTAGTCATTCCATCTTTGAGTTGCCCCGACCTCAGATGGTAGCTCCCTGAGGATGGAAAGTATGGTCAGTTTCTCCAACGTGCTTTAAAAGTTGAGAGTTTTGGTCTAGCCTCCGAGTTGCTTATTTAACGCGTTGACAATGGTAAGCTAGCAAAGCTTTACAAAGCATCAGCATTTAGAATAAACCGGTTCCAGTGAGCCCTGTTTATATCTAAATTACCAGCCCGGATCTCTCAACTTTTGCAATCTGAGGAGATAAATCGCGAGTGAGGGAGAAGCAGGTTACTTACGAACAGGCAACTTAGTTAGGACTTACGTTGGGGCTGTCCGTCAAAGGTATTTTGAGGTTTGAAGAGTTGAACAGCTGCAGACTGTCAAGTAAGTCCAGCCACTTTTGAAAATTTCGCTCTCGAGGGGGACTTGACTGGAATGGAGGAAAATAGCTCCACTCACCCGTTAAAAGGTCTTGTTTTGTGGGGTTTTGCAGGCTTTCATCCGGGAGGGAATAGACTGGAACGAGAGTGACTGCTGCGTGCCACACACTGACTACGCAAAGAATCCCCAGCGACATAAGCACGTACTTGTCCTATGCATAAAATATGGCAAAACTTATACAGGGAATTAGACGTCCGTGGCATTAAATGCCTGCACAAAGACTACTAACTCAGCTGCACAATGAAATCCTAGGATCTACATGCTTCGTATTCCGCAAATTGTGTGCCTCCAAGTTCGAAGAACGTCGAGGCTCGAGCACTCCTAAACTCTGGGGTAAACACATTAAACCGAAAGTGTTGGATGCTATTTTCATTTCTTGTTGAAGAAAAGATTTAATCTATATTGGAATTGAAAAAAGGCTCAAGCTATTGGGAAACCTTTGTTCAGACGCCAGCGTCTCACTGTCCTGTGTGGCTTAGCCTCTTCCACTCACAGTCGATAAATCTTCGGTTGCGTGTCAACTGTAGAGCTTTAGATGCAAATCACTTGAACCCGATGTTAATTCCAAGTCTTATCTGCCAGCTAAAAATAGCAACCAAATTCACAATAGATATTAATGTCCCACAAACTTTGATTGGCTAACTTTTCACTTCTGTATCATTTATCCGTCTCTTAGTATTGCCATTAATTCAGGTAGGAGCAAACTTTAAGCACTTTATAAACTTGTCTATCGCTTATATCCCAAAGTCCGCCTTGATGAACTCTGTTCTTGATCTTATCCTTTGCACATCGTGTTAAGTGTCTGACATATTATGTGGTATAGCTGTCAGTCTGCTGAACTTATTAGCTTTACCTTTCAATTTCAGCAGAACAGCGCCTCACTAAGCTCTCTAGACGTTTAAAAATAATGCACCATCGTGCAATTTGCGCAACCAGAGGCACTTTGCTTCAGTCATCCTCACGTTGTGTCCTTATTTCGCGTACATAGCATGAATGAAGATGTAAGTTCGCACCCTTTCTTATTCTTTCGTCAAATAAATCGCAAGTGATTCAAAAGCAAACGTAGCCCATCAATTTCGGCCCGCCGATTGAGAAGCTGACTGGGTTTGAATCCTTTTCTGTAATTCATGCTGCTCAATTTAACTGCACCCGGAAGTAATTAAATGTTGGTATTTAAGTCTGCGTCCGATTGACCACCGATTGAAGTCTGATGCGGGCAGTAGGCGAAACTCCATAGCCCGCCTTCTTTTTTAATGTAACCCTATCCAAACAGCCCACCAACTTGCTTCCAGTAGCTGTGTTGCTTAAGTTGTGATCTATTTTCGTATCCTCTCAGGATGTTCATCAATATTGTCTTACCGTTTGGTGTTTGAAGACAGGGTTCTGCTAATTGCCCGCACGAGCGATAACAAGCGGGTTTTAGCGTTTTTTTGTCTATGTCCTTCCCTGTGGAACTGGGATTCGGATGCAGTTGTACTATATCCAAAAGGAAAGCAAGTGGGTCTTTTGAAGACAACAACATGAACACACCATAAAAGTTAGGTAGGAAATTTTGGGAAGAGATTGATTGATCACAAACTTGAATGCCACGGAGGTAAGAAAGAGAGTGAAAGAGAGTTGCAGGCGATTTTCCGGCCGTTCCGCCGATACTGCGAAGGTCGCGAATGAGAGTCCTGTAATGAAGAACTAGAAAAAGGATGCGTGTATTATTAATACGAAATAATCAAGGACACAGTCGTTTAGCATGTAGGTGAAAGAAAATACATGGCCAGTCAAAAGTCCCGGAACCTGCATGTGCCTTTTTTCGATTGCACGCTCATTTCAAACTATCAACGGCAGAGTATTACTTAAGGTTATTGGAACAGTTTTTTGTGAAGCGCCTTGTTGATATGGTTTAAAATAAATGTTCCTGACTGTCTAATCACAACAACCTTAAGCAAGGTTTGCGTAAAAAAAACTTTACTTACTTATGCAGAAAACTTGACTTTTCATTAGATTCGATTTCTCGAGACATTTTTGCTCCTTTAAGAATGTTTGAGAATTGCATGTGCCACATTCCTAGACATTCCTTGACAATAACTTTTGTTCCATCAGTATTTAATTTTAAAGTTCATGTATTTTAACATTGAATCTCACAGCAGTCTAAGGTGAAATTCACTTCTTGATGTAGAAAGGTTAAGGTTTTTTGAAGTGAATGACCAAGTTTCACTCTCAAACTTATAAAGAAGAAAGTTACTAGTCGATAAGGAAGAAAAAGCAAGTCCCGGGAAGTATTTCAAAACTAGAACAAGATACGATCACTGAGCCAAAATTGCACAAAGAGGGCGCTTTACTCAAATTAAAGACTACCGGAGTGGATATTTTGATGTCTTTAATTGCTGGCCTCAGAGTCAGCTACTACAGTTAGCTCTTCAACATAGTTCTTCGAGAAACTTAAAGAGATAAGCCTCTTGCCAAACGACGTAAAGGTATCTTTTGATGTGGTGTCCCTTGTTAATTCTATACTCAGGCTCTGGCGGACGGGACTGTCATAGTACTTCTGCCAGAAAGCATCGCCGCATACACGCCCAAATCGTCGAAGTCCTGACTTCCTATCTTTATGGATACTACAGGTTGAATGGAAAAATTTTAAGACAGATACAAAACATGCTAATGAGCTCACCAAATTTGGGAGACATGACTGAAGCTGTTCAGTAGCAGGTGAACTCGCTGGTCTTCCTGCTCCATAGAATGAAATTCTGAACATTATGTGTGGATTGCATTTTCGTCGTTATCAAACAGGATCGGCTGCTGGCAGTCAGAGAATGCCTCAATGCCGTCTTTTCCTTATAGACAATTTACGAAGGGGATGAAGAAAACGACTAATTAGCCCTCCTTGACGTCCTCGTCTGTTGCAAAGATTATGGTGGCCTAAAACTAAAGCTTTCGTAAAAGTGACTAATATGACTCGACTCCTAAGCTAAAATAGCTACCACCCACGAACCTACAAACGCAGTCACGTATTGACGCTCAATCTGTGTGTTCAGACGCATAACAGTGAACCTCAAGACACAGTTGCTGAAGTAAAATCTCTTCGATGTGTGCTTACAGGACATGGTTACCTGGACAAATTCATCAACCTGTGAATGCACGAACACATCGAAATTGCCCCAAATCTTTGTGAGCGCTCGCGCACGATAAGAACGTCTCGAAAACCGTGGGTAGCTTTTTCAGACCCCTTGGACGTGGTGCTGCACATAGACCGGACACAACCATTCGTAGCCAGAGCATGGAATCAAAAATCCACTGGCATTGCAGGAAACATCTGGATTTGTTTACAGCATCTGCTGCACTTGCGGACAAAGTAATTAGGTCAGAGTAACTGGGAGCTAACTATGGACGCAAATGGCCGAATATGCGGCAGAAGTAGAGAAGACCGACGTTAGCTCTGAGATTACGACCTAATTGACGCGATGCCACCACCCTTCTAAATTTGATAGTTATGAAGTTGCTGATCGAAGCGAACAAACGAGTTCCAGAAATCAGTTCAGAAGAATAAGATACGATCACTAAAACATAGTATTTATTGGCCTGACGTTTCAGATTGTCTCACGAACCAATCATCATAGTTCGTTAGAAAAGGGTGATAGATGCACAAGGTGGATTTGTTAACAAGCACAATGAACTTCCGTTCCCATAATCCGTGTTGAGGCATCGGCTGGGCAGGCAAACGGGTCTCGTGGGGAGTACGTGGGTGACCAACACCTCCAATGACAGTCAGTAAAATTGCCGGGTCATTATCGAGCCCATATCCAACGAGGATGATGAAATCCCGGCCATTAACGACTCGGACGCGGACGACCAAGCTATCGTCACGTCAATTACGACCCCCCAGGGGTGATCGCGATAGCTGCTAATTTTAGTATGCATGTGATCGCGTGGCCACTAAATACTATAAATACTGCTCACCTTGTGCATATATCACCCTTTTATGCAATTATCTCGGATGCTGGGTTCGAGAGAGAATCCCAAAGATCAGGCCAATAAACACCATGTTTTAGTGATTGCCTCTTCCTCCTCCTCCTCCTCCTCCTCCTCCTCCTCCTCCTCCTCCTCCTCCTCTTCTTCTTCTTCTTCTTCTTCAGGACAGGAGCTATCAGAAGAGATGCTAAACTTGTGAGCAGTGAGCTGCTTTAGTCCGGGTTTTCCTGCGTTGTTACCTCTTCCTCTCTATTCTGTGCTGATAATTTGCGTGGATACATTAATTAGCCAGGTGGGACGGTTTGAGTGACTAAAAAGTTAACGTGGCTGTGATTTAAACAGCCAAGCAGCCACCACGTCAAGGCCAAACAACGGTGATGATGAAATTGCAGCGGGTTTTCCTGCGTTGTTACCTCTTCCTCTCTATTCTGTGCTGATAATTTGCGTGGATACATTAATTAGCCAGGTGGGACGGTTTGAGTGACTAAAAAGTTAACGTGGCTGTGATTCAAACAGCCAAGCAGCCACCGCGTCAAGGCCAAACAACGGTGATGATGAAATCGCGGCGATCACCAACCCGGGTGTAGAATAACAAGCCCTCACTGCATCGAATACGAGTCCTAGCAATAAATGCGGGTACTGCTACTTACTGCAGGCATGCGGTTGCATGGTACCTGCTTCCTATAAATTCTGCGCTTCTAGTGTTCCCATTGCGATTATCTCTGATGATGAGTACCAGTAGAATTATGCAACGCCGGGCTAAGAAACTTTTGCCCCAGTGATCGCCTCTTCTAAATTTGGTAGCCTCTTTTCAGAGTCAACTATTGTTATCTAGCTTTTCCTCCAAGTTTATCACGGGATGGCGATTCCCTAATAAAGATGGTCTTTCTGATTTCTTGTCCTTATGCTCACATAGTAAAGAAGAGCAGTCTTAAAATGCTGTTCTTAACATACCATAATTAAAAAGACGTTCCAGTAAAAGTAGCCAGGTCGTCTGGCAGCTCGGCAAGTTACTGAAAGGCAGGAGTGACTTTGTGAGGAACTTGTGAATTCTTGAACGACGGATTGTTTGCTGATTTCAATATGTTCATGAAGGCGCCATTCCTAAAACGGGATGAAGGCAACAAAAACGATGTAAAGATTTTGGCGCCTTGAAAACAGGATGGAATTAAGGACTTTCTTAAAAACATCCTCTGAATGACAAAGTCGAGATTTAAAGATAAAAGATATGGAGAATATTCCAGGAAACGTCATTGATTTAAATAAACTACTTGAATATTTTATTTCAAGGGCATGCAGCCTTAACAATCGAAAGAGAAAATGGAGTGGGCATGTTTTTCTTCTGTCAGCGGTTTACTAAACAGTTTGAATAGCGTGAATTTTAGGGTTTTTATCAACAATCTAACGTACGCTGGTTGCTAGGACGGCTTCTAGTACAACTAATAAAGACGAGCTCAGCTGCATTGCATGTTCTTTCTATGGTGCAGCGTTATTTTTCGCATCAGCCATTTGGGTTGAGTTAACTTTGTTTGAACTTAACTGCACTGGGTCAGAAAGGGTGTGAAATTCCGTCACAAGACTTTAATGTGCATTCCATGCCACCTTGAGTGACCTTTTCATATTTCCGAAAGCTAATGCGCTTAACTGAGCAGTAAGTAATCGGTTGAACTTTAATCACGCGGCTTCGGCCAACCTTCATTGGCAAATCGATTCGTGAAATAACATAAGATAAATTTTGACGGACACTTAATTTAAGTGAAGGAGTATCCTTAAAATTTTCCTTGACAAAGTAAGCAGTTAGGAAGGCAGTGCCGACACAGACCAGAAGCTGTTAGATGTTAAACAGACGCTAAGGATTATGTTGTGAAAAGTAAAATTAACAAAATACCTTTGCAGGACTGTGGGTGGACAATGTTTACATCTATATTACCAAAATGCGTAAAAAACATCTTTTTGAGCAACTGTACGTCCACCACAGGCGTTCTTTCGGAAACCGCACTTCTTCCTGCTATAAGTTCATGACTTTAACTCCTAAAGCGTAACGACAAAAATGGCTAACACGAACGCATCTGACCATGTGCAGCCCGGCAAATTATTTAAATTTTTCCGCTCACACCAGGTTGATAGTTCACAATATCCTAGCAGGTAAACCGAATTGTCCTATGAAAAAGCTCCAAAGAGCAATTTCCAGTTATTTATTTTACTTCCTCACTGAAATAGCATTAAATGTGTCAGTTCATTATACAGGAGGAAATGTCTGGCAACGAATGTTTGTGCGACCCCACTAACCGGCAATAAACTATTGTATGACCCTGTTAATGAACAAAATCGATAGGTAGGTGTGAAATACGGGACCGGTAGCAATAGGGTAGAGTAGTTTGAAGGACAGAAAAGGGCGTTAACCTGTTGGCAATAGCAAGAAATGTATATGCCCATCGTGAGCTGGGTTTATTAGCACTAAATTAGACCGTATTAATCACCTTAATATCCGTGCCTATCTACACACCGACTTAAACCGAACTCCAACCCTATCCGTATTCGATGTTTTCGTTGCCGGGTTAGTAGGGTCACACAATCATTCGTTGCCACATATGAAATGCCTGGACAGAACCGATTTACCGGGGCCGCGTAGTGTAATTATAGAGGCTTTTAAAGCATTGACTCCAAATTCCTTTTCCATAGCGGTTTGGTTCCACTGACATGTCCGAATTTAAAGAGTGGGGGTGCGAATGAGGGCTGTGGCTATCCAAGACCTTTCCAGACCAAGATATGTCACTGACATGTTGGTGGCTTTACTCGGACTGTACAGAGTGCCCACGGGGCGGTGGGGGGGGGCTGCTATCAAGTTAAATGAATTGATAATCTTGCCCAAAACGAGCTGCACGAGGTGGTCTATCGGCTTTAACCTGCGCCTGGCCCCCAGCACCCATCTATGAGTTCAAAGCATAGTGGGAAGCGAAATCACCGCTTGCTGATACCCGCTTCCAATTGCGGATGGAACAAGGTGAGTATAGCCTGTGCATCCACAAAATGGTGGAGAATTGCAATTAAATCTGGTTTGGTTATAGCAGAGTTACCAACTGTATTGGATCAAGCATAGGTTGCTTTATCTAAAGTGGCAGTGATCTTGTCAGTTCAATTCAGTGGGTGTGGGAAGAAAAATTGAGGTCTCTATTGCGCAAATCTCTCTTCCCATAACACTTTTGAAATCCACAAATCTTCAAGATTCCGATGTTTCTCCTCGTCATCAAAGGACAAAACGGTAACTGTGTATGCCACAACAGTGTGCTTTACATATTCCCAATATCTTATGGTTATTATAGAAGCCACGGCAGGATGGAGCACATGCAAAAGCTCACCGTCTTCTATGACCTGCATTCTTCCGGCCTATTATTGGTGAAAAGAAATTTCTTAGCAACTCTGGTAAATTAAAGATGCGTCTGCTGGTGTGTAGAGAAAACAAAATTTAGAAGATGGTGATCACTTCAGTTCTACGCTTCCCTCTTTTACAAGAGATTCTGACAAGAATTTCGGAGTTCAGATCGGTCCTGGTGGCAGATCGGCCAAGATCGATCTAAACCTGTAATGTTGAGGTGCTGGTTCTACTACAAAGCAGAACAAGAGTTCAACCAGTCGACCCTAAACATTGAATACAGATTCATAAGTACTCTGGGAATATCTTGATCTGAACAGGCCAGGAAAGGTTTCAGTGCCCCTTCAGTGGTTCTAAATATCATCCATAGCTTAGGTATGTTGCTGACTAATATGTATCCAAATTTTTTGCATTTTAGTCCTCACTGAAACTTGTTTCTTTTATAACTATTTTTATGTCTTCGGTATGTTATATTTGGGGCAATTTTAGAGAAATATTTAAATTACTTCACATGTTGTATTAAATTCTTATCACATTTTTAAGCTTTTATACATATTTTACGCCAACCTGAACACAAACTATCCTTATCCAAAAATTTAAATTGTCTTAATTGTAGTGCGGAAAATCAACAACTGAAAGGCAATAAATCCTCATTCTTTTATTCTGTCTTTCTATATACTGCTCTCATTTACCACTGACAATCTTCCTGTTGCCTCTTTAAATGAAGATTTCATCGGTTTAAAACTAAATAAATGGCCTCAATAATTCAAGGAATAAGCGCCAAATTATGACAATAACGATGTTAAAATGTAATAGACCTACCTGCTGGTCAACGAATGTTTGAACGTTTATTGCACATAGATCTGTGTTATCGGGAACCAAATCAACTTCGGTGTCCGGGCGCTCAGAAGACAGGGTAATAGTGAGGTCCTAAATGCCAATCAATTATGACTTTTCAGATGTACATGGTTAAAATTGTCAGCTGGTAATAAATGTGCAGTTTAAAATGAGTAAAAAATAGCCTTCTGAGTTATACGAAGAGTTTGGGTCAATTTCGCGGGGATCGAATAAGTCTGCTCGTTTGTACTATTCCAAAGCTTATTTTTGAGACGCATCTGGCATCATCACTCGGACCGATTTTCTCCGGGCGTCATTAATTCAAGCATTTTCCAAAACAGTCTTTTGTGTAATTTACATCGATATTTTTATACTTCGTCCTATTATTTTCACGGGGATACTGATCAGCTAAAAGAATTTCTGGAAACTAGAAACGTTTGACAGTCCTGGTTTTCGCTTCCATGAGATCTATATTGACGGTCATTTTGTATTCTGAAATTTGGATTTTCTGGACAGATTGCAATTAGGTGCATATTTCGACAAAGTTTAAAAAAGCGCTCCTATTAGATAAACATTGTCAATAAATGCATAAAAATTTCCAATCGAATGCAGCCAAACGAATACTCTAAGCAAACACTGCCATAAAATATTCTTGCTTTTTATCCCTGCTTACTCAATTGGAAGTGTGCCGAAATGTGAAGAGTGAACTTCGTCAGCCTCCTATTAGGCCTGCTTTTTTCAAACCTTCAGGTAAACCTTCAGTAAACAGGTGAAACCCACATGAAAGTGATGTCTCCTTCCTGTTACACCCTGCCTCCCAAGGGTGTTTACGCGTGACGCCTCCACCAGGCTGCTGGAAGAAAAAGCACGCAAGACCCGATATCTTTCCGACCCGTTTATGCGAAACGGATATCCGAAGGCATTTATAAACCGATGCCTACGTTTTCGCCCCTGGAGAATCCAATTAGAAACCGCACCTGTGGTATGGTCTGTGTCGTCCTACATCGAGGTCGTGTCAGAAGCGACCAAGCGCATTGCTGTGACATTAGGTGCTGTATTTGCATACCGTACCAAAGTTACCTTGCAAACCAACGTTAGTCGTGGATGTTTCATATTTCGTGCCCAAACGGTCTGTGTACTTATGAAAGGTCAGAAGGAACTCATGCTTGGAGTGCGCATACAGAAACATAAAATGGCTGTGCTATGGCTTGACGGATTATCACGAGTAACTGCCCAAACCTATTAAACGTGCCACCAGTTTAACTTTACAGCCATGAAAATAATTTCCGAAGTCACAAACAATACGAGTCATGAATTGATTTAAACCTGAGCCTCAGAGAAGAACTCAGTCAAGCGATGTATCGGACTTCCCCGCCTCCCGTCCAGAACCCTACGCAGTCACCTCCAGAATTGCATAACTGCTCTCTGATTGGCTCATGCCGCCTTTATCTCTGACGATGCACTCCTGTGCGAGTAAGAAAGCACAGACAAATAAAGGAATGGTTCCAGCGATCAATTTCTTTTTTTCTTTTACCTATACCGGCCTCAAATCACAAAGTTTAACCCACACGAGAACTGCAGAGTTGTTTGAACGGAGTAAAGTCACTTTTTAGCAGGAATTCAGGGTAGGATCAGTCTGACCGCTATCAGTGAAGAGTCCGGTGTCCCTTCCTTCGCAATTGCCAACATGTTCTCTACCATCACTCGGTGTAGTGCACTCTTCTCTCTCTCTCCTCCCAGTTTAAAAGCATGCACGACCTTTGCCTACAACTTAACTGGATGTTAAGCAAAAAATAACCGTGTCAGCCCCATCTAAACAGATCACTTCTCTGATGAAACTTTGTATAAGTTCTTGTATTGTCTGCTGTCTTATTCTATGCTGTGTATGGCCTATCTTTTAAGTTCATGTAAATATTTTTCCAGCATGTTCATATGAATGTTTGTGAGGGCATGTCTAAGAACTCAGTTCAGTCCATTCTCAGTCGGGAGCTATCCCAAGTGTTGTATATTACTCCGTTTGGGCCATCCCCAATGTTCTCCACCGGTAAAAAACTACAGAGAGATGCGGAAATAACCTGATGCACGTCAATGCCACCAAATGTGCAGCTCCAGAAGAGTGTGGAGGAAAATGTTGTGAAGGAAAGTTGACTCAGTGTGGTTTGAAGGCAGTCTGTTAGAACGTATATCCGCCTGAACGCATGTTGGTGTTCAGTTTAACAGCCTTGAAAATGTTACGTCCAGCAGATAAGTCTTATGCGAAACCGGTTCATAGTTGCGGGACCTGATAGGATAGCCCGCAGTTATCCTCTTAATGGGTATGTCTGAGCTTTTGTTTCATAAGTAAGATCGGTATAGCTGCTGTCTTCACACCTTACTGCAGCAGAAAGCTGGATTCTAAAGATTAGAATTTTCATACAGTTCTAGGGTCCGCTGTAGAAGCGCGCCTTTTGATTACCGAGTTGCTAATTGTATGCGAATGTCTGGATGGTAAACTGCAGGAATAGAACTCCGAAGTGAAATCCGGAGAGATCTCTGAATATCAGTCCGAGCCGACTACATATTACTGATCGTGGCTGACGAAGGTCGAGCCCGGAAATCGGAGTAAACCAACTGTTGAACCGGCAGAGTATATCCTGGGTCTACGATGCAATGACTTATAAAGGCCAGAAAGCTATACTTCCTCGCTTCACTGCCCTTATCTCACCAGGGTAACACAACGTGTCTTTGAAGTGCTACAAAGTTAATTGCTCGTTTTTTTTCACCAAAGACGTGGTATGATATTTGAATTTAACATGTGGTGATAATGATTTTTTTATAAATACTCTCTGACTGAGTATCTAATTGCTCCTTGCTTATTTTCAATTGTAAAGGCAAAAAGTGGAAGTAATTACCAAAAAATAGTAACGCCTTTGGGGTAAATATTAATAGATTATTTCAGAACCCCCTGTGAAACCGATCGACATGACAGAACTTCTAAATCAATTCATACGGGATATGCAAAAGTACTTCCCATTCTCCTTTGAGTGAAATTATGTCTTCTTTGAGCTTGTTGATACTAGGGGAATTTCAGTTCTTAAATAGCTTTTGGTTCTTATATATGCTGAGATATAAGTTAAATTTGTCACTTACTTGAGGTTCAAAGACAAATTACTCTTTACTTTCCGCGATGGCGCTTCCTACTAATGATAACGCTTCCTAGGAGATACAGGTAAAGGTATGGACTTTCTGGGTAGCATAGTAAACTTAATAAGAGCAGGCTATGGTTATCGATTACTCATATGACACTCGCCACAGGACATAAGATCAGGGATCGCACGAAATACAGCTAGTTTTACATCAATTTCCACAGAAACAAGAGTAAGGTTAGAGTTAAAACCATGAGCATCGTTAGTGTTAAGAGTAGAGTTAGTGTTGGGAATTTCTACATTCCCACGATGAATCAATCTAGCAGAAAAGCGCGTACGCATGGCTCCCATGCTGGATGTCGTGAATGTGCTCCCGACAGCGTCCAGCATTGGCTGTGGCCACAGTGCTCCCAACAGATAGGATTGGTCCATGTCCGTGTGAAGTCACTCGGCTCTTCTTTACCTTTCTCTGGAAATGTAGTGGAAAGAATATAGCCAATCTGCACTGGATGCTATGCAGACACGCAGCTTTTCAGTAAGAAGGACTTTCAAGTTTTGAATTCATGTTCTCGTGGGCGATCGGTTCTTTTTCTCTCTACCATCTTGAGGTTAAGACAACCGTCGATCAAGCATGCGCTTCGTTGGAATGCTAGGTACCAGGCTGGATCGTAACAGTCAGGGTTCGTTTTAGGTTTGGACACGAGAATATTTGGCTTTTCTGAAGTTTAGCGCAAGTTTGCCAGTAGTACGATGGACGTTCCTATTCCTTTGTCCAATCGGTGAGGGTCACATGAGCAGGCCCAACCGTTTAGTAAAATCAATCTGAGCAATTAAACAGTTCGAAATATTATCAACTCTGAAAATCAGGAGACGCTGAAGGCCTGGGCCTCCAATACCAGCTCTATGAGCAGTCACGTTGATATGCCCTCTCCCGTTGCTATTACGCCTTGCACTGACACCATCAGATGGCGCGGACCAGTCGCCAGCCACACTGTCTATGTGTTACTGCCGTAGTGCCCTCAACGGGTAGATGCGCCAGACCAATAGGAGGGCTAAATCATGGCACGGTAGGCGTTATTCGCGTTTCGCTCCAATAACAGACGCCAAATATTGTGGAGGGGGGTAGTGGCACACGCTGGTGCAGGCTCACGCCGTACCAGCCACCTAAACCTTGATGGCATTCCCACCTGCGCCCGATTCCGCCTCCGGTCTTCTTGACTCTGTCTCGACATGGGGCACAGGCTGCTGAGGGAACAGAGAGCACAGTAGGTGCAGCGCAAGTCTTCTATCACTTAAAACTAATCCACACGCAAGTCACCATCCCTGCACCATCATGCTGTGGAGCACATGGTGGACTTCGTCAAAATCAACAGTTAAACTGTCGTGCTGCTGCCCATCCATGATGTCGGAAGATGGGCCGGTTTCCGAACCCGGTCAGCCATCCCGTTGACCGCATTCTATTCTTTGCAAATAGTAATTAGGGTGCACACAGTTGACCGAGGGATTGCGTGCAGCCAGGACCACGGGCCACTCTCGGAAGCACTCGCTGTGAAAAATAGGATGAAGCAGGCTTGTGTACGCGCTCCCATTCCATTCCCACGCTTTTCGCCGTCCTCGTAGATCGACACGGCTAGACGCAACCGGACGTCCACATCACCCAACTGTCTGACCGGTAACTAACCAACATCCGACGCAAGAAGGTATCTACAAGAGTTTTCAAGACCAGTCTCAAGTACATCTTGTTAGGTGGTGGATGTTTAAAATTGGAATATGAAGCGGAGTTACACATCTGATCCTATGTTTAGTGATTTCTTATGTAACCCCCAAATAGAACACGGGTACAAGTAATGAAGATGGTCCTGAGCATAATTCCAGGAAGGGTAATTGGTCGCATGTCCTGAAACTAATACCAGCCCTAACGTAAACCAAAATCCCCATCCTAATATTAACCCTAACTCCACCCTATCCCTACAGTTGACATTAACCTTAACCTTACCTTGTCTTAACACTGGCCTTAAGCCTATTTTCCCTGGAGTTTTGCGCAATGACGCCTACATTACGGGTGGTTCCTGTTCTCATGTCCTGCCTAGGGGCATAATAATTCATCCTTGCGGGTCGTCTATCGACGGATGCCGTCTGATAACTGTCAAGGTACCATGGCAGTTGTCAACGGAATTCGCCTCATATCAGTGAAAATATTCACCTACTTGGAAGAAACCAATTAAATAAAAAGCAAGCTCGTTGACGGAATTTCCAATTCGTTCTCAAAACTGGATAGACTTTCGACCGACTGTATTACTCCATCTAGAACCGGTGCACCATCCTCCACAACATAAACCTAGGGTTACGCAAGAGTACTGTCCGTTTACCTCTCCGTAGGAAGTGAAGCGGCCGAAAGCTCACACAAATCAGCCAAGTAAGATAACGCAGTTTCCCCTGCGGATACTACTAAATGTAAACGTGGAAAGAAAGAATCTTCGGCACGAAGATATCGAAAAGAAAGATGTGGTTAGTACTTAAGTTATGCTGAAGCAGGTGCAACTGCGTGGAGTGGTCGAGTCCTGAGGATGGTTGACAAGTGAGCCCCCAAGCAACTATCCAATTGAAAACCTGATAGGGGTGCTCGCGGCCAAGGATGGCAGAGAGTCCTCACACTTAAGCACTTCAACCCCAGAACCTGAGAATGTAGCTAACCGAATCGGCAGGCCAAGTACGCCATTAAGCATGCCCAGGAGCTTTATAAGGTAGCTGG
Organism: Schistocephalus solidus; assembly: GCA_017591395.1. Taxonomy (NCBI): domain Eukaryota; kingdom Metazoa; phylum Platyhelminthes; class Cestoda; order Diphyllobothriidea; family Diphyllobothriidae; genus Schistocephalus; species Schistocephalus solidus. Next base: position 297,832 of record WEDG01003784.1, on the reverse strand, counting down.
GTCTGCCCTTCTTTCGAGCACTGTTGGAAGCAAAGGCAGACATGGGAGGTATGTACATACTGAAACCTCGCAATTAGATCTTCTCATACTAATTTTTATATGTCAGGAAAGTAACAAGACAGACAGATAGCCAACTTGCCTGTACGTCGAGTGGAAAGTCGTTCAGTTCCAGAGTCTCTAAGAAAATCCCCCTGAGTCGCCTTCTTTCTGTAAGCAAAGTCTCACCCTTGCTGTTGCGGCTGACAGACATCCAGTGCTGTTCCTTGGATTCTGTGAGGATATTTTCGATGTATATGAGCGGATTCCAACACTTATTTAGGTCGATTCGGGCTAATTCCTGTTCAACAAACAAAAGTGAAGGCATGTTGAGTCAGTGTGCATAAGAATATATAAAGCAATTACGAATGGCGGTCATTAGGTGCAGGGCTTTGCCACAAGCCAAGCCCACGCTGTGATCTACTCGCTTTTAATGAATTATCGGTGCTTCTTATTCGTCCAATGACAAAAAATGCAAACCCGTCTTTGGTTTTCGTAGTCATACTGGTCAGAATCTTTGTGCCCAATAAGAATATCTTCAAAATGTAGTTGAAAACACATACTGGAAAAGCGTCAAAAACTATGCTGTGTTAAGCTGTTACTATCCCCAGAAAAGTAATGCGTGAACTAGGAGAAGCTTTGTCGGCACCAAAAGTTTCACGTTGGGTTTGAGAGTTGATAGGACTAACTGGATTGAGGGCCATCAACTCCAGCGGTGTTGCCCCGTAGATTCCCCTTCTGTCAAAAATTATCCAGTAGTATATGAATGCTGATTAATTTAACAAGTTCCCAAAGCAAGTACTAGGCAGGTTTCCCAAAGGCAGATGAAGAACGATAAGAGATCCCCTGACAAGCGCAAACTCTCGCAGCGTCCTCGGGCAACAAAATTGGCGAAACGCGTGTCTGTGATTTCAGGAGTGTGGTAGATCAACTGGTAAAGCTATTTATTTGATCACATAAAATAAGTAGAAGAACATTACCAATTAAAACATTTGATACTTGAATGGACCTTTGTGGCTTATAAGCCCGCATCAAACAGCCAGGCCCAATTCCAGGTGTAACAATACCTATGTCATTCACCGATTGACCTACGTCGCTTCCGCAATGTTATTCATCATACCGCATGCTGAAAACCTCGAACGAAACATTTCCGTTCCTCTATTATGGCAAAGATTGCCTTTTATCTTTGCTCTTCTTTCTCGTTGTGTCAGTTTAAAAACCGTCCTTAATATGTGTCACGCGCCAAACTCAATAGGATATTTCCGACTACGGCTCTTCTGCATAATCACTCAAAATAATCCTGCAGTGGGTACATATCGTTTACAAAGCTAAATGGCTCACTGGTAAATAAAGCCTAATCAAATGAAATATGGGCAATATTTTAACTACGCCATAGGCGATCCCAAAGAGTCATTCAATAGTTTGTGACTGTGGACATCTGAATTACATCAGTGAACAAGAGGTGGTCATGTGTGATAGGGAGGAGTAAAAGACGTGAAATGATTTGACTAGGTCTGTAGCGTGTTTGTTCTGAATACAGCAACCGTGTTTGTTCACATTTGTCCCCCGTGACCCCTCGCCTTTTATACATAGTGCCTGATCACTTACCACCGTGGTATCGCATATTCTGACACCAATATCGCGCCCAAAATGGTGAATTTGTTGCTTGTTGCTTGTTGCTACTCTGCCCTGATGATGAATAATCGAAAGCGCATGTTTGCCAAACTTGACTTCTTAAACGTTTACATGGGGATCATCGCTCAACATAGGAAACTACACTATCCGGTACTTGACATTACTTCTCAAGTTCCAATTAACAACTGAAATCCTAGAAATGACGGAGTATGGTCAACATGAAGGCCTATTTTGGGATTAACTTCCTTAGCTAGAAGTTTTTGTGATATTATAGTTAATTCAGCAGTTGAAGGTATTGTGCGTACGTACAGCGACGAGACATGGTATTGGACTTTTCGCATCTGCCTTATGTTGTGGCAAGTTGTCTACTATAGAAGCCGCATTTGATACTCCCTACTCTGCTTCCATTGTTGCTAAAAATAAAGTTTTCCAAATGCTTAAACACAAGTAATGCCCTTCTAAAGTTTCTTTTTGTTCAGGCTTACTTTTTACTTCTGGGGTTTCTTTTATTTGGGCTTACAGACACATAAAGCAAGTGGTAAATAATTCTTCAAAAATTTAGTTGCAAGCAGAGTTTGCATTAGTCAGTTGGATCTGAGGCCGCTTACATGTTTAGAGGTTTATTTGGCCTTGACATTTATTATTTTTTATAAATTAACCATGCAGATATTGGGTATCGTATGATGATGACTCTGGGTTCATACCACGACAGATAAAAAAGAATGCCCTCCTCAACCTGGCAGAGTCAATTGCATGTCGGCCAGATCCAATATATTCATTTTTCAAAGGCCTTCTGATACTGACTCCATGCTCTCATGCCCAGCTCAGGTCTCCTCCCAAATTAGCAGAACGTTAACGTCCAGGAAAAGAGGTGAACGGCACACAATAATATTTTAAAGAATGCTCAAAAGTCTGTTCTTCACCCGTTAGCTTCATAAGGAATTCGGTTTTGACAAAAATCGTCGCTTTCAGTCGATGGCGAGACCTTTGAAAGACCTAATTTTGGCTATTTCCATGAAAAATCTAGTGTTTTGAAGCAGACTTGCGACATTCTTACTCTTCCTTTTTATTTTTCGATAGTAATGGGATTTTTGTGCATGCAGTCCAATTTTTAGATCTTTTTGTGACATATAAATTAACTTGAGCGCACTTTTGATTTCTGGTAAAAATGTAGTAGCCAACAGCACGTTGCATAAGCAAATTTAAATCCAACTCGTAGGCAGTCCTAACCTAATTATACTTTAAAATGGAACAGTATGTTGAAATGAACCAACTGGGAGCTCTCCCGTTCCCTAAGTGCTTCCGGTTGCACCACTCTTTTTGAAAGTTGTCCAAATCTGCAAATATTATTGAAATAGATTCATTTGAAATGAAGCAAAATTTGGTCCGAAAATGCATTTTCTGTGGATTCCGACTGGGTAGGTTTTTGCTTTTGATATTCTGCTCCTACAACTGATGCCATTTATAGTCCCAATCGGAACAGAAGATAGTGGTATTCCTTGATCAACTATTAAACCATCGGCCTCGAAAATAGGCTGTACCCTGTTCCAAATCCCAGGTCCTGCTGGTGTACGCCTAGGCAGCTGCTTGCCGACGATTGCAAGTAAGTCATCAATTATCATTATCGTAGTACTTGTCTACGTAAATAGAACTTTTAGATTGCTAGTTGCCTTATCATTACCCCTTCATTCATGATAGCATTAGGGACGAAGTTTCTAGGCAAGAAGTTACTTATTGTCTCAATATCTATCTGCGATTAGCTAATGTCCTTTCTGTATTAGTTTCCTCTGTGTTCAACCGAAATCCATTCGTTATATCCAGCTAAAAATTAATTTCCACTTTATTAACTGTATCTTACTGCAAATAGACACTCCATATTTCAGGTTGGCTTGTGTAAAATGTCAGGTGCGGCAACCCTTTCCTGTTTTCCAACCCTACCCTCTTCTGGAGTTTAGCGCAAGGTTACCTGTAATAACGGAGATACTCTATTCCCGTGTCCTCCATGCATTAAACTTTGAGGAAAGTTTAAACGTACTTGGTCGTTTCTTCCGTTTAGACGTGGTTCAGGCCATCTAGCTTGGATGAAGGCATCTGCGCGGAAAATCTCCTTCAAAGTATCAATTTCACCAATCTTGAGAAAGACGACGCGAACTTCGACAACAACCTGTGAAGCAAAATCAGGCGGAAAGTAGGATCACATAGGTTCCCACAATAAATTTTAATTATTCTTTTGTATAGAGACCTCAAAAGCATTTGAAACATTGACGAACGTAAATATCTCTTATGAAAAACGGCAGTACTACATCAGGAATCAAATCAAACCCAAACTTCTTCCTAAGTATTACTCTTCAAATGAAAAGGTGAGTATAATGTCAATATCTCCTGAATACGGAGTAAACAATAGCTTCTCTATCTCATGATGCATCAACCAAAATTCTCAATTGTGTTTTCGAATCCAACAACTTGCTTAAGTTGGGTTGTAATATTGATTATCTTGCAGCCTAATTTCAAGGTCACATCATGATGCCGGCTTTTGAACAAGCTTCTTGCTGACTGTTTGCAAAACGATTTCTCTGAAAAGATAATCAATTAAACAGTACGCCTTTTCCACCAATTTATTAATTTTACCTATAATCTATACAATATGATCCACCACCATAGCATGACATGTATGATAATCATGTGATCTCTTCCACAAAGTTTAGAGGAATTTGTGATTCTCCTGAGAGAGAACGTATAAAACATGTACTTTGGAAACCTTGAATGCAAGTGTAACGGCCGATAGTATGCAAAATTATTCAGTCGGTTGGCAAGTTTTTAAAACCGAAAGATACCTACTCTTCAAGTATAAAATTTAATAACGGGGTAGATTGCTACCAAACGAGTACAAGAACCATAGTTTTGTGCATGTAATCGATGAAATCTATTTTAAGGGCATTTAAAATCAATGAGAAAAATGCCGAATACGTAAGTAGTCCTTTTTTATACAGTTTACTTTTTGCAGCCGGTCAGAAAGAAGCTCATTCAAAAGCCGACATCCAGTTGTCATTGAAATCGCCTTCGATTAGGCTTCAATGCTAATCAATATTACAACCCTACTGAAGTAAGTTGTTTGAATCGAAAGCACATTTTTGAATTTCAGTTAATGTTTTATTAGATAGGGAATCTACTGTAGGCAGTTACAATTGGCCAACACTACATTCGATGTCGAAATGTGACTCTAATTATTCTGGCTGTTTTATTTGAAAATCGAGGCCACATACGCAGCCTATGAAAGTTACGATAGAAAACTTAGAGTTGTGTACTTTTACATTGGGCAGATGTATTACATATACAGAGATTTCCGCTCAACTAGTTTTAACCCCTAGCAAATGTGTGTTGATGCTTGTCAATGCATCAACAACGAGCTACGGACATTGAACTGTTTCAGGGTATATATTTTTAACAAAACAAACAATAAGTGACCGGTTGAAGTAATTGAAAAAAAACAAAGAGGTAAATGTGTGACGGGTGTTACGATTTTAACTAAAAGATAAGAAAAATGACCAGAGGATATAGAACTTTTGAATTTCTTCAAAACCCCTTTCCCTTCAAGAGGGAAGTTTATGTTTACCCTTCAGAAACTGAGGTTTTTGTCCCGCTGATGACTTAGAAAGAACTATTCGTGGGTAGAGCGCTATGGAAATCAGTGCTATTTGTAGCAGTTGAATATATCGTTCAGAGCTTATATGGAGTGCTCCCATTGGGTAATTTAACATTTATTTGGATCATCACTACGATGAGCACGGAAAGTCAATGGTTGGATGCCAACTTGTTAATTCTATCCTGCTACAATGAACACAGCGTTTAAACATCTTCGGAAGCTGACTATCCCTTTGTCCCTTTGTATCTGAAAATAATGTCGTTACCAAATGGGCAGAATACTTACAACAATCCAATAGTCTTCTCACGCGTCATGAGTTCTTAACAGAAATTGTTCGAAAGCAGTTTTGATGAAAACGTTTAAAGCAGACCGTTTCACCTTGAGCTGTGATAACTTATTCAGGCTCCTTTCTAACTCAATGGTTCGGGCTCATTTCTTAAGCAGTAATTTTAACTGCCTCTGTGCTACGTCTAAAGCTTCATGTGTTCCTCTGTAGCACTATCGTTGATTCTGTCAATCTACTGCTGCTGGAGTTGTTGCAGTGGGCTGACTTGTGGATACTATTTTTAATTCTTACAAAAGAAGAAGACTTCTGCCACCTTAGCCCTAGTAAGTCCTAAATGACTGAAGGGCTAGACTGAACGGCTAGACCGGCCACCCGGTGCTAGTCGTCAGTTTGACCGTCCTAATCCAATGATGTCCACCGTATGCTCCAAAAAAGGATGGTGCAGGGACGCCGCCGTGCACGTGAATTAATTTTAAGTGATAGCAGACTTTCACAGCATCTACCACACTCTCTCTCTTCCCTTGCCCACCTGTGTCCGGTGCCAAGACTTGGTCAGGAAGACTGGAGGCGGGGTCGAGTGCAGATGAATCATCTCCCATGGAGTGGGAGACTGGGCTGCGGCATGAGCCTGCACCTACGCCTGCCCATGTTGGGCATCCATCACGCGGCCCATTTAGGGGACACACCAGATAGTAGTGCACGAACCTAAACCGACTACTCCATCGTGTCATCCTGTCCTCGACCGATTTCAGATATTTACATCAGCAAAGACGCATTTTTACCTAGTAGACGTTCCCCGTTGGAATATCGGCTTTCTAAAACTAGGCAGCCTGCAAAGTGAGCAATATTGGAAACGAGGACAGACTAAAAGTCATTGTTAATGGTCTGTATTACACCAGACGATTTTAGCTATCGGAGAAAACATAATGAATAGCCATCACAGGCATTTTTATGGCAGCCAGTTATCATGCAACAAGAAGTACCGACGAAGATCAGTGAGAATATAATGGTTATTTCTGGCTTATTAATCTTAATCGGCCAGTCATTCCCAACCGCAGGTCTGGATGTCTTCTGATTGAAAGCCGGGTTCCTTGGTCATTGAGCATTAACGCCAACGTCCTACCAATGTACTCATTTTTGAATGTATTACTAGACACAATGCGACTGTCGAAGAGGACGCCTGATAGAGCACATCCCTTAAATTGATCGGTGTGCGATCTTTTTGCGTTAGTCAGTGTCTCAATGACAGTTGACAGGAGGGCAATCAAGGACCGACGAATCTGGTTTTGAATCTGCGATCCTCCACCCCTGGGTAATATGCCAGAAATGACGATTGCCGGTGTTTCCTCAGAGAGAAAAAGATAGCAATAATACACCGCAATAATAAATAAATTCATAAAAGTAATAACAATGTCACTTTGTGAGAAAGAGGTAGTTGGCTAGCATTAAGATTGAAGGCTGTGAACACGAAAGACTAGACTAAATGACTTCAAGGTGTCTAACCATGTTAACAATGACAGGGTAAGATCGAATTTCAAGCTATACGCATCGACTTATCTACTCGAACAGGACGGTAGTATACATTCTGGGAAAAAGAACGCTTGCAAGATAGGCGTATTATCTAACAATCTAAGGGATATCGGGATTATCGTTAGTGCCTTATCTGCCTTACTCAAGAGATCCTGATATTTGAACCCTCGGGCACTTCAAACACGGGCCTATATCTTGTGAGTTGTAATGAGAAATATTCCATCCACATGGTGAGGGTGTTCACTGACCTATCTCGATTCCGCGTAAACTTCCAGCAAGCAACTACCACTGACATAGAGGGCTTGCAACTGAAGAAGATGATAGAACTGAGGGAGCGCAAAAATATTTAGGTGAATTTTCGGTATAGGTTAGCACATCAGAAAGAAGGACCGGAGGCAAGACGCCTCGGTTCGAAACTCAAATGGCTAGAAACAGGAAATAATTGAAGTTTTGGTCTTAACTAAGGCAGTTTACACGTTGAAGGGAGCTAACGTGCCATTATTAGCCACCGTAAGCCAGTCATACACCACCCCATGTCTGAAAAGTTTGGAATCTAAAACCTATTCCATTTTAAGTCGTTGGTCTACTCTGATCAACGGGTTTGTTGTTTAGTCGGTTTTGATCGGTAATGTTTACTATCACGGGAAGATGCGTTCATGGACATGCCCAATCCTTTGCGACTTGGGGCCCAATTTCAAGCCCTTGAAGGCAGTCTTTTGGTGACCCGTTATCTGTATGTATGCACGTTTGTATTTATGTATATATGTATATGGGATATAGGGGTACTAGTTATAGGTAGCACCACACAGATAGCATTTGGTCGCTCCATTTGTCTCGTACAAGTGGTGAATGCTCCTGTGGCCGCCTCTAACTACTACCCAACTCTCACCTGTGGCTCCTCGAAGTTTGGTTCTTCCCAGTGGCCACATGCCGGGAAACCCTCACAACCGGCGGGCTAAACCAGATGAGGGTATCCGGTGTTGTGTGTGCCTCCACACCCGGTATGTCTGACTCCCGAACTTCCCCTCTCAAAAGGTCCTACGGTGGGGGCGACAGCAACCCCGTAGGTGGCCCAGGCTAACACGGGTCGATCTCCCACTAAAACAAATCCGTGACCCATAGTGGAGTTCGGCAGCCGTCTGGGATGTCCGAGCAGCCCTATTTAGGGACAGCACCGCTTGCCTACTCGCGGAGGAAGGGGCTAGAAAAGGTGCCCTAAACAAATGCTGGGTCTCACGTCTTCCGCAGACGGCCGCGGTTCGCAGATCACATAATACACGGTCGGAAAACTCAAACAAAAAACAATACCCCCCGTCCCCATCCCCATCGCCATACCCTTCAGGCTGCTTGGGTGAGTCCACTCACACTAGCAGTCTGGAATGTGCGTTCCCTTTTAGACTATCCTAGGAGCAACCGGCTGGAACGGAGGACAGCGCTAGTCGCTCGGGAACTGGCGCGCTTCAAGGTGGACATTGCTGCTCTCAGGAAGACCTGATTCTCTGAGCAGGGTCAGCTGGAGGAGGTGGGTGCCGGCTACACATTCTTCTGGAGTGGCCGGCAAAAGGCAGAGTGACGAGACGCTGGGGTTGCCTTTGCCATCCGGAACGACATCGTGGGACGTCTGCCCTGTCTGCCGCAGGGTATCAATGATCGCCTGATGAGCCTCCGCTTGCATTTTCTTGGAGAACAGTTCGCCCCCATCATCAGCGCCTACGCTCCCCCAATGACGAGCTCTGATGCGGCGAAGGACAAATTCTACTAGAACCTGCATGCCCTACAGGTGACTGTGCCTAAAGAGGACAAGTTTATTGTCCTTGGTGACTTCAACGCCCGCGTCGGGACGGACCACGCTGCCTGGCAGGGAGTGCTGGGTCCCCACGGTCTCGGTAGCTTTAACGATAATGGCCTCCTTCTTCTGCGCACGTGTGCGGAACACCGTCTCCTGCTGACCAACACCTTCTTCCGCCTTCAAACGCGGAAAAAGGCCCCGTGGATGCATCCTCGGTCCTGGCGCTGGCATCTGCTGGACTTTGTTCTCGTCCGGAGGCGAGATCGACAGGATGTGATGGTAACCAAGGTGATCCGCGATGCCGATGGTTGGACAGATCACCACCTCGTCATCTCCCAGATGAGGCTCTGACTAAAGCCCCGACGAAGGCCCCAAGGTAAGAGGCTGCCAGGTAAGTTTAATACTCTTTTGTTAAATCTGCCTATTCACTGTTTTGATTTCAGCAACCCAATAACCGAGAACCTGGAGAACCTGTGTGCTCCAGATGATATCGCTACCGTGGAGACACGATATTGTCAACTGTGAAATGTCATCAACTCCACCACCCTCTCAGTCCTCGGACGCGCACGCCGTCAACACCAGGACTGGTTTGACGACAATGACGCTGACATCAGCAACTTACTCGCGGAGAAGAATGGACTACACAAAGCCTACATGGACCTTCGGACTGATGCCACCAAATCAGCCTTCTTCAAATGCCGGCGCCTTGTACAGCAACGGCTGCGGGAGATGCAGGATGCCTGGATGCTCCGAAAGGCTGAGGAAATCCAGGGGAATGCGGACCGCAATGAAATAAAAAACTTTTCAAAGCCGTCAAGGCCATCTACGGCCCGTGTATCAAGGGGAACGCACCGCTGCTCAGCTCTGATGGCACAACACTGCTGACAGAGAAATCGCAAATTCTGAAGCGCTGGGCCGAGCACTTCAGAAATGTCCTTAATTGCTCATCAGCCATCTCCCAATGCTGCCATTGACCGGCTCACTCAAGTGGACACGAACAATGACCTGGATCTGCCACCTTCCCTATCAGAAACCATCCGGGTCGTGCAGCAGATTTCCGGAGGTAAAGCACCAGGATCCGACGCAATTCCATCGGTGGGCCCCGGCTGATGGCAGAACTCACAACACTCTTCCAGGAGCTGTGGCGCCAAGGACAAGTTCCAAAGGATTTCGAAGACGCGACCATCGTCCATCTCTACAAACGGAAGGGGAACCGGCAACTCTTTGATAATAACAGAGGCATCTCGTTGCTCAACATCGCCGGGAAGATCTTCGCCCGTGTCCTTCTCAATCGTTCGAACGGTCACCTAGAGCAGAACCTGCTCCCGGATAGCCAATGTGGCTTCCACCGACACCGTGGGACAACCGATATGATCTTTGCCGCCCACCAGCTACAAGAGAAGTGCCAGAAGATGCGAACTCAACTTTACACCACCTACGTGGATCTAAAGAAAGCCTTTGACATGGTGAAGCGCGAAAAACTGTGGAAAGTCATGCAGAAATTTGGTTGTCCTGAGCGGTTCACGCAAATGGGGCATCAGCTTGATGACGGGATGACGGCGCGCGTCACTGACAACGGGAAGGTATTCGAAGCATTTTGAGTAACCAACGAAGTGAAGCAGGGCTGCGTACTGGCCCCCACCCTGTTCATTCTAATGTTTTCTATTATGCTGATGGACGCCTACCGTGATGAGCAGCCTGGGATTCGCATCACCTATAGAACTGACGGACACCTTCTTAACAGTCGGCGTATGCAGGCTTCAACGTGCGTGTCTACGACTACAGTCCATGACTTGCTCTTCGCGGACGACTGCGCCCTTAAAACCGTGACGGAGGAGGACATGCAAAGGAGCATGGACCTCTTCGCCGAAGGCTGCGCCAATTTTGGATTAACAATCAGTACAGCCAAAGCGGTTGTCATGCACCAACCACCACCTAGCGCGGAATACAATGCTCCACGAATCAATGTCAACGGTGCTCAACTCAAAAACGTGGAAGCCTTCGCTTATCTAGGAAACACGCTGTCACGCAACACGAGAATCGATGACAAGGTGTCCCAATGGATCTCCAAAGCCAGTCAGGCCTTCGGCCGGCTGCAGGTCTCCGTGTGGAATCGCCACGGTATTCACCTGAACACTAAACTGAAGATGTACAAGGCCGTCGTCTTGACGACACTTCTTTACGGAGCGGAGACCTGGACCGTCTACTCGAACCAAGCCAGGAAGCTGAATCACTTCCATCTCAGCTGCCTCCACAGAATACTGAAGCTGACATGGCAAGACAGGATCCCGCACACGGAAGCCCTGGAGCGGACCGGACTCCTCAGCATCCACGCCATGCTGAGGCAAGTGCAACTGCGATGGAGTGGCCACCTGGTAAGAATGGACGACGAGCGACTACCCAAACGACCTTTCTACGGAGATGGCGCTACAGCTGCTCGCCGACGCTACAAGGACACTGAAGAAATCGCTGAAGCAACCGAAACTTAACCCGATGATCTGGGAGGACCTCGCCCAGGATAGACCGGCATGGAGAAGATCAATGAAGACTGGTTCAGCAATCTATGAGGCCAACCGGATCGCCGCCGCCAAGGCCAAAAGAGCTGCACAAAAGTCCCCAGCGCCCCGGACCAACATCGTCGATGCCCAGGCCCTGCCATCATGCCCGCGCTGTCAACGCATCTTCCGCGTGCGAATCGGCCGGGTTGGACATCTTCGGATGCAATGCACGAACAGTCCGACAAATCCAACTTCTAAGTCAAATTCTGCCAACCCTTCTTCAGACTCCCACAATCACACTCCTGACATCAATTCCATTACTCCGACCATCATAGAGACTACATCCCTCTACTCATCGCCTGTTACCCCCAACACCGCAACCACCACCACCTTCACCTTCATTACCACCACCACCACCACCACCACCATCAGCGATGGGGACAATCTCCTAAACTGTCCTCAATGCGACCTCATTCACCTCATGCATCGGACTGGTTGGTCACTTGCGAATCCATCGTACAGAGACTGGTTAAACAGTGCCTGGAGCACCAACACACAGCAGAGATCGTCGCCTCCCCTGCCCTCACTGTCTTCGCGCATTCACTCATCGCATAGGCCTATTCGGTCACATGCGCATCCATGACAGCGGAATTCACCGCAATACCGACAACACCGATACACCATGCACACCCTCCGCTCCTGCCATTCTTACCGCCACTGCCACCCCCACTACCGTGAATGACATCCCCCCAGCCTCTACCGATATCTCCTGCCCACACTGCACCCTCAACTTCAACTCACGCATCGGCCTGGTCGGTCACCTGTGAATCCATTGCACGGAGGCTGGTGATCCAGTGCCTGGGGCTCCGACATACAGTCGCCGCGCTCGCCTCCACTGCCCTTAATGCTCCCACACATTTTACACAACGCATTGGCCTATTAGGACACATGCGCCTCCATGACAACCTGCGGTAAACCACCGGAGGCTAAGCTACATCAGCGCAGACCATCTACACTATTACATAGACAACTCCATCACAATCATCATAATTTACCTGATAAAATCGCGGTTTCCTAGAAACCATGGCTTGGAAGGCTACCAATCTGACGCTTACACCAGACCACGTCATCGGCCCAGTGTATGCGCTGTGTGTCGAGTGGCTGACCATTGGACTGGGAGTTAGACGGCAATGGCTCCTCCATATCCCCTGAGTAATTGAATCCTGATGTGTGCGTTATGGGGGCCGGGTCGTGCTGTGGCGCGCGAGGATGGGTACGCTGACTAGTCAGCCAATGCGCCTACTTTCACATCAGACAACTGACTGGCTCGGCTAGTGGTCTGATTGCGGGGTGGGGGAGAGAGTGAGGTCGACAGCTCAGTGCATTTTCCTAACTATAAACAATCTGATGCGCTTGAAACTGTCAAGGTGCGCTAAAAGCCGTGGCTTGGAAGTTTGCCAACTGATAGGAACACTCGGACCACGTGGTCAGCCCAATGTGTATTTTGTGTGTAGTGGCTGACTGGCAGGTTGAGATTCAGGCTACAATGGCTCCTTCTAAATGTGGCCTTTATGGCACTCCAACTCCGTGGGATCCGAGCCAAGTGTGGTGGTACGCCCAGGGTGGCTCCGGCCGCGCCAGCCACCTGCACCCTCTCCCATCTCCGGTCTTCTTGACTCTGTAATAACGACGGGCTCAGGTGGGGGATGAGGAGAGGGTGCGTTAGATGCAGCGCTAGTCGACTATCACTTTAAACTAAATCACGTGCAAGTCACCGTCCCTGCACCACCCTCCTGTGGAGCATACGGTAGACCTCGTCGTAATCGCAAGGTCGAACTTTCGGGTTTGAGTGTGTCTGTGACTCATCAAACACTGCTTCGATCCATTAGGTCCACATGAACCACATGAGGTGAGCGGCAGTTTGGATGGTTGTTGTAAGGTCGCGAAATGACAATTACACAAAGACCTCGCAGTCAGTTCAATATGTGTTGGGTGGAGTGGCTGACTGGTGATCTGAGAGTTAGGCTGCGATGGCTCCTTCTTACCGTGACCTCGGGCTATCTCAACCATGTGAGATGTAAGCCGTTCAACTCCCTGTTGTGTGAAATCCTGGTGCTTGTGTTTGGTGGGCCAGGTTGTGGACGGTGTACACGTAGACGAGTTCACCAGCAGCTGCGCCCGCTTCCACATCAGACAACAGACCGGCTCGGACAGTGGTCTGATTGTGGGGGTGGGGGAGAGAGTGAGGTCGAGAGCTCAGTGCATTTTCCTAACTATAAACAATCTGATGCGCTTGAAACTGTCAAGGTGCGCTAAAAGCCGTGGCTTGAAAGTTTGCCAACTGACGGGATAACTGGGACCGCGTGGTCAGCCCAATGTTTGTTTTGTGTGGAGTGGCTGACTGGCAGGTTGAGATTCAGGCTACAATGGCTCCTTCTAAATGTGGCCTTTATGGCACTCCAACTCCGTGGGATCCGAGCCAAGTGTGGTGGTACGCCCAGGGTGGCTCCGGCCGCGCCAGCCACCTGCACCCTCTCCCATCTCCGGTCTTCTTGACTCTGTAATAACGACGGGCTAAGGTGGGGGAGGAGGAGAGAGTGCGGTAGATGCAGCGCAAATCTATTATCACTTTAATCTAAATCTCGCGCAAGTCACCGTCCTTGCACCACCCTCCCGTGGAGCATACGGTGGACCTCGTCGTAATCGCAAGGTCGAACTTTCGGGTTTGAGTGTGTCTGTGACTCATCAAACACTGCTTCGATCCATTAGGTCCACATGAACCACATGAGGTGAGCGGCAGTGTGGATGGTTGTTGTAAGGTCGCGAAATGACAATTACACACAGACCTCGCAGTCAGTTCAATATGTGTTGGGTGGAGTGGCTGACTGGTGATCTGATAGTTAGGCTGCGATGGCTCCTTCTTACCGTGACCTCGGGCTATCTCAGCCATGTGAGATGTAAGCCGTTCAACTCCCTGTTGTGTGAAATCCTGGTGCTTGTGTTTGGTGGGCCAGGTTGTGGACGGTGTACACGTAGACGAGTTCACCAGCAGCTGCGCCCGCTTCCGCATCAGACAACTGACCGGCTCGGACAGTGGTCTGATTGTGGGGGTGGGTGAGAGAGTGAGGTCGAGAGCTCAGTGCATTTTCCTAACTATAAACAATCTGATGCGCTTGAAACTGTCAAGGTGCGCTAAAAGCCGTGGCTTGGAAGTTTGCCAACTGACGGGATAACTGGGACCGCGTGGTCAGCCCAATGTTTGTTTCGTGTGGAGTGGCTGACTGGCAGGTTGAGATTCAGGCTACAATGGCTCCTTCTTAATGTGGCCTTTATGGCACTCCAACTCCGTGGGATCCGAGCCAAGTGTGGTGGTACGCCCAGGGTGGCTCCGGCCGCGCCAGCCACCTGCACCCTCTCCCATCTCCGGTCTTCTTGACTCTGTAATAACGACGAACTAAGGTGGGGGAGGAGGAGAGAGTGCGGTAGATGCAGCGCAAATCTATTATCCCTTTAATCTAAATCTCGCGCAAGTCACCGTCCTTGCACCACCCTCCCGTGGAGCATACGGTGGACCTCGTCGTAATCGCAAGGTCGAACTTTCGGGTTTGAGTGTGTCTGTGACTCATCAAACACTGCTTCGATCCATTAGTTCCACATGAACCACATGAGGTGAGTGGCAGTGTGGATGGTTGTTGTAAGGTCGCGAAATGACAATTACACACAGACCTCGCAGTCAGTTCAATATGTGTTGGGTGGAGTAACTGACTGGTGATCTGATAGTTAGGCTGCGATGGCTCCTTCTTACCGTGACCTCGGGCTATCTCAACCATGTGAGATGTAAGCCGTTCAACTCCCTGTTGTGTGAAATCCTGGTGCTTGTGTTTGGTGGGCCAGGTTGTGGACGGTGTACACGTAGACAAGTTCACCAGCAGCTGCACCCGCTTCCGCATCAGACAACTGACCGGCTCGGACAGTGGTCTGATTGTCGGGGTGGGGGAGAGAGTGAGGTCGAGAGCTCAGTGCATTTTCCTAACTATAAACAATCTGATGCGCTTGAAACTGTCAAGGTGCGCTAAAAGCCGTGGCTTGGAAGTTTGCCAACTGACGGGATAACTGGGACCGCGTGGTCAGCCCAATGTTTGTTTCGTGTGGAGTGGCTGACTGGCAGGTTGAGATTCAGGCTACAATGGCTCCTTCTTAATGTGGCCTTTATGGCACTCCAACTCCGTGGGATCCGAGCCAAGTGTGGTGATTAGCCCAGGGGCGTCTCCGGTTGCGCCAGCCATCTGCACCCTCTCCCATCTTCGGTCTTTTTGACTCTGTCATTACACCGGGCTCAGTTGGGGGAGGAGGAGAGAGTGCGGTAGATGCAGCGCAAGTCTATTATCACTTTAATCTAAATCTCGCGCAAGTCACCGTCCCTGCACCACTCTGCTGTGGAGCATACGGTGGACATCGTCGGATAACGACGGTTGAACTGTCGATGTATAGATGTGGGACCGGCAACTAACACACGTTGGTGAACGCTCTCCGACCGTTAACCAAACTCACACTTTCCGCTCTGTCTTGGGGCTAATTCTCAAGTCCCACCAACAGCCGCACAGTGGCTAGTAGTAGTAGTAGTAGTAGTCGTAGTAGTAGCAGTAGTAGTAGTAGTAGTAGTAGTTGTATTAGTAGAAGTAGTCGTAGTAGTAGTAGTAGTAATAGTAGTAGTAGTAGTAGTAGTAGTAGTAGTAGTAGTAGTAGTAGTAGTAGTAGTAGTAGCAGTAATAGTAGTAGTAGTAGTAGTAGTAGTAGTAGTAGTAGTAGTAGTAGTAGTAGTAGTAGTAGTAGTAGTAGTAGTAGTAGTAGTAGTAGTAGTAGTAGTAGTAGTAGTAGTAGTAGTAGTAGTAGTAGTAGTAGTAGAGGCAGATTAACAATGTCCATATTCCTGATCTAAACCGGCAAGTCAACGAGCCCATGGCCCAGTGGTTAGAGCGCAGGACTACTGATCAGCAGGTCGCGGGTTCGATCCCCGGGTTGGGTTACCACTTGGGCTTGGGTATAACTGGCTGGTGACGGCTAATGAGCCAAAAATGGCCATTCAAGTTTTCATGGTCTTTGTTGAACTAGTTAATTTTTCTCAAATAGTACAGGTTTCTACAAAAGTGAATATTCCCTGTTACAATTGACAGGGTATGATCATGACACAAGGCTAGAAATTTAACCAGCTTAACGCTCAATGACCAAAGAGCCCAGGTTAAAATCCTAGGGTATCCAGAACCGGAGTTGAGTATGGGTGCCTGATGACCATTCCAGTTTTGCATGTCTCTATCGGTGCGCATTTCTGCATTTTTAATGTTTTAACTAATATTTTCGTGATTTTGCAAGGAACAGCAAGCAGTGGTTAAGTTTTCAAAATGAAAAATAAGAATAAGACCGATGAATCAAATGAGATGGGAAAGGTCTAGGCATGGAGTTAACAGCGCACCATTACTGTTTTTACCCTCGAATTACTTAACGTCGCCAGTAAATCCTAGCTATTTCGAAGGAGACCTGGATATGGCTGCGATCCGGCGCCTATTAACTAGTCCTGTTGAGATTTACCTGAAATTTCATATCCTAGGGTAAATTCTATCATATTTTCTAAGGACATGATTCAAAACACCGCTTACATTACCGAGTATTCATTTAGTTATTCAAGAAAAGCCTCTACTGACTGGAGATCATGGCTGCTCTTTTGCAAACAGGTCAATGTAACATTGTAGATTTAAAAAGTGTAATGCTTTCACTAGAAGCAGTTTTTCGTAGTATATTGCTGTTTAAGATTACTACGGTCGAGATATTATGAGCTGGCTTTTCCTGTTCACATTGAGAAGAGGGATACCTTGACAGATGTGAACTTACGCCAGGAGCACCGGTATTTCATAACAGGCTTCCTTTTTCTTCAGTAAAATTTAAATTAGAAGAAGGCATATACTCAGAGAAGAGCAGGCGTTACCGATAAACCACAAATTCAACCGCCCATTGCTGCATTTTACAAGTCCTGAAGAAGAGAACCCTATCGAATGTAAAATCAGTAATCCGTGTGCTACAGGATATGTCAAGGCAATTACGTCTTCCTCTAGGTGTTATGGAATTCATGGCTGTGAGACATAACCCACTCCATTCGATTCGCATGACGTACCTTGGAACAAAATGGGTAAACAATAGGGTAAGCCAGCTGAGGCATAGTCTAGTGTTCACATGGTTTTTTATATGCTTTTAACACCAACAGTACGAATACGGAATGAAGGTAGACAACAAGTTGATCTGTCATGAAGTTTGATGCGTTTGTGTCCCAAGCTTCACAGTTAATTTGATCCTCCGTATTTTTCAAACTCAGCACAAGGCATATATAAAAACTTCCAGAGGAAGCATCAAAATAAACCGCCATTTCTGCAAGATAGAATAAGCTTTAAGAGAAGTGACTAATTTTAGAGCAGCATAAATCTGCCTTAAATATCTTAACCTTTTTAGGAACGACGAGTGATAGGCCAAAATAAACACACTGGAGGATGCGTTATTACACGATTTGACTGGATATATTATACGGGCATGCCACTGCCTCAGTCATCATTCCTACCGTCTTGCAGTAAAAATTAGAAAATGGCATTTCCACTCACCTTTTCAGTTTTTTTTGACAGTCTTTCGTTTACCTTAAACGCCTGGTTTCCTGATAAGGCAAGCGCCGTAGGTGCCAGGTCAACGGAGTATGGCTGGCGGCATGGGAGACTCTTTCGATGATGCTGGCTCCGGATCGAGGCGGCCGACATACGATGGTTACGCCAAGCACCTGTCTTCCTAGCAGGAAACTGTTGGTTCTCTGTCCACTGAAGCCGTTCTTCTTGATCATCGTTTGAGAATGAACTCCTTTGTTGTCCCGAATGAACCTCTTCCTCCGTGTTGCAAGGCACCTGATAATCCAAAACTTTCGGCTGATCGTGCTGCTGCTGTTGGATCTTGTGAGCAGCAATAACCCGACGCAGAGCTTCCAGTGCCCGTGTCAGTTTATCGTTCTGGCTATCCACAAGGAAATCGGAATTGGCATGCGCCTCCTCCGCGTAATCGTTCTCGTAGTCATTAACTGAACTGCTGTCAGCCGTGTCCCGATCAGCTGTATGCGCTGATGAATGGTGAGTTGGCACAAGGTTCTGGAAGAAGAGTTTGCCGAAATTGATTGCCATATCCTGCCTTCCTAGTTCTGATACTACACTGTTTTTCAGACAGCACGCACCGCCTGTAGGTTAGCCTTGCGGGGTGGCTGCGATCCTGCTGGCCCAGGTTCAGCAAGGGCAAAGTTCGAGAAGAACGGCTTCCCGTGATGTATAATGTGGATGTATCGGAGAGACCCAAACTATGCCATGGTTTCGGCGTACCGCCCACAGTACACGTAGCTTTGTTTGATGTTTCCAACTGGCGTCAGCTACACATGCACGCAATAACTGATGCACTGACGGCACAGGCGTAGGTTCATGCAGCGATTCACCGCCGCGCTTCGCCCTCACGCGCGTGCACGGTGCTCGCATGCTTGAGTCGGTCTGCACACCCTCGTACGCGCTCTCATTCGTCTGCCTCCTCTTCCGCCACTCTCCTCCCACACCCCCAACGTAAAATAGCTAAACAAGCTTTTCGGACGCGAAACCGCTGTCCGGCCGAGAGAGCCAGGAAAAAGGACAGATTGGCCACTGCAGCGGGACAGTCCAGGATCGATTGATTTTCGATTCTACCAGTGAGGGCACTTTTCCATCCCTCCACCTCGCTCATCCCTTCGCCCTTGTCATTGCCTGCCGCCCAACCGCTTGCGACCGCTCCGGTGTCGCCGACTCCTACAGCCGGTTTACTTCAAACCGGTCGCTACTGCTGGACTGACATGAAGGCATCATTTACTCAAGTTGAAGCCTAAAGGAGATTAGGCTAGCCATCACTACTACAGTAGACAAGCAGCTGCTCTATTCCCTCTAGTCAGCACTGTTCAACGTCAAAACAGCTATTTTTAGTGGAATTCCCTGGCAAGGTCGGTATATCCGTAAATATACAATAGGTGACCCATCTCGTAAAATTTCAACCAAGGTTCTTAAATGCATTTTCGATTTGGGTGGATTACTTAAACGGGATTGCAATATTTATTAACTTGGAGCATAATCGCAAAATATTTCAGACACGCCAGGGCGCCGGCTTTTAAAGGAATTTCTTTGCGGCCTCCAGCAAAATCCGCACATGATAAAAAGTGACTGCTTAACTAGCATTTATTCTTTCTATATTATCAGTGCCCTTATAGGTGCAAATATATTTTATGGAAAAGGTAATCAAAATCATTTTTTATTGCATTAATTGGATACTAAATCACATCTTCTTAACATGTTTTATTCAAATGAAATATATATTTAATTTTTTTAATGTTATCCAATTCTGGACTAATTTGAATCGCGAGTTGCCGTTGCTTTTGCCTTTAGGTTGTTCAATCTACAAACTCTATGCTCTATGTGCAAGGAAAAGCATTCATTACTCTCTCTCTCGCTTCTCATAAAATTTCGCAGTGAATGTGGTCTGTGTTGCGTACTTCATGAGGAGTTTGAATAAGCAGGCAGATACCACGTGATTTGAATGGACATTGCTCTGTCTTATAAGATCCCATGGTTAAAAACTTTCCTACAACTGAAAAAATAACCTTTTTTGAGTAAAATATTTGAATTAGACCTGATTCACTATCATAATAATAATAATAATAATAATACATAAGTCACTTTGTAAAGGCATCAAAAGTACAGTTAAAAAAGGCGTGTTACTTCACCCATCACTTTTTTACCTAGTGTGCTTTTTGCAGGAGGCCGGAAAGATATGCATTTAAAATCTGGCATCCTGCCGTGTCTGACATATCATGGGATCGTGCCACGTAATAATCGATGTTAAAACACGATTCAAGTAATCTTTCCTAATAGATAAAGGATTTTGTAATTCTTACTTCGGTTAACATTTCATGGGACCGGTCATCGAATGTACTATCCTGACCACAGTAGTTAATTTGCATTTGGGCTTCCGCACAGTGAGTGTTTCTTAGCTTGTGTTGCAGCTATTTCGGTGTAGAAGACACTATGCCAATCGAATTTTCATGATTAATGAACATCCCCGAAACGTAATCCTCCTAACTTTCCTCTCTGTGTTCAAACTTTGCGGTCCTTAATGAAGTCGTGCGCATGTTTTAGCCTAAGTGTGTGCTCACGTTTCGAGGCACTCCAATATTGCTTATGGCAACGATTTGCTAGGCGCGATTGATGCAGTAATTTGAGACTTTTTGTGGTTGGTGAAAACCTCTTTTAAACATGAGTGAATAAAACTGAAGTATAAGCACCCCTTCTTGTACGTTACGCTTATATCGCTTTTTGTTTTTCTTACATAGCTCGGATAAAGGTATGAGAAAGTTTGTTCCATTCCAAATTATAGTTGCAAACTTTCCAATCAATTTAGGTGCTGGTCGCACCATAGAAATTGCCTATCTTGTAGACTCCTTGTTGGCATAGCACCTCCGAGTTTGGCAAAATAAAAGGTTTCTATTCCTCCGTATTTACCTATATCTTCGATTTTTCGACGTTTGCAGTTAAAGTGACACGAGTATGCTTATTGTTTTGCTTTCTTATATTGACCGGAAAAGTGTATAAGTACCAGGTAAACGTTAAATCTGATGACACTACGAACTACACAACCAGAATCAGTGCCTCGCGGCCAACTCGCTAACCAAAATTCAATCCTATCCTTATGACCACGGCACATTTGGATCACGCATCGGTCTGGTTGGGTTCTTCAAATTATTCACACTGAGACTGGCGTACCGGTGTCAGGAACTCCAATAAACCCGCCAAAGGTGATTTTGTCTGCGGAAACCTTTTGAAGTAAGCATTCGAAATATGCTAAAGAAGGATGGACTTTCAGTAAAATGCCAATTGAGTTGCTTCGGCGTTTTGTTGAGTGCGTTAGACAACACTGTCATTTTCTGAGGTTCAGTTGTTGACTATCTTCAAGAGATTTTTATTGAGGCGATACCTTATATATTCTCCAACAGCTTTAATCGCTAATGCCCAGAAAGTCAAAAAGTTGACCTATTTTCCAACTTTGCACAAGTGACTGGTATTACTTAAAAAAGTCAAATGAAGGTTAGAATGCTAGCAAAGGTGGTCTGCATCGGCAACCTATGAAGTGGCTGGGCGTTTTTCGGATGACTGGATAAAAAATTGAAATAGCATGCTTATCTCTCCTAGCTTCTGAAGTTCTTCATCGGGGATAACAGAACAGTGAAAACGTTGGCATGTGGAAGGCGAGAGGACTAAGTAAACGCCAATACCGAGAGCTTGGCAGTGCTTTCCCAGGGCAGTTAACGAGGGTGAAGCTCGAGACGTCCCCTCTAACAATCTGCAGAGGTGACTAACTTGGCGGTGACAAAAATCCCCATTTACACTCGAAATTTACCATTTTACGTAAACTGCCCTAGCAGCGGATTGGACAGGGTGTGAAATGATGGAGGTCCGACTCTATGATAAGAACTTGTGCGCGTACATTTCTCTACACAACTTCATCCGGCCTTAAAAATTCGCCTAGTCAATGGTCTGTTAGTCGCTTGAAAGCCAATTTTGTTACTTTTATCGTATTATTGATTTAAAAAAACACTCGTATGAGTTTGAATATCAATAGTAAATAAACTTACTATTCCCGTGTTTGAACAGTTTTCCATTTTTTTCAGTCCATCACCCGGAAGTTTTATATGTATCTTTATGCGTGGTATTATTTACTGATTACATCAATCCTTCGGGAGTCTTACGAGCAGTCAGACAACCTCGAGGTCAGAATTATCTCCCTTTATGCTATATTTACTATTAGTGAAGAGACGATGAAGTCTCTTTTCTTGGTTTCAATATGCGAAAAATATTTCACGAAAACTGAGTAAGATAAACTAGCTTTTGAGTTCAACGGTCACTTCATTCCTTGTCAAACGGTTCCCCATATTCCTAGGAGTTGCATGACGAAAACGCGGATAATTTTCCAGGTTGAAAATGTCATTGTGGTTAGAAGGACTTATCTGGAAATCATCTTATACATCTGTCAGTAAAAAAAGCGTTATTAATCCACCCTTGTTCATGTATTGAAGTCTATAAGTCAGTCTGCTGAATCCCTTATGTTCGAAGGCAATGCTCGTGCATCACCGGAATTCGGGGGAGTAAATGACCTATTTCAGTTCAGTTCACTGTAGATGGACAATGAGATGCCATTTTAATTTAGCTTTTGAGGATGCTTAAATCGGTACTATCGGGACAGTCTCCAGAATACGGCTGGATTACGCTTTAGATATATGGAAGTAATAAGGAAATAACCAAACCAGAATATCATGTAGCTCAACTACATCACATTTTGTACCAATGAAGAAAAATCGGCATTTTAAGCTCCTTATAGTAAATTGTACAGTGGACACGTATAACCATCTGAAACCAGCATTAAACAGAAATTGGTGCCAACTTAGACAATTTCCCCGGAATTGATAAGTAATTTGATCTGAACAATTTAACTGATTGGTAGTTAAGAGGCAGTAGATGCGAGCGCTGGGACGAGGGCTTTATTCGACGGACGTTTCGGATTCTAACTCAAATCCATCTTTAGAGACAGTATCAGATACGCGTACATCGTTTCTGCAGTGCACTTGAATAACATCAGAGAAAGCGAACGATATAGCAGCAAATGAGGATAGAACCATGATGTTACCCAAATCAAGGAAATAAGCTAAACAAGTTTGAAGCATATATAAGCGCCATTTCGATTAATTTTGGCGTTATTATCCGACGTTCCTTTCCTTCCATTCCGAATTCTCAAGTAATTAGACAAAATAGTTGTTTTCATTCGTACTTAAAAGACAGAAAACATATGAATTTTCAAAATACTGCAGTGTGACGTATTGCCTTTGCGATGTCTCACAGGAAAAATAATTCTAACGCAAAACTACGGCTCATTAAGTCTGGGTTTAACATATTAAATGTTTAGCGGGGAATTTAAATAGAAAAATAGAACTGGAAAATTTAAATGCGTTATTCGTACGTAGCATAAACAAACCTATCCTTCCTATAGAAACGAAATCTCAATTTCCGTTTTCAATTATTCTCTTTTTGTCTACCACTTCAATTTTCGAATTCCTTTTTGTCTGTTCAGGTTCCTTGCACCGCTTTCAACTCGGTCTATAGCCTCTAAAACTTGATTGAATTTTCTCTTATGTGCTGTTGATGTCTTCTTAATGTTTCTTCTTTCTGCAGGTTACCTTCTACCCTATCCGTACTCTAACTTTCTGAAAATATACAGCGAATAAATGTGCTATGCCATCGTGGGGGTTGCCGAACGCGGAATTAATTTTATGCGTGTTTGGCAATTCAAGGAGTTTTAACCGTCACTTTATAATTGGGTTCTTGAGCGAAAATCCTCAGTTTGTGATTTGTTTCACGAGTTGCCTTATATTGGTGGCTGCAATTGGTGTATTTTGTACGTTTCTCTCCTTTATTTGATTTCCTTCTTTATTTTGCCCCCTTTAAGCTTTAGCGATTACTCCATCCTTTTCCGTTTCTTTTCCGTTACAGTCTAGCCTCTTTCGCTGTTACTTGCCTAACCCTTTTTTACGACTTGAAATATGGTTTTCTCATTCGTTTTGGCTATTGCTGCTCACCATCCGATTATTTCCCACCCAACCATTTTAAAATGACCCCGAGCCGTCCATTGCTTTGCTTGAGTTTTATACCTATGTAGATCTTGTTTCCTGATTTCATTAATATATTACCAGTTTGCGAATACATGGATAAGCAATTGGTCTCGAGTGAAACTTTTCCATTTATCCAGGTGGTACTGTCCACGTATCCACTTAAACATGGCGCCATTATAAACGACAGGTGTGGCAAATTTTCTTCAGAAGTAGGAAATACGTTAACGAACTATTCTTTGTCCTATAAATTACCTTTTCAGGAGAGCAGTACTTTATTCCGCAAGCAAAATTGAAGAGATTTAAATTCCTTAAGGAAATAAATACCTACTATTCGTCCATATAGAAGGATATTATTTTAACCATAATTCGGTATTAGAAAATTAACGATTATATAACACTTCGGTGACTATGCGGAGATGATGCGAGAGCAGTAGGGAAACTCCTATTTTACTGGCAGCATGCTTCATTTTCACCCAACACACTATGGATCGTACATGACAATATTTACTGGATTAAAATCGTACCAGAAGAAATAAGTAATTATTTTAAATAGCTTGTTCAATACCACCCACATAAAGGCATGGGACCGGACGCATCGTCCTCTGAACCTTTCAAGCTTTCGACTCTAATAACGAAAAACTCCCTCTTGCATATAACAACGTCAGTTTAGGTCATCTGCGCTCCTAGCGTAATGTCGCAAGGCTATTGTCACCGTGTTTCCTAAGCGCGGATATATGTAGCTTTCGGTTATTCATCATTCTGTTAGCCTCAGCGGATACTTAAGTACAACCTCCAACAGTATCACTCATTACTACCTTCTTGTCCTTAGAGAACAGCAAAAATTCCCTATCTGTCGTTGACGCTGCTTCGTAGAAAGCAGACAGATTGCATTAACCTGCTGAATTAACATGTAGAAACCGTACTTCTCAGTCTCAGTAAGGTTTTTGACTTAGTAAACTTCCGGGACTTTGGAGGCAAGTGAATGGATTACGGTTTACGTTGATATACCTAAAGGCAGATTAACAATGGCGTTTTCGGGTACTTTTGCGTTGTTACGTCCTATGAAATGATAGGTCACAGCACAGTTCATCATGTTCACTGATTATATGTTTTACATAAACGACAAACTGTACGTTTTCAACCATAATTTATGTTCGGAAATTTTTTTATTGTTCTGAGTTTTCAAACACGTGCAGGAGTCCATCGTCAAAGATAGTAGCAGCAACAGGAAAAAGCTACGCTTCAAGGTGGTAAAAGCCCTTCGACGATCAATTACGCTATTTTAGAGGTAACAGCGCAGGCTATGGGCAGAGAAGTTGTTAGGTGGTCTAACAAGGAGATGACGAGATTACTGATCGACGACTGCAACTGGCGTCTAAAAATTTAAAGGCAACTTTTGAGCAGGATAGACGAGAGTTTTTTCACTCTCACGGCTAGTCGATCACCAAGGATATTGAGAGGGCAATCTCCGCTTTGGTATACCACAGGCAAGCCAAGAAGATGGAAGTGTGGAAGCACAAACTGCGTAAATAATAAATTGCGATACTATATGCTCACACTTTGTTCACAACCTTTTTTCCAAGCAGCTAACGGAGCAGCAACTACGAGTGCAACAGCACGAAGCACTGCAGATGCTGCTTCCCTGAAAGTGATGTTAGTGGGAAATGTAAGAGCCGACAAAAACAACAACTTCGCCAGAAAAGGTGCTTCCTTCTTGATGCCGGCGCACGAACAAAAACGTTGTGATTCGCAGAGCGAGTCAAAGGCTAGGAAAAAGTGCAGAAGGATGACAGGGTATTTGAAAGACCAGCACAGAATCCACAAGCCAAAACAGAAGCAGATCAGTTGAATAAACTGTTCAGAGCATATCGACGAAAGAATTTAGAAATGATAAAATTCCAATCTCACTTATTAAAACAGTTAAGAGATTTTGCACCTTTACTAAGCAAATTTATCTAAGTATTTCTCGAAAACGGTTTCTTCCCCGATTATCAGAAAACTTATATTATTATTCCAGGTTTTAAAGCTGGTTCCCACTCTGACATTCACAACTATCACAGTTTTTTAAACGCCCTGTCTTCATAAACTCTTTGAAAAACTAATCACAAACAAATTAAGGATTTTTGCATAAGTAATCAAATTCGCAACTCCTCACAACATGGCTTTTTACCGGACCGCTCTTGTGAAACCTTCTACGTGTCTTTTCTAAATATACCAACCTCTCTTCGTAACGATCATATATCTGTAACAGCTTTCTATTTTGATCTTAGGAAGGCATTCGATCAAGTGCCTCATAGACGATTTTCTGGCTTAACTAGATGCTATAGGATATCGTAGACCCCTTACTGACTTTATTAGATTATACCTATCTGATCGAAAACAAAATGATTTAGTGGGGTACTCATACTCAAGTGCTACCCCGATTGTGAGTGGCGTCATTCGAGGTAATTTGTTTACGTCCTTTGTTGTTCTTACATTCCATAAATGATATTTTATCGATAGGTAAGCATTCTCAATCTTATATTTATGCTGATGACCTCAAATGCATGTATTCCTTCTTTAACTCTACGGCCGGGCGATGCCTTGAACAAATTCATTCGGAATTAGACACTCTTTCGGCGTGGTGCTCTACATCGCTAACGGAATTCTTACAATATAATTGTCGCTAAATATGTTTTGGGCCTGTAAGGCTGCCAAAACCTCCGTCAATAACTCTGGCTTAAGCTAAACCAATAAATTAGATCTTTTCGCCTCATGCCAATAGAACTACGGTCAAAGCTGCTCAGAGTTGCGGCTTTATTTCTTATAAATTTCTGGCTTCCAGAAATTACATTAAGACTTTATCGTATGTTTGTGCTTCCCATTCTTTAATTTTGCTATCCTTTCTTCAGTTTAATGAAGGAATATAGCCATTTGAAAATTTAAAATTTACAAAAACATTTCACCAAAAACTCCAGTAGCCAACACTTTCAAGGACTTGCTACTCACCTAGCTGCAAAATGACAAAGCTAAAATTTCTTTGGTTCAGGAGACTGGAAGCAGGCTTTTGTCTCCTTTTCGACTTCAAAATATCTCAAATCTCCCCAAGTTTGCTGTAATTACACCCGTTATTTTTCCTTATAACCTAAGAAATTCAGCACTAATTATACCTCCTCCTACATCATCCACATCTCAACGCTCTCTAGTTTTAGCTTCTAGGTATAGTTTAATCTGGAATAATTTGCCAATTGAAATAAGGTCGTTAACTAGTCTAGCTGCATTTAAGCGAAGACTGCATATTTATCTTAATACTGATTTTGTTAACCTTTTATTTTCCTCATCTTTCCGAGCAGCTTTCTCCATTACTCGGAGAAAGGACCATCGGGAATTTAATTGACATTCTTCAAACTATGTTTCTCTACCCCCAGGTCCCCCATGAACCATGATGTCTCCTAATACCACCAGTCATTCTTAAGATGAAGTCATTCGGACGAACACAGTCTAAAATGCTCCGGTTTCATTGCATACTTACCATTATCAGAATTCAATTCTGGATCCTAAGGTTCTGAGGCCTCAAGTTCACTGAGCGCCTTTTCGCTAGATTTTGTTTCATGTGCATTAGTGATCAAGAACGTTCCATATCGACGATTCATTATCTCATTCTGAAATGCTACTGCAGTATTAGCCTACTCTACCCCCTTATCTGTTTTCCTTAGCATTTTTTCTCCTACTCTCTATTCGAAAATTGAGTCCTATTGAACTCTGCCTCCATTTTCAAAGTAGAGTTTTTTTACTGCCTATTTTCTCGTTCACAATTCATTTAAAAACATCGCTCAACTATTGCCCTAACAGGACAAGTTCTGTCTACATTATTAAATATTTGTATATTTTTTTCTGCACAAATTTCATAATTTTATTTCGGCGGTAACCAAATGTACCTTCTAAATGAGTGCCAACAAATAAATGGGAATGACACCGCTGGCTTGATTTCTGTGGTCTGTCAAAAATCTTCAAAGCCAAATGCCCCACTACAGACAAATGTTCTTCTAAACGGCACCCTCACCTATAATTTGTAAAGCGTGTGTGCTCAAAACTGATTTTACTCCAAAGCAATATGAGTTAGGTAATTTGATCAATTTCCCATGTCCTTTAAGCTCTGAGGATTTAAGTGGACGAAATCATGGTCTCATTCGATATGACTTCTTGATGCCCATCTATCCTCTCGAAATTGGCGCAGGATGATTTACGCAAGGGAATTGAAGGCGCATACGAGGAAGCTCCCAATCCACTAAAAACTGAACATCTAACGAGACTGTTTTTACTATTTCGAAAAATTTGTTTCATCTTTAATGAAGAAAATTATAAATAGATCACAGGAACTCTCATATCTCTGGTTATTTTATAGAACTGGATGTACCGGGGGGCTAGCAGATATAGTCCTCGTCCAACAGGAGGTTGCCTTTGGTGCCATTTCATTGACAATACGTTTTTTATCGATAGGAAAATCACACTGCTACACTTCTACATTATGATCAACTAAATCTTCCCTGATATGTACTTCACAAGGGAAGACGAATAAGAGCAGCATCTACCCTCCCTTGATGTCCCCGTCAAAGGAAATGCTAGCAACGAAATTAAAACGATGGTTTACAGGAAGATACTGAACACACCAACTTTTCAGCCTACACAAAAATCATCATCTGACTCAATAAAGAAGCTAAGTAAGAAATCTCCTCAAACGGATTTCGGGCTCATTGCAGTAGGTCGGAAGAAAAATTACGCAAGGCCCGATATCTCATCGATGAATTTCTGCAAAGGGGCTATTTGAATGTATTTATAACCCGTTGTCCGTGCATTCGGCCTCAGAGGCCCCACACGGAAGCCCCAGATAGACTATGGTACGCGCTGCTGTACAAAAAGGACGTTCAAGAAACGACTGAAAGCCATAAAGCTACTATTCGCAGCAGGGCGATGAAAATCAAAGGCTGACTAAATTCCACGAAGAAATCTGGTAAAACGTTTCTTAGCAGATTAACCGAATGCTCGGATCGCGCATACGTGAACATTAGCCGACCGTACGATGGGGCAATACATCATCGCAATTAGCTGTTGACACCTATGAAAGGTGCCATGAGTTCATCTTTGTGGCCTTTAAGATAATCGCCCACACCAAAAACAGGACGAGCTGAGAATTGACTGAAGCCTGGTCATCAGACGGGAAGTCAATATGTTGATGAATAGATCTGGAGCCGGCATACAGAGTTCTGTTAAGCCACCTTCATACCTGCGTCAATGGTTGACATGTACCCCTATAAGTGTAGCTTTTTGCTGTGGCTGCTGCTATCTCTGAAGATGAACGCCTGCACGAGTTTGAAAGCCCAGGATAATATCCACATTTTTCTGTTAATCGACTGGCTCTTTTGTTGACTACTACAAATACCTGGCATTCAAACCATCTTATTCCCTCAAAAATTATTTCAGTTTATTTCTTTTTACCATTTTGAGTTTTCATTTCATGCCAGACAAATACTGATCAACTTATAAATCGCAACATTCTACGGTCATTGCAATCATTGATAGATATCATTGTAACTAACATTCCCCCTTTAATCACCCCTTACTTGAGTTAGAACTTAGACTGCGTAATACCTTAGGAGATATGGTGATTCTGTTGATTGCAACCTTAGAACCATGGTGATCATAACATTTGCGGTCATTTTTAAATTTAAAAATAAGAGAAAATTTTTAGAAATAAACGGTTTTTCTAGGGGATGAGAAGTCTTTTGAGTCGTTGTATTAGAAATTTTGATAAACTCGGGCCTATTCTCTTAAGATAATCATTTGCCATTCTCATTTCGAGTTTTGTAAGATTTGGTCAGCCACATTTTATTGCACTCTGCGATTCTTTTTACAATTTAATGGTCTCCAATGGTACATATTTGTACACCGCTATATTCTCGCTGAGCTTTTGCCTTAAGATTTCATATGAGCTTTAATTAAATCCACTACATTTTTCTTCGAACTACGATGAGAGTTAAAGCCATGGATGTTCGAAATCTCTCAGCCTCTGTACCTTTGCGTGGCTTAAATACATCGAGAGTAGAAAGCAGTAATAGTCATTCGTCGATCGTTATTAATACTAAGAAGCTTGACATGTCGGCGTTATGCAACTGTAACAACTTTATGCTGTACTTTGGTCCCATGCTCTCAATTTTAGGTAAATTGTTCAATGGGAACATCGCTGATGTTCTTTCTGAAGAATTTAAAAGTTTATATTGACTTGTTCACCTGGCTGCCAGTAAATCTTGTGATAAGAAAACAAGAACATTTAATCTCCTATTAAAATATGTTCCTAGATCCGCACCGCCCAGCGATGGTGCGGTTGATTTCCTATACTCCTTTAGATTCAACAATAATATAGTGGATGCCGAACGCCTATCGACCCGTAGCAAAAATCCACCAATTTTAGTTGAATAGTTTTCCCCAATCGAGATTGATTCCGTTTTTACCCACCGAGACTGCGTTCCAGGATATCTGGAAAATGCGAAAACTTTTCTTTGGAGCAAAGAATTGGGTCACTCTCCCCGAATAAACCCTCTTCTTCTCAGCCAAAACCTCTTCAATCTGCTCGCAACAAAAGAAACCACAGTGGGTAAGCTTATCCTACGCCTGTGCCATTGGACTCAATACTGCCCCTTACCTCTACCACAATCACTCAATTAAGCCAGCTACCACCTTTGTCTGTCTCCACCTTAGCAGCATCTGCAGTTATCATCTATAATTATACTAGTAGCCTCCATAGAACATCCGTGAATCAGACTACATCATCCTGACCTACAGCTTCACCATATCAACGAAGTCGTCACCGCTGTCAATTTAAATTACCCCAGGAATGCCCTCAGCACGACGTGATTCAAGATACGAATCTGAATCGAACCCAAAATAAAGGTACCATGGTTCCATTAAATAATATGCTGCCTTATAATAGATCTACTAAGCATTTACAACTGAACTCCTCTATAAACCCTAGAGGTCCAATTATTCCCCCAAATATTTGCTTGTTCCACACACCGGGAAACAACGAATGCCGTATTTTGTTTTACCCTGCCGATGGTCCCTATGTTAATCGCCCCCAGCCATTTGCACTCCCCGGCTTCCCATCACGTAGGGCCAATAGTTCTCACGTGAGTCACCCAAACTCTTTTAAACTCCATAGTAGGATCGGGTTCCCGCCATCTAATTCTTATAGCGGCTTGCCCTCCCCCAATAATCTCTCTCTCTTCCTTATAGCCTATCCCCATTCCAAGTTAACTTCCAATCGGCTTACCCTAGTTTTAAATTTCCAAGTATTCGAGCTGCCTCTCAGCATTTTGTTCATGACTCTCCATATGCCAATAGTTCTGGCACAGTTGGCAGTTACTCTTTAAACAGCAATAACTTACAACTTAATGGTTCTAGCCCAGTTGGTAGTTACCCTCCCAACAAAAATATCTTCCAACCAAATTACCAACCTCTAATTTTTTTCTAAATAACGATAACCCTAGTTTGGCTTCTTGAGCTGCACGAGATTTCATATTTCTTAATGCTAGGCCTGTTATAAGTAAGATGGCTTAACTTAGAGCCATTGCTTTCCAGTTGACGCCCGATGTTTTATATATAACTGAATCTTGGACCCATCCCTTAATTTCCGGCTCTTTGCTTATCATTGACAAGTATGCTCTATACTGTCAAGACCGCATTAATTACCGTGGTAGTGGTTGTCTCCTCTATATTAAGCTTTATTTAAGCATTTCCCGTGCCATCTAGATGCCATAACATTCTCTGGTACTTACTGCTTCGCATCTATTATCCTTTCACCCCAACAAAAGGCAATTTTCGGATGCCTATACGGGAGTTTTCCCGATAGATTTTCACGAGTATTGGAAGGCTGCCGAATTTCGTCCATTTTTGCTGTACATAGGCTCTGTTGTTTTGAAACCATATCTTGACAGTGACCGTTATATGCATTTTTTGCAGTTTTCTGTGTCAGTGTATATTTTTTGTCATCCTATTTTACATAAGACCTGGTTTGATTTTGCCCGCCTTTTGTTTAATAACTTTGTTTCCGATTTTGCCATATGGTACATTCATGCGGAGACTGCATATAATATTTATTGTTAAGTTCACCTTCATAAAGATGTGAGTCGGTTTGGAGTGCTGGATAATTTTTTTGCCTTTCCTTTTGAGTCTTTTTTTCAAATCATTCGTAATTCGACAAAGGACACAACAAACGTAGCCGCACAGGTTTACAGGCGGATTTTCAGAAAGACGCATGCCTGAAATGCCATTATTCCCCATGCTGTTGGACGACGATGAAGGTGTACCACGATATTTACAGCTACCCCGCAGCTCCCCTGACGTCTTCCACAACGGTCATGTGCTGTCGACGGAAGCGCCGGACAACGTGGTACTGATCGGTGGCAGACCATGCGTTCTGACATCTATTACCGCTAATGGAATACAATACCGTCTGTTTGTTGACTGCTGTGACATTTTTACAACATCAATTTCGTCTTCTAGCCTCAACTTTTAGAATACGATAGTTTTGAATGCCAGAGTGGGAACCAGATTTAAAATCTGGAATAATAATAGAATTTTTCCGATAATCGGGGAAGAAACCGTTTTTGAGTTATACTGAGAATAATTTGCTCAGTAAAAATGGAAAATCTCTTAACTTTTTATTAAGTAAGATTGGAATTTTATCAGTTCCAGACGAATGTGAATTATTTAGGTGGGCTTTTTCTTTTTGAATACCTGAAGGCGAGAAGGAAATGGTTGTTTGAATTGAATTTGATTTTGAATGCAGACCCTACCAGCACATGGCTCCCGCCAGTAGAGGGGGCCAGAAGGGGCCAATCCCCATCGACTTTCAGGCCATATTTAACACTGATCGGTGGCAGACCGTGCGTTATGACATCTATTAGCGCTACTGAAATACAATACCGTCCGTTTGCTGACTGCTGTGACTTTTTACAACATCCATTTATTCTTCTAGCCTTTTCATGTTTAAAGCCTCAACTTTGGCAACTAATCCTTCGACTGCAACCCTATCTGATATAATATTATGTGCATATCATCATCCGATGATGATGCCCAATTATGGGAAATTTTTCAAATGGTTTCGGAGTCCAATTTTGACATTAAACTGTTAAAATGCAATATCCTAGACTTTCCTAACACAAACCACGAATTAATAAATAATTTCATAAGCACTCTTGATTGAAATAGCATATTTTCAATCAACGACCCAAACTTTTCCATGAACGACTGCAGAGCCTAACACAAAAAATTCAGGCTTATATCCTGTTTAAGATTTAAAATTCAAATACGGACTCCTCAACTGTTCCGAATTTTCTCCAAAACAGACTGAAAAAAATGCGAAAGCAACTTAACGATCCGTCTAAAAGCTACTTGTCAGTTCACTTAAGAATAGCACAAATATTTGAATTAGCCTTGAAAATCAGACTCGCGCGAAATAGGCGTAGGGTGTCTCAGACATTAAGTGATGCTTCATCTTCCAAATCTGATGCTCAGGTCTTCCATGTTCGGTCATCGGCTAAGCGTCTGATTGTAACTACGCCTTTTACTTAACTGTAACAAAAATTTTGTTACAGAAATTTCGGGCAAAGCAGAATTGTTAAATTCATTTTTTTGCCAAGCACTCAACCATTGAAACTAGCCTCATTCCCTCAACTCCTCCCCTGCGAGCGCCAGCCCCACCTGGCCCCCTCTGGCCCCCTCTGGCCACCTCGCTAGAAAAATTTGCGCAGCGGGACCCCTAGATTTTCTCGAATTAGCAGCCCCTTTTCCTTTATACCGAAACGCCCACCGCACATAGCCTTCCCCATCATAATCGGCCACTACTGTTATACCCCTAATTATTGTTCTATTAACGGCCCAATTTTATACAATTAATATGGCTTCCGTTTGGATCCATTCAAGCCATTCCTGCGAAGTACCCAATCACTCATGAAATAGGATATGTGAAGATGAAATTTACAAAGTAGTTTATTATAAAAAAATTAAATAACACTGTACATGCGCAGGATAAACTTGTCATAGTTTGTCCACATGGCTGCCGTTATTCGGTGGTGGTTCCTACAAAATAAGAAATATGCTGGTTACCGTGGTGAACATTATGACAACCTTGATACTTTCCTCTGAATTTGCAACCCTGACGATAGTCTCCAGGTTCTGTTGATGATCGAGGCGGGTTCTGATGGTTTCGCCTCTTTGGTGATGGACTATGCAGTCAGCAAGGTCGCATCTCGATGATGATCTCGTGACCTCTACTTTCCCCTCTTCGTTTCGACCATGGTGTCTACAATGAGTTCGTCCTCTTTCACTTCCACTGGTGTTTATAAACAGTAGCTCTGACTGCTATATTATCTCTCACCTGACAAGGAGCGTTCCGAACCCACATACGTTGTCAGCAACATCACAATACTATCCCATTGCATTTAGCTATTATTTTTTTAGTGAAGCAGTTTTTTCTCCTATTTTTTTAAATTGGCGGCTCGCCGAACTCCGCCTCCGATTTAACCCTAGGAGTTTTTTTACTGCTTCTTTTCCAGTTCACCGTATATGCCAAAGATTTTTGACTTTTGTTTTAAAAATGGCAAATCGTTTTGAATCGGATATGTTTACCATACTACTCATTTCTGCTGTTCATATGGATGCTCACATAGTGCAGCAATTATCCACTTTGTGTTTATTTAAACCACGGTACTAAGTTTGTAATGATGGGGCCCTCTGGGCCTTAAATATACAATTTATTTCATTTATTTAGTTATAAATAACAAAGTCAGGATTTAAATAAATATCACAAAGTTAATAACGTTTAAACCTGAAATACGTTAAGTGTAAAGACATTGAGATACTTACCATGTCTTCGGACGCAGACTGCGTTGTGCAAATTGGACCACTGTTGAGACATTCCGGAAGCTGAATAAGTATGCTGGATTAATTCAATGGAGTAGTTTTACCTTCTCAGTTGACTCCCGGCGTTTTGATCTGCCGCTGTACCTATCTCTGGCACCATGGAACCAGTCAATAGCTGTTCTGCGAATAACATCCATGGAACAGTTATTGAAGCTGGTATTTCGGCGAATGGCTTCTGCAGAAAGTTAGAGAAACGTTTAGACATACCTGTAAAAACTTTATAGAGTGGGCAGCCACTAAATGACCGCTTATCAGTGGAGCCGGCCCAGCAGAAGTTTAGGCACAAGGGTGGTCCAATGAAATATGTCAAGAGGTTCCGGACGAACTCTCTTTCATTTCTTCCCCCTACCGCTGACAACCTTTCTATCTCCAAATCACGAATAACGTTTAGAAATAAATATATCCAAACCGCCTCATTGGCATAATCCTGTGTCCTACACATTCCCCCAAGGAAGTCATTGTAGGCCTCTTCTGTGCACAGGGGCAAACGACTGATTGGTTGACTAGCTGTGTTGGGGACAGCCATCGCCCTTATTTCCTTACGCACTTTGTTTAAGGCTGCCCACAGTTGTTCCATGTTGCGAGCCTGCCTTTCTGCTATTATATCAAATTTTTGACTAGGTTAAGGTTAACAACAATGACAAACGTCGTACCATAGCAATTCCATGTCCTTTCGTAGTTTCTTGATTGTAGGTGAAAGGACACCTTCAGATCGTTCAGTTAGTAGTCTGAGGTTGACAGTAGTAAAAAAAGTGCTTACTGATAAGTGTATGGCGGAGAAGGTTGTACTGGTGTAATCCCAGGCATCGATGGGCCAGGTATATTCTCGTCATTCGAAGGCCTAAAAATAAAAATTTTGTCAAATGTTCTTACTGCAATATCGGTAATGCATCGGCCAGCCAGCCAGTCTCCGTTCTGGCTCTATTGGCCGGCTAATGAAATCATCCTCATCTTCGGACGTCGAAGTGAGTTGGCGTGGATATCTATTTAAACAGATGAATACCATTTGAAAATTTCTTCCTTCTGTATCCCCTTCCTCGTACAGTTGGCTCGGAGGTGGAGAGGTCATCCGTCTCCTCAGCCTTTTTTCCAACTTTTTGCCTTTTCGAGGCTTAGGTTTTTCTTTTAAGAATCCTCACTTTGGTGCCGGTAGGTGGCTGCAGGTTATTCTATAGTAGGTACTCACGTTGCTTTGGGTTTTTGGGCCACATGACGCAGTGTTCATTGACGAACCAAGCTTTGGCCACAGCGGCCAGGCTTTTGTTATTGATAAATTCTACGACGCAGTACATCTACAAACATCACACTTGAGTTAAAAGCAAATCATAATGCATTAAAAACTTATTCAAACGTGTATATGAAAAACTTTAAAAAATACAAGTGAAAAAAACGTTTGAAAACAGTCATTGTTTTTGGAACGTGTGCAACAAGGGAATGAAAAATAAAGTGATCATCAATGTTAAAAGCGACATATTTACATATAATATCAGATAGGGTCGCAGTCGAAGGATTAGTTGCCAAAGTTGAGGCTTTAAATATGAAAAGGCTAGAAGAATAAATGGATGTTGTAAAAAAGTCACAGCAGTCAGCAAACGGACGGTATTGTATTCCAGTAGCGGTAATAGATGTCATAACGCACGGTCTGCCACCGATCAGTGTTAAATATGGCCTGAACGTCGATGGGGATTGGCCCTTTCTGGCCCCCTTTACTGGCGGGGCCATGTGCTGGTAGGGTCTGCATTCAAAATCAAATTCAATTCAAACAACCATTACTATCTCGCCTTCAGGTATTCAAAAAGAAAAAGCTCACCTTAAATAATTCACATTCGTCTGGAACTGATAAAATTCCAATCTTACTTAAATAAACAGTTAAGAGATTTTCCATTTTTACTGAGCAAATTATTCTCAGTATAACTCAAAAACGGTTTCTTCCCCGATTATCGGAAAAATTTATTATTATTCCAGATTTAAAATCTGGTTCCCACTCTGGCATTCAAAACTATCGCAATTTTCTTTAAACGCCCTCTCTTGATAAACTCTTTGTAAAACTTATCACAAAAATTACGGATTTTTGCATAAGTTAATCAAATTCTCAAATCCTCACAACATGGCTGTTTACCGGACCGCTCTTGTGAAACTTTCGTCATGTCTTTTCTAAAATATACTAACCTCTCTTCGTAACGATCACATAGCTGTAGTAGCTATCTATTTTGATCGTAAGGCATTCGATAAAGGGCCTCATAGACGGCTTCTAGCTAAACTAGATGCTATAGGATTTCGTAGTTCTTTTACTGACTTTAATAGATCATACCTATCTCATTGAAAACAAAATGATTAAGTAGGGTCCTCATTCTCAAGTACTACCACGATTGTGAGTGGCGTCATTCGAGGTAATTTCTTACGTCCTTTGTTGTTCTTACATTACATAAATGATATTTTATCGATAGGTAAGCATTCTCAATCTTATATTTATGCTAATGACCTCAAATGCGTGTATTCCTTCTCTAACTCTATGGCCGAACGATGCCTTGAACAAATTCATTCGGAATTAGGCGCTCTTTTGGGCGTGCTGCTCTACATGGCTAACGGATTTCTTAACTTCTAAGTGTCGCTACATGTGCTTTGGGCATGTAAGGATACCGCAACCTCTTATTTTTAAAGTTTCCCTATGGCTAAAGTTTTCCTTCATCAATAACTCTGGCCAATAAATTAGATCTTTTGCCTCCTGTTGATAGAACTACGGTCAAAGCTGCTGAAAGCTGCGGCTTTATTTCTTATAATTTCTACCTTCCTGAAATTACATTAAGACTTTATCATTCTTTCACTTTGCTGTCTTTTCTTCAGTTTAATTAAGAAATTTAGCCATTCAAAAATTTAAAATTTACAAAAACATTTCACCAAAAACTCCAGTAGCCAACACTTTTCAAATACTTGCTACTCACCTAGATGCTAGCCGACGAAGCTCAAATATCTTTTGGGTCAGGAGACTGGAAGCAGGCTTTATGTCTCCTTTTCAACTTAAAAATATCTCAAATCTCCCCAAATTTGCTGTATTTACACCCGTTATTTTTCCTTATAACCTAAGAAATTCAGCGCTAATTATACCTCCTCCTACATCATCCACATCTCAACGCTCTCTATTTTTAGCTTCTAGGTATAGTTTTCTCTGGAATAATTTGCCAATTGAAATAAGGTCGTTAAACTACTCTAGCTGAATTTAAGCGAAGACTGCATATTTATATTAATACTTATTTTGTTAACCTTTTATTTTCCTCATCTTTTCCGAGCAGCTTTCTCCATGACTCGGAGAAAGGGCCATCGGGAATTTAATTGACATTCTTCAAACTATTTTTCTCTACCCCTAGGGCCCCCATGAACTATGATGTCTCTGATACCACCAGTCATTCTAACGATGAAGTCATTCGGACGTACACAGTCTAAAATTCTCCCGTTTCATTGGATACTTACCATCATCAGAATTTAAATTCTGGATCCTAAAGTTTCTGAGGCCACAAGTTCACTGACACCTTATCGCAAGATTTTGTTTCATGTGCATTAGTGATCAAGAACGTTCCATATCGACGTTTCATTATCTCATTCTGAAATGCTACTGCAGTATTAGCCTACTCTTCCCCCTTACCTGTTTTCC
This sequence comes from Schistocephalus solidus, assembly GCA_017591395.1. Taxonomy (NCBI): domain Eukaryota; kingdom Metazoa; phylum Platyhelminthes; class Cestoda; order Diphyllobothriidea; family Diphyllobothriidae; genus Schistocephalus; species Schistocephalus solidus. The sequence goes on along the minus strand of WEDG01003784.1, from coordinate 259,062 downwards.
TTAGCATTTTTTCTCCTACCCTCTATGCGAAAATGGAGCCCTATTAGACTCTGCCTCCATTGTCAAGGTAGGAGTTTTATCCACTGCCTATTTTCTAGTTCACAATTAATTTAAAAACATTGCTAACTATTGCCCTAACAGGACATGTTCTGCCTACATTATTAAATATTTGTACATTTTATCTGTACACGTTTCAGAATTTTATTTTAGTACTAATGCTTGTTTCGACAGTGCCTTCCTGGCGCCAACAAAATACAAATTCTATATTCTAATTTATGAACTAATCGCTGGAGATTTTAATTTTCCTGACAGTTACTGGATCACAAGCGTTAGTCCAACAAGATTTCAACCTTTCCTATATGCCTTCACTTTTTCACTCTGGTGTCACCTGGCCCACTCTTCAACGTGGGACAGTCATATTTTAGCCCTTATTTTCGCAAATGACATTGCCGCCCTCTTCATTGATTTAAAACAGTGTTTCTTCCAAAGTGACCATACATTAATTTGCTTTTGTCTTCCGCTTGTATCTTCGAAAACGGCTAGCGCCGTTCCTACCTTTCATGCTTTTGACCTCGCAGATATGTGCTTAATTAATAATTAACTAATTTATTAATAACGTTTTTGACTCATTGGACTGGCAACATCTCTCCTCCTTAAAAGACGAAGCAAATCTTTGTAACTTCATGTCGGTTGTTTTAAACAACCTCCTGGAATTTGTTAAAACTAACATTGCCAAATCCTACGCTCCTTAATCCACCGTTCCTCATTTTCCTCTACCAAGAATCAAGAAATTAAGGAAGCAGTTTGAAATTTAAGTCTACTAGATCGTTATCTGTGCATCTACGAATCGCAGAGATTTATGAATTAGCCTCTAAGATTCGTCTTGCGCGTGACAGACAGAGGGAATCTTGCGCACTCAGCGAGGTAAACACTGCAAAATCTGTTGCTTAGCTGTTACGTCGCCAGTTCTCCTCTAAACTAGATAATGAACTTCATCCATTATTAAATGAAGCTAAAAATTGATCTCGAAGACTCTGACATGGCTGAACTGTTGAGTGCTTACTTTGCAAAACATTGTAAGACGGAATATGAACCGGTTACGTCATTTCAACCATAATCATCCAACGTTATCAGTACCATTAATTTCTCATTTGAGTTAATTTTTCGAGCACATAATTCATCTAAAAAACGTGAACTCTTTCAGCGACTGATGGTATTCCAAACTCAGTTATCAAGAGAGTGCCTAGCTTCCCATGATTGCTTAGCCATCTTTTCTCCGTTTATCCTTCAAATGAATTCTTTCCCAACTCATGGAAGATATCTGTCATTCTTACTTTCTTCAAGTTGGGATCTCGTTCGGATATAAATAATAATTGAGGCGTTCACAAAACTCCAAATCTTGCAAAACTTCTTAGAAAAAATATTTTTTTAAAATTCTCGACTTTTGCGTAGAAAATAAGCTGTTAAGCGATTCGCAATATGGTTTTCTATCTGGAAAATCATGCAATGTGTTTCACTTAGCCTTTTCTCAACCTCATCCCTTCCCTTCGCAATGATCAGCATTTAGTTGATGCGATCTACTTTGACCTGTGCAAAGCCTTTGACAAGGTAATGCGCAGACGTCTTTTAATGAAACCGACCTCCTGACCTCCTCTGATCGACTTCGTCGGGTCCTACATGTCTAACTGCAGCCAAAATGCCTGAGTGGGTACTACCCGTTGCCTGACCCGAGCATGAGTGGTGGTTCTCAAGGCACGGTTTAAAGTTCCCTCCTGTTCTTTTTTACATGAAAAAATTCCAACAGTACTCAAATTTCACAACATTTCGTTTACACAGATGATCTTAAGTGTATTTACTCATTTTCTAAGTACACGGCCAAAAGTTGGATAGATAAAATCAACACTGACCTATTTATGCTCTGACGTTGGAGCTCTAGTTGACAGATAGAACTTTCCCCCTTCAATTGTAGTTTTATGTGTTTTAGCCCTGCCAAGCTTCCTGGGCCCTTAGTATTTCAAAATGCTCCACTTTTACAACGACCAACTATAAGAGACTTAGGTCTAAGTTGCGCGAATAAGCTAGAATTGTCGCATCATGCAGATCGAATTTCTGCGAAGGCTGCGCATATATGTGGTTTTATATCACAGAAGTGCTTCCTTCTGGAAATAAACTTAAAAACAATACCGCATGGTTGTTATTCCCATCCTAGAATACTGCGGTCACCACTGTGGTCAAATTAACGCCTCTGACAATAGTAAGATTGAAAACGTTCAGATACTTTTTACTCGAAGACTAATATCTTTTTCTGGATCCACTATCTCTTATACAGACAGATGTCAGTTAACGAACATTAAATTTATTTGGGTCAGAAGACTCGAAGCCGGTTTCTGCTTCCTGTTTCGCGTTGACTCTAGCCCAAATCTCCCAAAAATTAACGCTGCCAATCGTAATTCCTCAATGATCATTTCACCACCCCTTAGCTCTACAACTAGCCGTTCTCGTTTTTTCCCTCGAAATTAGGTTGTCGTCTGCATTAGCTGTTTTCACGACAAAATTACGTAAACATGTAAGTTCGGAAGAGATGAAAGTCCTTATCATCCGTTTCCTTCTCAAAATTTCAACTTTTTGACTTTTAAAAGGCTCCTCCTGGTATTTTAGGTAGTTCCCCTAATATTACATTGGTTTCTAAATATGTTTAGATAATCGTCTACAGAGTCAACCTTCGCAGCCGCTTCCCGTCCCTCCTCTTTTCAGTCAGCATTGTCAACTATTGACAACCTTGAGGTGTTCCTCCGTTTTGGCAACCCTGATGATCGTCGTGGCGGGTTCTGCTGTTTTCGCAACCATGACAGTGGACTATGCAGTCAGCAAGGTCGCATCTCGGTGATTATCTCATCAACCTCTACTTTGCCCTCTTCGCTTCAACCCTGTTTTCAACGATGAGCTCCTCCTGTCTCGCCTCCCAGATGGTTGTAAACAGTAGCTCTGGCTGTTAAAGTATCTCTCCCCCAACAAGGAGCATTGCGAACCCTCAGATGTTGTCATCAACATCACGGTGCTATCCTATCAACTCTAGCTATTAATTTTTTAAGGAAGCAGTTTTTTTCTCATATAGTTTTTTTTTAATTGGGGCTCGCTGAACTCTGCCCCCGATTTTACTCGTAGGATTTTTTCACTGCTTCTATCCTAGTTCACCATATATTCAAAAAATTGTTGACTTTTGTTTAAAAAATTTCTAATCATTGTGAATAGGATATAAATAAATAAATAAATTGTATATTTAATGCCCAGGGGGGCCCCAGCATTACAAACTTAGTACCGTGGTTTAAATAAATACAAAGTGGATAATTGCTGCACTATGTGAGCATCCATATGATCATCAGAAATGAGTAGTATGGTAAACATATCCGATTCAAAACGATTTGCCATTTTTAAAACAAAAGTCAACAACCTTTGGCATATACGGTGAACTGGAAAAGAAGCAGTAAAAAAGATCTCCTAGGATTAAATCGGAGGCGGAGTTCGACGAGCCGCCAATTTAAAAAATATAGGAGAAAAAAAACTGCTTCACTAAAAAATTTATAGCTTAATGCAATGGGATAGTATTGTGATGTTGCTGACAGCGTATGAGGGTTCGGGACGCTCCTTGTCGGGTGAGAGATAATATAGCAGTCAGAGCTACTGTTTATAAACAGCAGTGGAGGTGAGAGAGGATGAACTCACCGTAGACAACATGGTCGAAACGAAGAGGGGACAGTAGAGGTCACAAGATCATCATCGAGATGCAACTTGCTGACTGCATAGTCCATCACCAAAGAGGCAAAACCATCAGAACCCGCCTCGATCATCAACAGAACCTGGAGACTATCGTCAGGGTTGCAAATTCGGAGGAAAGTATCAAGTTTGTCAAGAGTTGGCAATGCTAGTTTAAAAGGAGGGGAAGAAAAAGTGAATGCAAAGATTGACTCTGCATAGGATGATGGAAATATAATTAGAGACCAATATATTATCAAGGGAGCTGCCTCAAATAACAGGAGGACCGTTTTCAAAATCCAAAAGTTGCGAGTTTGGGAAGGAAACAGACAATAAGGACTTTATATCTTCCGAAGTTAAATGTTTGCCTACTATACTACTCAGTTTCTGTTATTCCTAATGGTTGTTAACACAGAGCAGCAATTACCCACTTTGTATTTACCTAAAACAATGGTACAAAGTTTGTAATTATGGGGTCCTCTGGGCCTTAAATATAAAATTTATTAATGTACAATATCCTCGATGTAAGGTCTGAGAGCGCCCGCAAAGGCACACGAAATCTCGTTTATAATCACAGGCGCTTTCGAAATCTTAAAGGGTACTCGTTGCTTCCTTTATGTGAGCTCTGCAGGCATTTTGTCTTGAATACTGACAATAGCCCTGAGCGCCAAGCTCTGTATGCGGTCCATAACTTCTTTAAATGGCTTATCACAAAACGCGTTTGGCTGTCAGTCCACGAAAATGCATGCTAACATCGTACGGCTCTGTTGTTTCTATACCTCTCATTTTCTTCAGTGACATTTGTTTTCAAATCGTATCGTGAAGTTTTCCATGGTATAACCTGCCTGAAGCAATCGTAGTGTCGCAGACTTTTGAAACGTCTCAACATTCAAGAATTCCTTTGATGGGCACATGTGGCAATCGGATAACATACGTACGTGGAGTACACAGAAGCGTTCTTGGGTCCTTGTAAATTTCTGGATGGTAAGGTTGGAGCATATCCAAAAAAGCTTTAATAGTTGCTTGCATCATGTTTGTCTTCAAGCAAACGCCCTGCAAAACCACGAGAAAACATCTGCCTTGTAATTTGCTCGTTTGTTCTGTGAATCCTATCGATTTTGCATTCCAACTCACAAAAACCGTGCCTGAAAACCTACCATTTGAAACCTCGGGAAAAATTTAAGCATTTGAGGCTCCGCTGTGGGGTATAATGCCGACGACGAAGATGGCGAAGGACCATCTGCTACTTCGGTCGCGGCATATTACACCCACTTTGCACGCAATATTCGCTTAAACGCGGTGATCCACTTGATTTCGTAATATTTTCGCTTCATGGATACTTTGCATGCACAACAAAACACGATATATAAAGGAGATAATGGCTTATTTAACATTCAGTGAGGTAACAAAATTATCATTAATGTTTTACATTTAACTCGACCAAAAGTAACTTTACTAGAAATTTAAAGGCACAAATTAGTAAATTATCTTATAAAACGTCTCGAGACCACTGAATTACCTAGCTCAGTATCAGCAGCTTTGGGAACAATAAGTCAATCTTACAAGCCTCATGGAGACGCTGGCACACTCTTGGTAGACAAATGGCGTCTAAATGACTGACTTAAACAAAGTATCCATAATAAGTTTATTACAGTTCGACTAACTACGCTTAAACACTGTTTTATCTTGTAAAAAAGTGATTATTTGAGTTTAAATTCAAACACTGACACCTACTCAAGTCTTTGCAACAAGCCTGACCATATGTTACATATGGCTTAAAATTCGATGAGACCAGGCCCCTTCTGACCCCCTCTGAGGACCCTCTATTGAAGGATCCATAGGGTGGTAGGGTTGAATATGTAACATTGAAGACAACTTAACATCTATATTTGATACAAAGGTTGTATTCACTTTACGCTGTAATTTCCTAACATTGTTGTTAGTTATTCAGATTAATAGCTGACAAATAAAGAGTGCAATGGCGAAACGCCATTTTCCTCACATACACTGAACTGAGTTATCGGAGTTGATTCAATTTTGATACACACCGATAAATTGAAAGTCTTTCCAAAATATCAATTCAGTCGGGCATAGATGTTAGCCTCCTAAACCTGAAAATTCCTCAACTGTGTGTTATGGGTTAGGTAATGGGGTTTTGAAGAGACATTTACTTAGAACGGTTGTAATCCGTTCCGATCCATAATGGCGCACGGTATACCAACCCAGAACCTTATCAGTATAGATTAGAAATACAGTTTTAAGATACTTTAATAAACCAAACCCTTAAAATATGCAATATAATCTCCCGAAGGTGAATCAAATGGGCTGAAGCCAAGATCGAGGCAACAGAAAACCGTTTTCCGCTATACAATTCATTCATTTCAATTCAATTTATTAAGAGAAAAATGCATGGGGCTTTGAGTACCCTATTTGTAACGTGAAATTCGTGCGGTGTACAGCGAAACCATGTGGGTGGCAAAGTTAAAAGGCAATCATAAAATATGACAAGTGGTGCATAAGTCTCGAGGGTTAAATTAACTCCCGTCATCTCTCCGGCTCATTTTGGAACATAAAACTGTAAAGGATCTTTTTTAAGCTTTCCAGCGATTGTAACATCATAACGTATGCTGGTTGAGCATTCCATTGTTTGACGACTCTGACAGAGAAGGAGAAAATGCGTTTATACAGTCTCACCTGCTGGTTGCGTAGTTTCAGTTGATGACCACGGAAACGGGTCATGGCAGCTTATTCAAAGAAGTACGAGAATTCCAGACATTCTAATTCATTCATAATGCAGAAGGTTTGCAGGAGATATCCACGCATTTTTCTATAAGTCAAAGGGAAGAGATTTAGATTCATTGGGCGTGTTGAATTTGACAAGCAGCTTTGTCTCCTAACCATTTTGGCGGCTCTTCTTTGCACTCTTTCGAGGCAGTTCTGATCTTGATTTGTCCAGGGTCTCCAGGCTTGTCAACCATATTTCAAATGCAGCCTTACGAATTTTCCAAAAATTTTAGGAAAGAGGTCTTCATATAAATCCAAAAAGGTTCGTCTGATGGTGTTTAACAATGGCATTGGGCTTTTCGCCACTCTCGAGCAGTGAGAGGATGGTTTAAAGGTGGTGATCGTCAGCACACCAAGGTCTTTTGGGTTTTCCCATCTTGTAAGGCTTCACAGATTATAAAGAAGCTTCTTTTTTCGGCAGATCCAGATGGGTTGCCTAAGCAAAGTATTGTACATTTATCGACGCTGAGCCGCAAAAGCGAATGATTTGACCTCTCCTCCAACCGAATTCACTAAAGTGTATTTGAGAAAAATAGGCTTACGTATTTGAACTCCTTATTTATTGCATAAATATCGCAAGAAGTAGAAGCAATGTAAAGACGTAACAATCAAGTGAATGCATGCAGATTTACATAGTACATTGGTATTGTTAAGGATAAGTAGTCACATAGTCTTCGTGGTACTGCAACATATGTATATCAAGCCGATGGGTGAACGTATTCACAGACTGGGATATAACAATCGCCTCAGGTGGGTTATTCCATGCTTAAAAGACACGGTTGGTGAAAAAATACTTCCTCACATCCAATCTTCCTTGGGGCACACGTAGTTTGAATGGATAATCTCGGAGATTAGTCCTTGTGGCAAGTTGGAAAAAGTGATTACAAAAGAGGGTGCAATCCATGCCACGCACGATACGGTAGGTTTGTATCAAGTCTCCACACAACCGCCTATAACTCGGAGGATAAAGATTTAGGTTATTTAGGCTGACCTCATACGGAAGTTAACCTTGAGCTCTTACTAATTTTGTGGCTTACGCTTCGCCGTTTTGAGCAGGTCGTAGTCCTGCTGGGTACACGGTCGCCAGGCTTGGATCGCATATTCAAGATGTGGCCGTACAAGCATATCAAAGACGTTAGAAAAACAGTATTCACCGAAAACTTTAAATGCCTGCTTGATAGGGCACAGCATTGAATTGGTGGATTTAGCTGCCTTGTAACATTGCATAGAAGGCTTAATGTTGTCTGTCATCCAAATGCCGATATCCTTCTGTGTTTCTGCTTCTTGAAGTGGCATACCGTTCAAATGGCAGTGTCGCATATCAGTGACCTGATTTCGATTTCGCAGACGTAGCAGGGCGCATTTGTTTGAGTTGAAGGACAGGAGCCATCCGTGGGACCACTCGTTTAATCGACGAAGATTGTCTTGGAAATTGTCTGCATCGGCAGCAGTGTATATGACTTTCCAGATTTTTATATCGTCCGCAAACATAGCAAAGTCACAATCCAATTCCTGTACACAATCATAAATGAACAAGAGAAATAGGATCGGTCCGAGCACTGAACCTTTTGGGTCTCCATTCTCAATGACTGTGCGCTTTTATCAGGCTCCGCCTACACAGATCACTTGGGAACGGCCAACGGGAAAATGCTCGATCCACCTAAGAAGTTTGCCTCCAATACCCTACATTCTCAACTTTTAAATTAGACGCTGGTGAGGAACACTATCAAAGATCTTCTGGAAATCAATGTAAGCCACGTGCACAGTGTCTTTTGCATCGAGTGCTTTTATACAGCTTTGCATCATATAAAGTAAGTTTGTAACACACGAACTTCCCCTACGAAAGCCTATTTTGCATTGTTTAAGAGGCTATGGGTTACTGAATAAATTATTAATTCCTTTTTGACAACCTTTTCCTTGACCTTGCAACAAATTGAGGTCAGGCTGACAGGCCTGTAGTTTCTAACAAAGGCAGGAATACCGCTTTTTAAAGCGGTGTAATGTGGGCTGTTTTCCAGTCGGTAGGAAAAATTCCGATTTCAAAAGATTTCGGGCACAGAAAGGATGGTGGTTTGGTCAACTCTCAAGCAAGTTCGAGGAGTAGTTTTGCTGGTATCTCATCGGGGCCTGGAGATTGGCATGCCTTCAGACATTTTCTTTAAACTTTTCCTTCAGACTTTTCTTCAAAGACCGCCTCTTCTCGAAAGATCATTTCCTGAATGATTGGCGCTCCCATAGTCTTGAAACTAAATGGAATGAAAACAGCTTCTCTGGTGAAAACCGAGTGAAAGAACTGCGAGAAATGCTCAGCTTTATTTTAATTTCTTATATCTCGATACCGTCATCGTTTCTCATAACAGGAATCTGGTTCCTTTTATGTTATACCATCGTTATACCATCGTCTTTTGAAGATCAAGCTTTTAACCTCTTTCCTTTGAATTTTATGTGCTTCAAGGCTACATTTTCATTGGATCGGCAAAATTTCTTCAAAGCGTTCCTTTCCTGTTAATCTCTGTCTTAAGATCCCTTGTTAGCCACTGTGGTTTGTTAGATATCCTAAGTTTCGATGACGGACAGTGGCATTTTATTAGATTCAACAACTACTCCTTAAATAAATTACAGTCCTCAGTGACGTTTCCGGAGAAGAAAAGATCCCAGTCTATTGGGATGCCTCAGCTCTCATTTTGCAAAAGACACCTCACCATGGATTGAGCTTGGTTTCATTTATTGCAGATGGCAGATAGTATAAACCTTACTTTCAGTAATGTACACCATAATCACTTCAACCAAGTGGAGGAAGGCATTGTACCTCGTCTATACCGTCAGGATCTTTAGTGAAGACGAGATCTAAACATCTAGCCTGTTGTCCTCCACGCACTCTCTTTGGGACAAATGCATATTGTTTGAGCAGAACTTCATGTGTTGTCGTTAGCAAACGGTAATTGAAGGAATACTTTGAGCGCTGCGTCTGCCGATCGTTCCATCGAATGCTGGGTGCATTGAAGTCACCCATGAGAACAACATCAGGTCGATTACCAATCTCCTTTATGTTCTCAAACAAACAAGTATCAGCGTAGGTGTCTGTCCCTGGTGGTCGGTAGAGAGTCATGGCTTCAAGCGACTGCTATCCCCATGTCTTTATAATCAGCCAAATAGCCTCGATAACATTGGTACTCTTCTATGTCTTTTCAAATACTGTGAAATTGCTCTTAACATACATCGTTACTCCTCCACCTTGGCGGTGGGTGCGGTCCCTCCTGAACAACTGGTACCTGGTAACGCTACTTCACAATCGCTGAAGTTCTGTGACAGCCATGTTTTTTTCGAGTGCTATAATATAAGGTGACAGAACAGCTACCTGTATTCTCAGTTCTTCGAGCTTCGAAAACAGACTTTGGGTGTTGATATACAGAAATTTAAGTTGGCAAAACTCGGCAGAACCAAATTCCGTTTGTCTCGAGTTTGCCAATACTACTTTGCTACTGCCATCATGAGCATGACCAGTTGTAGAACAATGCCACCTTTTTCTGTATCACGCGTCACCTAAAAATAATCAGGCTGTTCTCTACAGTTGCGAGTCTCTTTTCAGTTCCATAACTAATTCGCGGCGTTTCCGACGTTCTGCTGGAGAGTAGTCCGGCTAAAAAACACCTTATGAGCGTTTCGAAAGTTGATCGTTCAAGAGAAGAAGCTTAGCCTCTTCATTGCTGTCCAATATTATTTTGAGAGGCCATGGTCTCTCAGTTTCTGACTGCTCAATATACTTTTTTCCTATCCAGAAGGCTGCGCGAACGGTTACCTTTCCTTCCGAATGAAGTATATGGTTCAGCACGTGCTGAAATAAATAAATTACATATCTATGGCCCAGAGGACCCCATAATTACAAACTAAGTATCGCGTTATTAATAAATACCTAGTGGATAATTGCTGCGCTATGTGACCAGCAATACGGACAGCAGAAATGAGTAGTATGGTACTCATATCCGATTCAGAACGATTCGCTATGTCAGCCGAGATCCTTATTTCTTGGGGTAAGAGAAATTGATTCAGGTAAACCCTAGAGAACTGCGCAATTTTCTCTGTCTATGGCATTCTTTTATACACTGCCAACCATATTTTCCGCGGAATGACCTGAGGGATTCATTAGAGTTGTTTTTAACTTTATACTCTTGCTGTGGTCTTTCCCAATTCTATTTATCCACGCATTGGTTTTTTCGCTCTCAACTAAGGGCTCTTTAGAACAGCTGGGATGGCTGACAAAATTTGCGTCCGAAGTCGGAACTGCCTTTAGAAGAGGCATTATTGAAATTGTCCTGATATTATTGTTATACAATTTGGCATTTACTGGGTTGCAACCCCATAAATTCAGAAACTTGATAAACTGTTTTATCTTAAATAACTTGCGTTTTGCTTTTTTTGCCCGAACGCAGGTAATCTCTTTCTGTTCGTCAATATTCTGCTTCTGGAGCTTTCTTAAATCCATAATCTCGTTTTCCAATTTTTTGTGTTTGATCAATATATGGGTACAGATAACGCAAAATGCATCTTTGTAACCCACATTATGTATGGTAGGTATGCTTTTGGCACGCTTCGCCGATCGTGGGTTGCAGACATTAAGAGCATGAGCACAAATCCTGGAATTGAAGGTTATATCGACAGGCTTTCCTTGTAGAAGACGTGCCACTGCTTTGCATGCTGCTATCGTTGAAATTCTGACTGTCCATCAATTAGGAAAGTTGATGAGTATTTCAAGCAAATGAGTACATCTATTTTTTTTACATTTAACCAAAAGAACTTGATAAAACGTATGAAGGATAATTAGAAATGATTCATCCGTTTTGCAGGTCTCGATGAATCTGCATCACTTTCTACCTTGCACAACTTAGCCGAATTGTTTTGCTAGACTGTTAAGTGCACACGGATTAGTTTTATAGTGCATTTGAATTAGATGGAAAAAAACAAAATTTGCTCAAAATACGATATCTGAGAAATTTCCACACGAGAAGAAAATTCCAAAGACGATAATTAATTTTGCACGTCGGTACCAGTTTCAACGTCGGAGACGGTAACTGTGAGGTGGTTTCGATCTCTAAATAGTCGCAGTTAGAGAGCAGGTAATCCCGTTGTGCTCAGTCGGGCTTCAGGGTTAAGTTGATCCGTCGTTTATCTTCATCGGCGATACTCTGGATTGCACTCCTGATTTTCATTTTGTCGGAAAAAATTACTGCTTCACAGTCCAGGTCACTGACACAATCGTTCACGTATACTAGGAACAGTATTGGTATTGGTTATGAACCCTGAGGAACCCAAATCTCGACTACAGCAGAACTTGACGTCTCTTGGCCGATGCACAAAACCTAGCATGGACCCATGAAGAAGTTTTCGATCTATTTGAGGAGGTTACCTCTGATTTCAATTCTTTCTAGGTTTTAAAACCATCTCTGGTGTGGCACAATGTCGAAGGCTTTTTGAAAATCAATGAAGGCGATGTGAACCACGTGTCTACTTTCAAGTGATTGGGTCCAGCTCTGGAGGTATTGCAGCAAATTTGTCGTGCAGTATCTTGCTTTTCAGAACGATCAACAATTGTTGATCGTTTGATAACAAATTATGAATCGCTAGGAATGGCGCCAATTCGCACTTGATGATTCTTTCCATAATTTTGCCAAGGATGCATGTCAAACTTATGGGCCTGTAATTTGTCACTGACTCCAGGCTACCGCTTTTGTGTAAGGTAGTTATATGCGCCAGCTTCCAATCGATAAGAAGTGTTCAAGAGTCAAATGACCTTTGAAAGAGCACTGACAGAGGTACAGGAATTTAATTGGGGAGTTCTTTCAGAAGCGTTGGTTGAATCTCGTCCAGTCCTGGGGATTTCGACTCTTTTATTTTATCGAGAAACGCAAATATAAAAATGTGTCAGTAATTAAGGAAGTAATAATCAACCGTCTTAAAAATTTCGTACCTAATGGAAAACTTACACAAAAGAGGGTACCTTTGCCATGAGAAACAGATCATAAAATGTCGCAAACGCGACCAATAGTAGGTAGATTTTACTACGGTAAAATGTTGGCGCAAAAAGCAAAATAAAGTCCGTGTTGCTAGACCCTGAGATGGTTTTTTTTAAAAAGTTCTAGTTGTTTAAAACAAATTATAAAGTTCGTTCATTTTTCTTATATCGTGTGATAGGAGTATATTCGTATATGACTGTTGCAATTTACAAGTACTGTGCCATCTAAGAAGACGTCAAGGTAACAGAAGTGCACCCCGAACATGTTCGAATACCAGGGCGGGATGAAGACTAACAACGCAGAAAAATGACCGGTAAAAATACGCCGAGATAACCGCCGGGTCCTTTAGATACTGGTGAGATGATCCACGCAAGCAGGAGAGAATGACGGATGAGACAAGACCACGAAATAGTCGCGTCTGACTCATCGGTGTCTACGATAACATCTGTGGTAGCCGTCGCCAAATCGTTTAATCATGCCAACAAGGGACGGGGGTGGAAAGGCCGCAATTGACTTCTCCAAAACTTGGTCATACTTCGGATCAAATGGAAGTGGTCAGTTAGCTTGTCACGCAACTGAGGTTACCTTTGCTTGGGCAGGCAGATTCAGCGGCACCATTTGCTTGCTCAGGGATTATATGGGTGAAGTTGCCGCAAAATTTCTAATAAATAAGCCCACATCGCCATTTGAGATCTAAATTTAGCTTTTGTTGCAATTGGATTTCAAGTAAGATAACAGAGAAGCAAGATTACAACGAAAGAAAAGATAAAGTTAAACAGGTAAATCTGGCATCAACTACAACTGTTGCCTGCTTTGGGGAAATCTGGAATCGCACCTATTACAGATTAAGTGTTTTTCTCCATAATCAGAAGCGGGATCCGCTATTCTGTGTTCACAAAGCCGTTCTGGTCAGTTTCAACATAGGGAAACTAGAAGAAATTGTGACGGAGTTTATCAACGGTACATTTTCGCCAGAATGCCTTTACTAATACAAATTATGGCAACACACAAGACAGACTAAGTTTGTTTAGCCTACTTACGCTTATATTGGCGCATGAGCGGATTTCCCTGGTGTTGTTCTCCATCTGAGGATTTTGTGTGTTACTCTCTTGAAATAAATCTTTATATTGAGTATCCTCCTGTCGGCTGATGCCTTCACCTAAACCGAAAAGGGCTATTTCGGCCTTCCACGCCTTTGTCTCATTAATCTTCTGAAGGAACTTCGCTGTTGTTTCAGACCAAAAAGAATTCGCGACGGATGTGTGCCGTATGTAATTGAGGCTTTGTGTTATGCAGGTCACTGTCCGATCTCTCCAATCGGCGGGTCTCTCACTTAACAGTGATACGCGATAGGGAGCTATGGTAGTTAGAGGAGCCAATCATGCTCTACCTTCCAACACCGTAATTAATCGACAACTTATTTTCTATAACGCGTCGCACACCGCCATCCTCTCGCGCTTCCATAGACGGGGCATATCTGAAAATTTTGATGGTTTTGTGCCATCCACTCGCATTGTCTTTGCCTCCGCTTGATCGTCCCATGGTGTTTGTGGACGCCATAGTCAAAAGAAGGTATAGTCCTAATCCCCTCTGAGCATCTAGGCTGACGATGTGCAGGATGGTCAGGACGGTGTGCTACCGAATTTTGAGGGCAAGGCATGATACTATGGTATACACTATGTGGTTTAAAAACTTTCCTTGTTTACTGATCCCACCAGATGTACACTGCCTGCTGAAAATTTAGTGAGAACGTTTGAGCCTGCACATTTTTTTCGAAAAAATGAAACTGATGTTGCTTTGGCTCGTAACTGTTAGGATGGTTACGGTCTGTTCCTCATTTTCACCAATGGAAAATGACAGACCCCAGTAAATTAGTCAATGACCGACATTCCAACGGCCGTTTTAGAATCCTGTATGTTTATGGGTCGTGGTGAAATCTGTTTGCTACAATCTTATTTTTAAAATTTGGTTGCTCATTTTACAGATATGTAAAGCCTACCTACAGCCCTTTAATAAAAGGTTTATCTGGGATTACGTTACATCTTTGTTTCTATTATCAAATGCAGTTTAAGTTTTTAACGTATTTTGCAGAAACTAAGACCTCAATGTGCCCATTATTCGGCAGTCCTTAGCGGACAATCTTTTTGACTGTCAGCATATTCTTATTCAGTTAAAATTATCTTTGTGCCTATTTGAGGCCATTGAAACTATTCAATCCTTCGATTCTTAACCTGTAGCTACGGCTCTACTCCAGATGGGTGGCGTTTCTGTCGTGCTTTTCATAATACATCCATGCCGAGTGGTTGCCCGCCTGTTATTTATCCATTATTCGTCGTAACACTTAGATTTTCTCCCTGTTCGTTCCTTCCTAGCTCACTGTCTTTTCGCATTTTTGTTTTGTAAGCGAACATGTGCGCTCACTATATACCTTATTCTATCGCTATCTTGCATCTCCTGGCTCTTTCAGGTCATAACTGTGTGAACCCTGGACCTTGAGGACTTCTTGATCTCGTTACGAGCATACCGCCTATTTATTCTACAGTTCTATCAGATCGATATCTATCGGTCATGTTTATTGCCAGCATTTTTCAGATTATAAAGAAAAATTTAGTTCTATCTATATTTCTTGGAGCCGTTGTAATTTTGCTCTGCCGAATTAGACTGCAAGTACGTTCCCTCTCACTAATTTCACTCCTTGTAGACAAAAGCTACGCTTTATCCCGCCAAGCCTGTGTACAATCTTTCATGGCTGGACCATAGTAAGTCCGCAATTCAGAATGTGCATCAGTTTTCGGGCCTTTGGGCTACCTGCTAACTGGTTTTTATCTCGTTTCTTCCTAAAACTATTCATCTGAATTTTATCATTTATGTGGCCTTCTGGCCTCCTATAATAGGCTAAATATGAATTTACGTAATCTTAATCCTAACGATTAGATTCTTCCTGACAGCATGCTACGGGAAGCAGAGTACTCGCAGACCAAAGAAATGTGTCGAAGCACCACCAGCCTACTGGTTTCATGTTGGATGCTCTACGACTGGGCTGCCAACAGCACGCTCTCCAACTTTACGAATAGCAGATAATTTCTCAATCAGTAGCTCATGAGCCCAACCTGTTATGATCCAGCCTACATAGTCTGGCTGTCAATGCTACCGGTCATGTCAAGTCCTCTTGTAATCCACTGATAGACATTTTGATAGATTTTTTCCGATAACTTATCATATGCAGTTTTAAGAAGTTCAATTCGTCATCAATTTGCTCGTTTCCAAAAATCAGAAGCTGACCGTTACTATATTTTTGGCAACAACTCTGAATAAGAATAAAAAAGGAGTGAATAGCACAGTGGCTACACTCAATGTCTGAGCGAGCAAAACGTGCACGAGGAAGAAGTAATCTGTGTAACGGAAAACCTTATGAAAAGCTTTCTTGCTAAATTTCGTAAGAGAGCCTTTATTATGCTTTACTTGTTCTGATTTGTCTAAATCAAGTCAAGCCATAAGGTTTTCTCTGAATATCCGGGGAATTGCACACTAGCGATTTCCTCATTCTTTTTTCAGCTTTTATGGGGAGACCACGAGCTCATGCTAGCGGAAAACACTTGACATATCCTATTACTGCCTTTGCAAAATTTCTCTGGGTGACCGAACTTCTGAATCGGCTGCCGGTCGGCCACCCCGGTCTGGCCCACGTCGGGTTTTCGCTTGCGTAATCTACAATTTTCTCATATGGCGAACGCCATTCTCCTATTGGTCAGTCGTAGACTAGCAGAGTGCTTCAGTAAGGTCACAAGGTAGCAACTTCTCTAGGATTTCTGCCTTTTTGTAGAATCCTTCCCTGCGCTGATAAGCGATGGTGGTTATTCAGAAACTCGGTTTCTGAGATTACGGTTGTTCCCCGAACTCACAAAAATCCCTAAAACGAAGACTGGTGACAGAATTGCCTCGTAACTGAGGTGTCGGAAACTAAGCCATTAGCCTGCTTTATCTAGGACCTGACGGACATCAATTCTCCCAAACCGTGGCTCCCAATTTGAATCCTTTTTTCTCCATGAATTAAATGTGAAAACTTTGTTTGGCAGGATGCCGAGGCCACTCAGACACAATAAATAAGTTTCATTAAACAGCTATTGACTCAGTCCTGGACTTCGTCACAACCTCCGAATCGGTCGTAGGTATTACCATTTGCGAACGTCTGAACGCAGATTGCATGTCCTAGAAACGCCAGTAACTTTGGCATGTTTATGCACTGCCGTCTGACTATGATGTTTTCTTCCGCCAGACGTCATTGCAATAATGACACAGTCACGGTACCCCACAACTCAGGATGCTCACGAAAAATCAATATTTTCCATTGCATAATGACTAATAATACTCGCTCGGTAGTTTGGTGCGGTGTCAAGGGTAACACCAGGAGACAGTTGCGATAACTCGAAGAATTTGGTTGGCCATACAGTATTAAGACAGTAACATTAGCAGAGTATGATACAATTAACAAAGGGAGAGGAGCTGAAATGTAAATTTGCATCCGAGGCTATTCTATTAGCAGTCCTAAACAATGAGAATAACCCGTGGTGATCTGTGGGAAAAGTGCCTTTCGGGATAAACCTTTTCCCATGCCCGGCCATTTCGATGCACTCAAACAACGGTACTTGCACTGATGCCTCTCCTTTTATCACTTTATGGCGTTCTTAAATACAAGTTTATTCGGTACATTTTTTCAGGCCATTTCAATGAACTTTTTAATCAAGCAGCTTACGTTTTGTACATTTTGCGCAGGCTTTTTCTCCTTTCCGCATTTTAGACCCTTTGGAGGGCTCACCTAAGGTCTCCTGCCGCCAAACGTCCCAAAGTGCGGCCTGGGTTGCAGACGAAGAAGGTTTTTATTGCTCACGTGCCAATATCCTTCCCTCGGGCTGCTGTAATCACACCGCGAACTCCACTGAGCCAAGCCGATACTCCTGTTTTTCATGTTCTAAACTGGATTGTTGTTCAGCATATGAACGATGCGTCGCATGTTGTTTGAATCCTGTCAATGTAAGTGGTGTAAAAAATGAAGTAGGCATGTGTTGTATTTGTAGTTCGCCGTCGAGCCACCCCGTAAGGCACGGCCAAACTAGACTTTTTGTTCGTATCATGTCAAATCATATTTCCTAAATTGGACGGTTTTTAAAACATTTGGATTTTTGGCTCAGTCTCATTACTAACTGGCAAAGGTGCCGAGTCGCACCTACCTTCGTCGTCGTCACCAATGTCCGTGGACGGACTAATTTAGTTATGGTTACTGGTATATGCAATTATTAAGCATACAACCATGACACTGCATCAAATGGTTGTTTCTTCCTTGTGCCACGTTCTTGTGAATTGGAAAGGGCACCGAGATGCACACCTAGAACTATATTCATATAATGTCTACTTATTTTATTTAGGTAACTTTGTATACATGAATAATTTTGCAGGATTTTTGCCGTAGACAGCATCCTCTTCTTTCCCGGCCTTGGTGTAAGCAGTCCCACCCGCAAAACTAATCTTGTGCCCTTACGCACTCCAGTGATTAGTGTCCAGTTGGCCAAATTAATCTCAGCAATTTTTGCTTGTCTTTGGTCAAAAAATCAGGTTATAGTCGTCAACGTTATCAAAATCAGCCCCATTTTGATTGGTAAGCAGGAGAATTTCCCTGCAATATTAGGGTTTCTATTAACGATCAGCGAATACCGTTGTAATCGAAGGCATTCCCCACAATGTCGATGATTGGTGTTGGGTGCGTGCATACTTGACCGCCGGATTGTTTGTTCGTTAAATTTGATGGCCATCAAAGCCATAAAGTTTCAACATTTAATAAAAGTGGTAATTGGTATAGTGTGTTATCACGGAAAGTTCTTCCTACATATGACCGTCCAGGCCGGTTTCGTAGGGTTGTCCAAAAATAATGCCTCGTCACAGTAATTACTGCTCGTCTAGAATGGTATATAAGCTGCATACTCCATGACAAATAAAAGTCCTTTTTCAACCTGATTTCCTAATAAAGGTGGTGTTTTCGTAGCTTTCTTTAATCGGGGGCCAAATTCCATTCTTCTAATTATTTTCAAAAGGAACATCGACAAATGCTGCCGGTTAATAGTCTTAACAAGGATTTAATTATATGTTTTTAGCGTCAAACGAATAAAATCGTCGTTTTATATGCCTGTGAGCAGCTTCGTTCCATATTGCTTATTTCCAGGCATTGTTCTCTCAAAATTAGTTATCCGTAACATGGCCTCCCTACCATTGAAAGTGCCTGCTAATGATACACGTGCAAGCTACTTATTTAGGTATCCGTTCCAAGCCAGCTACACTACGCAGGAAAGAAAAGTGGTAGCTTCTCCCGTATGCTCCTTATAAATGTGCTCGGACTCTGTCATTCTACTGTCAAACAAGCTTGTTTATTGCGTTTTTACGACAAAATATATTACCAAATTGTTAGTCTGAATATTTTGAGCTGAATTCGCCTCCCGTCTCCTAAAAATTATGCGATTTTTCATGTCTGCCTTCATCTCATCTCTTTTCTCGCCACATTACTACTGTTTTACAGGAAAATTCCCACAAATAAATGACTATGATCTGTGACGCCTAACCACTAACTCATTCCCGTTATATTTAATGAGTTGCATTCTCCACCTTCGTAAACGTACATTGAACATGAACACATTCCATTCCTTCTGCAAAAATTTGATAAAATGGAGCCGATCTCCCTTTAAGATGGTATATAATAAAAAAGGTGTAGTAGTGGCCAGGACATATTTGACCTCCCCGTTTCCTTAGGTATGAAATGACCGGATGAGATGATCTTTTCACTCGATTGCATTTCTTTGTTTCAGCGAAATCGCTGGCGGATAACCATGGAAGCCGCCCGGAAGGCTGACGATAGAAACCTTCTGATCGCGGCGAGTGTCTTTGAATTCTGTTCCTTCCGATGCCGCACCTCCTCTGAAGTGCGTTTTCTCTACCTTTTTTTGTTTTCCGTTGGGTGGCCTACCTCAACTCTCCAATTTTTCAGGCACATCCCTCATTCCCCATCATATCTTGATTGGCGTGCTTTGAGTACGCAGCTTGAAATCATGAACGCCTTGGTCTTCTCAGGCTTTTTTGACTCGTCAAAGCCAGTGTCAACGGCCATAGGTCTCACCAAGACTGTTTTACTTAACTATATTGCCTTATTTTCTTCTTGAAAAGCTTTCTAAACGATATTAGTCTCGTGGGTGAGGCAATTTAAGGCAAAAAATTTAGGTCGTTGTCGCTGCTTAACTCGCAATGCCCTTTGGTGATGAGCAGTCCAACGTCAAAACTTTGCTACGTGCTAAACCTTGCAACAATGTACCCGAATGTGATGTCATTAATCGGACCGGAGGTATTTAACATAGAGATAACTTCCATTTCATCGAAACACTCATCGCATTTACTACACTTTTTGTTGTTTGTCTTGACGTTAACTCTAGTATCAGAAAGAATGTTCCACTTTCTACGAAGAGAGTGGGAATTTTCGGTTTTTCCGGCTCATCCGGCGTTTAAGTTTGTAACCGTGTCCCTTAAGACGCGACTTTGATGACAGGATAAAAAGTTACTTCTGGCTGACATTTCCATCTTCCGACATCAAGAAAGTTGAAAGTAGGCAGATGTGGGCCTGCCTATGACTTAGAGGAAACAAATTTTCAGCGACAGGGTAGCGATAGGTAGAGAGGTACTGATGAACTTCGGTTCGATGAAATGCCTATGACCCATCTGTGGCGTGTACGAACGCTGTTTGTGTTTCTAGTCCCAGTTGGTAAGCCGGGTTATGATAAGTTGAATGAAGGCAGAATAAGCTGGAAACAGACTGTGCCAATCTATCCTCATTTTCTGTTGCCCCTCCTCTGCAATTACTATTACACTTTATATATATATATATATATATATAGAAGAAGACGGGAAGGCTGTATAGTCTTTTATTCCTTGACGATGGGCTCGCGTGAGAGTTCGAAACGTCGGATGAATAAAATTCTGGTCCCAGAGAACGCCTTCCCGTCTTCTTCTATACAATTACCTGGGCCTCGCGTATTCTCGAAAATTCGGAATATATATATGATAGTGTGGGGCTCACCGATCTGCTTAAGGAACATGTATGTTCCGTTGTGTCCTGGAGCTCAGACTAGAGCCCTCACAGGCGGTCGCATAGCGACGTGTAGCATATCATGAAATGGAACCGACAAAGACAAAGGAGACCGGAATGGCTATTTCGAATCCCAGGTGTGCCCCACTTGGGATTGGGTATGACTGGCTGATGACGGCTAATAAGCCAGAAATGGCCATTCCGGTCTCCCTTGTCTTTGTCGGTTCCATTTCATATATATATATATATATATGGATCTAATTTCTGCTCAAAATAAAAGAACTCATTTCTCTTTTTCTATTGGAGCGTTTTTAGATATATTTGCTTACTTCTCAGTCTAATTCTAAGAGTTCAAACACACAAGACAGTGGCCGAATATATACTAAGATTTTGTGATAAAATGTCAATCTTTTGCCCCTTCCGTTTCAAGTTTCCTTTTTCATTTATTGTCAACTGCAGACCGAAATGGTTTCGACAGGCTTCGCATACGCCGTAACAGCGAAAAGTGGCAGCATTTCATTGCGTCTCGTATATATACGTGTTTAAGGTTCTTGTTTTCGGTGTGGTAAAACAAAGTACATTCAGACAAGTTTATTACAGCGTCTTTTGGTACAAAACGTCATAAATTTGCAAAACTTAATTTTTTAAACTGAATCTGCCCTTGTTTTTCCGAAAGCAATGTAATCTCTTAAACCTGTATTCACCTGATTTTTGTGAAAACAAAACAAAATGTTCCGTTCTCCGAAGGAATATATTCCAAATTTTTCCGGCGTATATTAATGCTCAATCATAGTACTGCGCACAAAAACAAATGCATTGATCCGTAGCTTTTAGTAGCATAAGAAAAATCCTGGATAGGAAGAAACGTCGGATTTTGCCATATTTAGCCCCGTTTTCCAATCAATAAACCGAGCTGAAGCGAACCCTTTAGTATAAAACAGCTTTTTGTGCATCAATTTAATACAACAAACAGTACTAACACCTTAAAATGCCTGCCCTGCTACTACCTCAAATTCTGAAATAGACATTTCATGAATTAGGCAGTCTAATGTATATTTAATATTATTTAAGCTGTCCACGTCTCTTGCACACTGACCATTTCTGGTGAAAAGGAACAGCCCTACAAAGGACCGTTAGAGATTAGATTTCAGGGGAATTTACTCCGACACGACCTCTAGTTGTAACTCTTTGAAATTCGCAGTCAAAACTCTCCAGCCAGCGTACGAGGCCTTTATCTTTAATTTCCACTGCCGTTGAAATATATATGAGGCGACATTGGTTTTGACTCAAACCGTACTGTTTGCTATTAAAATTATCTCTGCTTAACGAAGTATATTATCCCCGTCTAGGAATCCCTCCCATCATTTTGCAGCAAATAATCGTTAGGCTGACTGTTGGATAGTTGTTAGCTTGGAGCCGTGAGTGCTTTTACTAATCAGTGCGAAAGTTTTTCCCGGGTTATCCTCCTATCAAACATTTTTGCATGTCAAATAATAGAAAACAGTGGTGCCAGACAACAACTTTATTGCGTGAATCGCTCCTTATCCAACAGGTGATGTAGCTCGTAAAATATGCGTTAGCGTACGAAAAATGTCTAACCAGTCTAAAGCCGACCCAAATTATTAGTAAAAACGCTCAGTAAATGAAAACACAATATAAGTGTTGAAGATATGAATTCGCTATTTAGAGATACTAATTTGCCTGACAAATCTAGAACATCCGGAAACCACGTGACTTTTTATGTACGTATGGCCTAACCACGCAAACAATAGTAAATGTAACGGAATGAGGAAATTAACGTTTCAAAAGCCTTTTGATGGTTTCCGGGTTAAGTATGTTTCACGAAATAGTATGGCACGCTGTATGGCAGCTATTGGAGCGCTTGACGCTTTATTATCTTTTTCAAAACCGTCCCGCAAAAAATCGATGTAATTTTTCCGTTTTTGTGGGTTTTTCGCAATGCGGTTGACCATAGTTAGGCGAATTTTGTTCCTGTAAGAGAAAAACCTTTTTTTCGCTACTTGAGAAGCTAGAAATGTTAAATGCACCACACGTCTCAGACGAGTAATATAGATTTCCCTCACGAGGTTGCCTGGGTTACGTAACCTACCGTATATCACCTTTTAGAGATTTCGTCCATGATGCCATAAACGAGACCAGTGGTCACATCCAGTTGGAATGCCTGGATTCTCGAATCAGCTGGTGTTCCTTCGTTGCTATTTCGCGTATGAGAGCGGACGTGCCATTGACTCCCTTGCGCGCTGCGGTTAGCAAATGAGAACTAGGCTGATAAAAGCGAAAATGCGAGTCCCAGGAAGTAATTGGGAAGAGGTAGACGCGATCGTCGGGACAAGAACTTTATTTGCCGGACGTTTCGGATTCAAACTCGAACCCATCTTCAGTAAGTAGAGGCCTCTCGAAGGGCAAATGTTTCCCAACGTCGGGCCGATCGGCGCGTCGCGCCCAAATAAATTCCCGATACAAGCTAAAATTCGAGTCCCAGGTAGTAATTGTGAAGAGGTAGACGCGATCGCTGCGACAGTAACTTTATTCGCCTGACTTTTCGGATTCCAACTCAAACCCATCTTCAGCCAGGCGAATAAAGTTCTTGTCCCAGCTCTCGAGTTTATCTCTTCTCAATTACTTCCTGGGATTTGCATTTTAGCTTGTATCGGGAATTTATTTGGGTGCGACGCGCCGATCGGCCCGACGTTGGGAAACATTTTCCCTTCGAGAGGCCTCTACTTTCTGATGATGGGCTTGAGTTGGAATCCGAAACGTCAGGCAAATAAAGTTCTTGTCCCGACGATTGCGTTTACCTCTTCTAAACTGATGAGCTTTCAGACTATTGCGCCTCCCTGAAGGTCGTCAACCTCTGGGAAAGTTCGGAGTTCCGGTACTTGTTCTTGTTACGGCTGCGATCATGCCTGATCTACCCAGCCTCGATGATGTCATGGATTTTGCCTCTCCACATGTGACGATTCGTGGCATCAGACCTGGACAGCTCAATCCATTCTCTTCGCCAACGACGGACGCCGAATACCGAAGGTCCAAGAACAACTTCCATGTCCTGACGAACTGTGTCGAGCCAGGTTTTGAGCTGGTTCCGTCCTCGACGCCTCCGATTGGGTGTCGGTGCCCGATCGTGAGCTCGTGAGGTGGGCGGCGAAGATTGTGCCCAAAACCGCATCAGTTGTCCTTCTTTGATAGTGGGGAATATCCTTGCAATGTTGTCGGAGCGAATTCGGACTGTTGCATTTGAGACAGTGCACTTCACTTGGAGGATGGTTCTCAGGCAGTGGGTGTTGAATACCTTAAGTTTTTGCTCATCTTACACGCGCATTGTCCAGCCATCACAGCAATAAAGACAGGCCGGACGAATGCACAGTACACGCGAATCTTCGTGGTGATGGAAATGTCGCTTCGGGTCCATAGGCGCTTCCAAAGGCTCCAGAAAATCCGATTTGTTGCATCGATTCCGGCGACAATTACTTTGTCCATTAGGCAGCAGCCTCACCCGAGGTATTTGAAACTGCCTACTTCTCCAAGTCGACAGCCATAAATCTCAAGGGTTACCTTCTTCTGGGTAGGGATGCAGCTTGAAAACACTGGTCTTCCCAGTGTTTTTTGATAAACCGACATATTTAGTGACCTACTTTTCCCTTGCTACCACAGACTGTTGATTATCAAAACTCGAAGCTATTAAGGTGATATCTGTGGCTGAAGGGTCTCCTCTTGGATACGAAGGCCATGATTTCTCCCCTCCCACCTTGAATTCCATAGAAGTACTGCTGAGTTTTTACCTTCTTTCTACTTTAGGCAGGCTGAATCGGAGACGAATTTTTCGAAATTATATCATATAGCCTGCCTCCTAGTTGGTTTTTATCCAAACTATTTCGGTTGCTATGCTATTTTTCGGTGGTGGGCGCTTATACTCGTCATCCTAGGTTTCCATGACTTTACTTTCTACTCCCACAAAGACTGGCCTTTCCCAATATGATATCAAAGTTTTTTTATCTTTCTTATAGTCTGTGGCTCAGGAGAACACGTATAGGGATCCATTGAACCGGTACTGTTTCTGAATAACTAAGACTTTGGAAGTGAGTTTTTCATCATGTCTATATTCAATGTTTTCTATTCGCATATGCGAACACTCTTCTAGGCACCACTCAACAAAAAAATCGGCTAGACACAAGAACAGGAATCTTTTTTCTTTACTTATACAGGCGACCTTGCGTTACATGCCCGGAAGGGTAAATATTCCCGTTTTCTTACCCTAATATTAAACCTGATCTTGACCCTCTACCTACTTTTCCTGGAAGTTAACGCAAGGCCCCTATATTACAGAGGAGTTCCTATTGCCGTGTCTTAGCCATAATCTTTTAAAATATAATATTTTTTCACTTTCATACATTGTACTCTTCCATCCAACAGCGTAGCGCGCTAATATGACAAGAATGCTCACATTTAACCTTGAAAGGAGGAACCAGTGAGGAGAAGTTGCACTGTATAGTAGGATAAGATTCATGTCCCAACTAGTCGGGAACATCTTGTTGATAAATCATTAAAAGCTTAATTGCTCGTGGATTTCCTACCGCACATTTCCGTCTAACATTCAGTCTACGACCAACTTGGCTACACGTGCGCCCAGCTGGTATTGTAGGAAGAAAACAGACATCCCCGAAATATATTGACTGATTTGAAAGAGTATTGCGGGATAATGTTCTCTTTTTGACGAAAAAACTTGCTATTTTGTCCGTCTGTTGAGCCAAGTCCGCGTAGTTTTGTCAGACGCGCAATTGTGGAGTGTTGTGTGTAGTCGGATAATTTTGCAGCAGATTTTTCGTGTGCTAAATACAAGTCCTTCTCGTCGAAGGTGGTAGGACACAGGTGGTGGGAGACTCAGGAGGTTGGGAGCTGCCAGGTGACTTGGCTGTGAATTGTTTAAAGCGTGTCCATTTGACAGGTAGTCAAATGGTCTTCATGGAGGTCGGGTGACTAGAGACAGTCGTGTGCCATGTCTGGGCACCGATTTGACAACTCTGTTATCTATAATGAGCCACAACATTATCATTACATAACGTCTGTTCCCGTCCATTTAGCAGAAGTTTTCCCGTTGCTCTTGCCTTACAGTTTGGTATCCAAACGGAGCTGGATCGTGTACTTCGCCTGTGACGCAGATCGCGCTCTCGCGAATCTTCCGGAACATTAGTAACTTACTTCATGGACTCTGGGGCCGGCTTTCTTGCCTTCACGAAAACGGTTCTGAAACTAGACGCAATCTATTCTTGTGCACTTACATTGAGATAATAAAATTCATGCTACAGCGTTGTTAACTGCTTGGAGGTTTTGGCTCGTGTTCGATCCTATTATATGAAAAAAAGAAATGATATTGAAATACCTTTTTTGGCACTTTTACTTTCCAATGGCTCACTATGTTACTTTGTTCGTACGTTGTCATTTCACTCTTTCGAAAATTGAATTTTTTTGATTTTTTGATCCTCTTATTTGATTGGCTGAGGGAAGTTAAATTCATGTTGCAGTCCACAAATGTTTTGAACTTTTTAATCTGTAGTTTCTCCTACGTATGTTTTAAAGTAGGTTGTTTATTTCTTCAAACAAAAGGTTGCCGTCTACTAACTTATATGTTAGTCAGGGTTAAATAGAAGTCCTTCAATCCGGTCAACTCCTGGGCCCACTTGCCTCCATGAAAGATTTCAGTATCAATTACCAGTGAATCAATCTGCCGCAAACTAAAATATCGTGTGGTCTCTTGTGCACGGTCGGTTCCACCTCTAAAGACGTCAGTTAAAACCCTAAAAACATGATATCTAATAATTCTTCGCCCGATTATAACTGGCCCTGTTATTTGAGCAGAGAGGCATCTTTATGAATTTCTCATGAGTTCCATCTTTCAAGTAGCTATAGCAATTGATAATATAAAATTTTCGAAAGTCGTTGCTGTGTTGAACTCATCTCTGGTCAACTCTGCTGGCGAACGCGTCGTACTGGATTCAAGGTGAGGAATCTAGCTCGCACCTTCGTGCATAAACCTGAAGGATCCTTCCAGAAAGGAAAAGATACCGATTTATGTAGTAGCACCCAATTGTTCTTATGTGCGGACGGGCTGAACATGGTGTTTAAAGAGCAGCCTTCCGAAGGGCTTTATATAAACTCGAACAATAATAGGCAACCAGATTATCGGATTCTTCAAGCAAACATAGAGTCACATAGTCAGACTCATAAAGAGGGGTAATCAACTGCGGGGTCTCAAGGTGAAAAGATCAAACTGCTGGACTTACAATCAACATGTCGGTGGCTCGGGCCTTGCATGGAGCACAACCTGGAATTGGGTATGGTTGGTTGATGACGACTAGTAAGCCAGAAATTAAAATTTCAGTTTCCCTGGTCTTAGTGGGTAATTTCTACTGCTTATACCACTAGCCACTGTGCGGCTGCCAGGTCTCGATGGAGTCCAAAGGCAAAACGGGACGAGTGAGTCTCGTAACTGATTTTTGAGCGCTTATCCACCAAACTGCAGAATAATGTAGATGAACCGTCAGTTATTTTTTACCGTCGGCCTGTATGTTGTTTTCACATTGTTGTGTATTGGTATAATTGTCAAATCCTGTTAGTCAGTGCGCTCATTTAGCGTAGCATGTTCGTTTTTGCTTGCTCGGCATATTGAGGATACTTTCGAGTACTCTTCCCTGCTTTGGCCCATTGTTTTAACGAGCTGTTCAATGCGATCTCCTTATGTCTTATCACACGTTTACGGCGACTTGCAGTGGAAAATGCTTGATCGTCAAATATTTTAAACTTTCTGTATGGTTTGAGTTCACTTGACGGTCAAAATTTGAAATTAAGCACCACCGGTGGTGTTCTGGTACACACGCCGTACCACCAAGTGTCAAAGTGATTTTCGTGGTTCAGTCTACTCGAATAACCTCTTAACTACTTTATTTAAACTTCGGAAGTATATTGGTCACAGCTTTCCGCTGACGTTATATCTCA
Organism: Schistocephalus solidus; assembly: GCA_017591395.1. Classification (NCBI taxonomy): domain Eukaryota; kingdom Metazoa; phylum Platyhelminthes; class Cestoda; order Diphyllobothriidea; family Diphyllobothriidae; genus Schistocephalus; species Schistocephalus solidus. The sequence goes on along the minus strand of WEDG01003784.1, from coordinate 231,381 downwards.
AAAATCTTACTTATGTTCGAATCACACCCTTCGCGGTACCGACCATTGTATGGTACTGATTCCCATCCTTCCGTGTCTCAGTCGTCAACCATTAAGACTAAAACCGCCTAGCAAACCCGTCCTGTGAACATCGTACCTTCTGTTAGTGACCGTCTCTATTTAGGACCCTGATTATCTACTTGAGTGTGCATATGTAAAGTCAAACCAATAAACCCTTTTGTCATGCCTGATGCTCATCTGATAGTCAGCTATTCAAGGTTGGTGACTAAATTGCCGGTTATGTCTTGCCTGAAGGTTCAGCTGTGGGTTCACAGTAGCCAGTGATGGTCTATATTACGCATCCAGGGCTGACAGAGAGGTTTTCTAGGGTCTTCGCATCCTACGTAACATTTTAATATCAGAGGATGGAAGTGGGGTAGGATTCATACTTTTTACCATGCTAGAAATGCACGTCCATGTAATATTTTGTTTTTGAAGCACCAAATTCTGTTTTTGTTCTTAAGGAAGCCTACGCTCTTCCTTCGGCACACTTTTTCCAGAGGTTTTTCTCTTGTACCCGATCACAAACCACCCTATGCCTGTCTAATTTGAAATTTTCACAGCAAACTTTTGGCTCCTCCATGGCCATTTGTAAAGTAAATACATTTTCCTCTTTTCTGTTTGCCTGTCGTAACTGACTGCGCCGTAAACTACTGGCCGGGTTTTGGTGGGGATTAGTAATTAGCGCAATCAATTGTGTCATCAATCGTAGGTACTCCTCGTAATGTCCATCTTCGCTCCAACTTTGAAGGTAAAGTTGTAAGTAATTTCGGCAGCTCAGTCAGATATAAATTGGCTGTTAGTGGAACCGCAAATCGTATGCATGTTTGTGTTTGATGAGCTAAAAAAGTTATCCTTTGAATTCTTTAAATCTACCAAAATTATGTTCGACGTTATCTTTCCCATTTCACGGGTGAGAAGATGGAGCGCATAAGTGGATCCCGAAGGACGGCATTTGCATTCGAGCATTTGAAGAACCAATCGGCATTGCACAGATCTTCAACTTTGCGGAAACCGGCCGGCATGTCTTTAATGTTCTTCGCACTACTCTCCCGTCTCTGACGTTTGGTTGCCAGCTTCGCTACCTGAAACGTTGAAAAATGAATATCCCTCCCCCACGCCTTCATCTTTCCGCATTTTACCCAGGAGTCACGTCCCCGATATTACAAAAGCACTCTTCCGTAGGATTTAACTCTACCGCAACTGTGGGCAAGGCTGCACTCTGAAATTTCCACCATTCAGTTGTGCAGAGTGACTGCCAACCAACATCGGTCGACTTTTTCAGATGACCAGAAAACGCATTTTCGGGCGGCTGCAGTACTAGGCAACCAGTTAACGATCGGATATTTTGCCCTATCTGGTCTCTCCTTTTAAGAAGTACTTACTTATCTCATCCGGGTTGACTTAAGTTAAGCCCCCTTCGCCCATTCCCCCATATGCTTGTCTTAAATGTTACCATTACGGTTGCCGTTTGGATTAGAGTCAGATGTTAGTAGTAGGACTAGGGTTTAGGGTTAGGTTTAGAAGTTGAGGGTAGGATTGGGCTTAGGGATAAGGTTGGACATATGTCTAATGGTAGGGGTTAAGCTATCAATGTTGTCAACTTCAATCATATCTTCAGTCACAATGAACACGAAAGTTTGGATTGGTTGTTGTGGACTAGGATCAGTTGGCCTGGAATATCTAACTGATACTTTGCTTTTCCTCCTTTCCGCCCATGTGCAGCTCCAAATATGCAGTACCGTGAATTTCGTATTCGAGTTTTTACGCTGTATCCGTGTATTTGAAAAAAAGTTAAATATACAAATGTGAATTTACTCTTTGCTTTTCGAAACCAGTTACATTTAGGTGCCGTTTACCCAGCAAAATCCATAAAACCCCACCATTCCTCTATTAACTGAGTCCATACCTCCTGTTTTCTGAGTGGGGACACAGCTGATCATCACCGTCAATCAACCTGAGTAAAAGCGCCTAAATTGACCAAATAGTTGTAATCACTCAGCAGTCAGTCTATATTTACTGAATAATCATTAAATTTAGAAAAAACGATTTCTGGTTGAAGGAAAACGCAACAGTTGCATTAAAGGCAAACTTACGATGACGGAAATTAGCCTATTTTAAAGCAGTTATGCTGGGAACGCGGAACTTCGTGTCAAATTATTAATGTTCATATTCAACAGGATACCTTGCGTGCCAATGCCCACATCTAAATAGACAAAGCAACACAGTCATGAAAATGTCAAAACAAACTTTCTAGATAATCCTAAGTTTAAATTCCGCAAAGAATTGGCCTTATTGCGTTTGGTTACCTACTTAATGTTTAGCTAGACTTTTCATAATTATACGCGGGATCGGGACTCGAAATCGATGAACTTGCTTTCCTAGACTATTTCGGGTTCTTCGTTTTTGCAAAAGTGAATTAAGAGCGAAAATTGAAAAGCATTTGTACCCTTCATTCGCTTTCTAGAGTTATACTGATAATGTTTCTCCTGAAAACTGAAAAGAAGGTTTCCTGTGTACCTTAAATTATCTTTTGCTATCTTTGTTTGGCTATAGGTCACTTTTTGAGTGTAAATTCACCACTTAGTGACTAAGCGAATGCTATAATTTTTTCTCATGCGAGTAATTCTCTGCATTTTTCGTTTATAAAAGAAATATTAGCTGCCAGTGCGCAGCAGATGCGTTTTACGATACATACTAGTTTATGCTGACAGATACATGATCGGTATATTTTTATTACCTCTAGAATACTTTTGCGTCTGGAAATTGCTAGTTCTGCATAGCAAAAAATGTTTTATAGTTATGGCCATTTATACACAACATGGCATAGATTTGCGTATCGTTTGTTTGAAACAGTGTGGTTATTCAGATTTAGTTCCACAGGAGATCGGGCGCAAGGACGGTTACTTGCTAGTGAATGGTAGACTTGCATAGCATTTACCTTACTCTCTCCTTTTCCATTTGTGCCTGGTGTCAATATTTTGTCGAGGAGACCGTAGGCGGGATCGGACGCAGGTGGCTGACTCAGCGTAAACCTGCATTTCTGCGTTCCGCTTTATCCTCTGATCGACGCACAATGAAGTAGGGTTCGGCATAAAAAGAAGGGGCGAGCGGCTCGGACTCCAACTGAGTGGGAGTACCATAAGGGTCACATTAGGAGGGAGCCATCGCAGCCTGAATCAAAATCCCGAGAGTGGGACGAGGATATTTCGTCAGTTGGCAACTTTCTAAGTCATGGCTTTTAACGCCCCGTAATAGATTCGGATGCGGCCGATTGTTTTTATTGAGGAATATGCGCTGAGAGAGTTGAACTCAATCTTTCCCCTTTGCTAGACAGCAGTCCACTTTCCGAGCCTCTCAACTGTCTGAATTGAAGATTGGGTGAAGTGTACTAACAGCATGCAGGACCTACCCCTTTCCCCCCCATTCAATACACCAGGATTCCACATCATGAGGGTGGGCGACTCGGGTCTCACTTGCATGCGAGTGTCATAGAGGCCACAGTATGAAGGAGCCATCGCGGTTCATCAGTCAGCCACTCCCTACAAACGCATCCTAAGTTGACTGCAAGGTCTAAGTTACACCCTGATAGCCTCAAAAGCGTCATATTGCTTAAAGTGGGGAAAAGGGGATACATAAGAACAATTATTATTTTCTGCAGGCAAGTTGGTTATCAGCGCTCGATGATTTCGTCATGACAAACTTTAAGAAGCTACGCGTCCATGATAGTTTGTTTTTTTGAGATGAAAGAAGTCGTTTAGGGTGGATTTGTTCCTCATGGTATCTCAGTGAACCAACATTGCTATCTGGCGGATGTGAAAGATGTGGTTGTCATAAACGTCGTCGGAGGGGTATCAGGATTGGGAGAACCGACGTTTAGGATGGTTGGTGCAGGGGTCAAAATGGGAGATTTTGCGAAGGCAGCAGGCTGAGTGGCCGGGTTGTTGTTGCATCGGTTCCGAAGGTGTCCAAAGAGGTAGCTCTGCGCGGGGAGGTTCGTTCCCAGCATGCGGATATTATGTGTTAGGGTTTTTGACGGTGTGGATCGGAGGCGCTCGAGACTTAACAGTTGCTTTTATGGCTTTTAGAGTGGCAATTTGGTTGGCTTCATACATTGCTGCTACAAGCTTGACTGCTCTTGTCCAGACCAGACAGTCCTCGGCGTGGTCCCCCAGGTTTCCATGTCTTACGCGGAGTGCACCCCAATGTCCTCAGTTCCCGGCTTATTTTACTGGCTTAAATACAAAAGGATCCTTGTTTGGGGAAATCAAGCCAAAATACATCGTAAGTGCCACGCCCCACAATGGTTTCAATGCAGCGAGGTGTGTTCAAATTTTGAAATACTGTTTCTTGTGTTCCCAATTGAGGAGAGAGTGATTGCTTCCTGTTTTGGTCAAAGGAATCCTTTTCCAAATCCGTTTTCTGGATTTTAACGAGGTTGAAAGAAGTTTTGGTCTTGCTTATCAGGTTCTCTCCCATTTTTCCCTTGAAATATGTCACAAGTCATGCCACAATGAAAACACCCTTAAATAAGAGGGGATACATAAGAACAATTATTATTTTCTGCAGGCAAGTTGGTTATCAGCGCTGTCCTCTGTCACTACGTACATCTACTAGACACTCTTCCTGCTCGGTTAGCCAAGTGGAATCCATGAGAAACCATCGCAACGGACAGAGTGATTGTTTTATTAACCCTCCCTTCCAATGCTCTCGATGATTTCGTCATGACAAACTTTAAGAAGCTACGCGTCCATGATAGTTTGTTTTTTTTTGAGATGAAAGAAGTCGTTTAGGGTGGATTTGTTCCTCATGGTATCTCAGTGAACCAACATTGCTATCTGCAAGTGCTGAAGCGTTTGCACGAGGTTTTGAGAAAAAAAACCTGAATTGTGGTGATCGGGGGACTGACTGCATTATCATGACAACGCGCCTGCTCACACCGCATCCACAATCAACCAGTTTTGGCGAAAAGCGGCATGACAATGGTTTCTCACTCCCTCTCCGCCCCCCCCCCCCCCCTTACCCCCCTCCTTACTCGTCCGACTTAACCGCCTGTGACTTCGCATTCACAAGAACGAATAAACCCCTAAAGGGAAGTCATTTTCAGAAAACAGAAATTTAAGAAAAAATCGCTGGAGGCACTTCACAGCATTAGTCCTGCAGAATATAAAACAAATATTTCGAACAGAGGAAATGTCGTCAGGACAAGCGCATATCATCTACTGGGCAGTATTTTGAAGGGGATCAGTGTTTTTACCGTGTTATCTTTACTAAAAAATTTAATAAATAATTCTCGTTTTTTGGCATGCCCTACTAACTTGACTCGATTCTACCTGACTCACCCCACGAAGCACTCTACGCCGCCCGGCCTGCCCTCACGCCATTCTTTCAAACTCGACACCAACCCAGCTGTTGTCTGTGCGGTGAGCGTGTGCGGTCAGTTTCAAAAACTCCTACCAGCCGTCATTAATACCACGACTGCGCAGCACACGTGCCTCCGGAACCCACAGCTGGCAGCGGGGAACTAGTGAGGTGGTGATAAATTGCGCCCATGCCGACGGAGATCAGTCTGAAGCCTGCGACATCCTCTCTTACTCGCCTTCGCGACCTGCGGTCTCAGCGGGCTGTGTCTTTGTGCGCCTAGTTTACGGGCGCCCCCGGCGTCTCTACTCGCTTGATTAACACGGATGGTCTCGCTTTCCGTACCCACGCCCATGCATGACTAATCTGGGGTCCCTCTTGCTGTTGCTAGGGCGTGCCACCGAGTCACTCTCTCAGGCGTTTTTGTGCGCCTGGGGCATAGCCCCGCAACTCCCCTCCCCCATCCCCCCACCCCACATGCCGTAGTGATGCGTTCCAGTCCCCTCAAGACCACGTAGAGTTAACGTACGCGCGCTTGTTGCCTCAACTAAAAGCTGAGATGACGGCCGACGTTGGGTCTGGTAGAATGTTAATCCCCTACCTGCCTAATAAGTTTTATTCCCGCATGATTACGACTCTTCGCAGTCAATTTCGGCTCGATAAACTCGCCTCTAACGTCAACTAACTTGAATCAGACGTAATAACTCTGAGTCTGACTGCATTCCTATCTACCGGTTCGAATAGTGTAGCACCGTAATTGTTTTGGAAACTCAATCAGGCGGAAGCGGTGTGCTACCGATAACCTTCATGTCAGAGCATAATGTCGGTTCATTCATGTGTTATTGATTTCATATGGCACAAAATAATTTGATGTCCCTGGACGTGTATACTTGACTGAGTGGGCAGGTCCTTAGAAGGATGTGCAGTTTTGTCATTCATCCTCGCTACTTGATGGTGCGAAAGGGTCGAAAGCTGGGCCATTCGCACGGTTGATGAGGAAAGGGATCCTCCTGTGATAAAATCATAGCATTCTCTTGAAGGTTTTCCAGCTTTATATCAGGTGAGACGATCTGGACCGAATAAAAGGGTGAACGCACGCTGATACCCAGCTTGACAAGATCTCTAACACAGATGAACGCCAAAAATTGAAAAAAACTTGTTGCTCCAGACATAAAGTTGGATCTCTTGGTGCTTCAGAGGGAGCACTTGATTAACCCCATGTACCCGACGATGAGAAAAACTTCCAGATAATTCCCATAGCTGGTGTCCAAAACGCTTGAATGTTCGCTTCCACAGCAATGACTGTCGTCCGAAATCTTTCTCACTGACATGCGCTTCGCGAATCTTGTGACTGTTTGCTATTGCGTGTCATATATCCACCCCTATTTACGTCCAGTGTCCTCCACACCGTTGCCAAAGGGGAGATCAGGTATGACAGATTGTTTTGGGTCAGTTATGGCCTTATCAGTAGTCTACATTGCATGTAAATTTAAAAGAACCTGCTGTCGAGGAAATATGGGATTTTGCTGGCTGTTACGCTAGCTTGGACACCATCCTGTGTGTAACGAATCTGGTCATTTTCAGGTTGTTTCATAATATAGCACAGAAGAATTGAATAAAAAGTGGGCTGGCTTGGTTTTACGAAAATAAATCGTCAGGGGCAGTAACATTAGTTGATTTATTTTGTTTTCCAACCGGAAACAATGAGTTGAAGTCGGTAAGCGCAGTATTTCATGGAGGTATGTAGGAATCATGTGTAAGAACACTTGTCCTTAACTGGAACTCGTTGCTTTTGCCCATTCACTTCATTGTTTACGATGGGATGGCCCCGTCACAGTTGTGTCTGTGCCAGCATGGCATGGATACCGAGGACCCTGGTTCTTCCTAGGATGTCAGTGTTGGGGATCATTTCTAGCCTCTTTGTCTTCGGTATTCTTCGGAAGCAACTGCGGTGAAAGATGTGATTCTTTTCGCTTGGCCCTCATAAAGAGTATAGGTCTCCGCCAATAGAACCCAAATAGATACTTCTACAATTTTGTATTAAGTAGGATGCTTCGACGGTTCCGGGTGTAGTGCTCTGGCCGGCCGAAGGCCTGGTAGACTTCGAAATCCGATTTTCGATTTTGTCCGCCATTTGAAGCTTCTTAAAACCATACCTCCAAGTTACGCGATTTTTTTCACTGCTGTGAGGGGAGTGTTAGATGCAGTGGTATAAGATGTTTGATGTAGTAAGCGTTGGTTGGTGTATGACCACTACTTTCTCGGTGCTGATGGTTAGGCTGAAGTTGCAGCAGTCTGAAGAGACCGGATCCACACTCCGCTGCATATATGTTTCCGTTTGTAGCGCCATCATCTATCAGCAAGAGCTCGTGGACGTCAACCTGGATAATATGCTTAAGGGTTTTAGCAGTTTTCCGTCGGTTTGGTAATCGATATCAATTTGCGCCTGTTCTTAATGGTAGACGTCCAACAGCATGACGAAGACGGCATATGGTGGTAGCAAGTACCTGGCCTTCTCTCGGCCTAGCTGTCGTCGCAACTGCTTCCTAGCTGAGCAAGACGTCGCAGAATCAAAGACGGTGGTAGGGGGACCGGGGTGGAGCGAAGCTGATGTATCCACCAGGTTCAGAAACGCAGTTGACGGCGGGGGGTTCAACGGTACATTGCATACAGGAGCTTGCTAACTCCGTGGTCGTGCCTGCTCTAACAGGCGCATATAGTGTTGCATGCACTTCATGTTCCTTCGGGAAACTAATTGGCAGCGTGTCTGCGGTAGGGCATTATCGCCATTGGGAAATCGTTCGGTGCCCATCCACTCACCTGGAGTGCAGGTTCCGCTGCAACGTGGGTTCTTGACCACGAAATGAACATAACTCGGGTGATAAAATTAAAAGTTTGGCGAATGTCAAGGCTAAACCGGGCTTCATATAACGATATTCAAGGATCAGAAAGGGAACCATGCACATCTGCAAACATATTCGTTCTGGAGACCTAATTGTGCTAGTTGGTTCATGTCATGTAGCCAAAAAGGGATAACTGGTGGTACTCAGGTCAGAGTCTGTTAAAACTGAGCTTTTGTTCTGTTAGAAACCGGTCCAGAACTCCGGCTATTCGGCACAACCATTTGTTCTCGCCCACCCGAAGAGGACAACACGAATTCAATGATGTTGGCGCACAATGAACTAAATAGACTTGAGGAACAGCCCCCTATAGACAATGGCAAGAAACTCGGTGTGGACGAAGTTGGTAAAGGTTCGGCAGGTTATATTTGGCAACGGACGAAGGAAATCGAAGGTCAAATAAATGGGGGGGGGCTATGTTGGAGGATGAACCATGCAGCTCGTAACTGACTATTAACTACTACATGTTGCGTCCACTTGACCTTAAATTCTATCCGTTTAACCGGTCACCATGAGCCAACGGCAAGAGCACTTTGATCCCTAAAGTAGAGGCCTACGCCACTGGCGTGGAACCTGAGCCCCAGGTCAAACGGACAACCTTATGGGAAAGTGGACGTGAAACGCAGAGTAATCATTTATGATCTTCCCAAAGTTTTATGCCTGTATTAACAAGAGCTATAAATATCGATGAATTCAGCCTATGTCTTCTTCCCTTCTATTCAAACCCATGATATGGTGGAAATCTGCAGTTGACAGGTGAATGTGACTCATCGTCGTCATTTTGATCTGATGGCTTTGAACTCAGTCTCTTCAGCGCGGTGCGATTTTTGCCACGTCTCCTGTCAAACTTCACCGTGTCGATAATTTGTCATTTCGCTTCTGACCCGGCCTTTACAATGCTGGGGGTGTACCATGGGAAGACTGAGGTCAAACACGTCCTTTTGGTACTCACACAGATTTCTATTATACTATTTTTTGCTGACCTTTCCATCTTCCTTTTGATCCACGATTCTCTGGGTAGTTTTGCAGGAATTTTAAATTATCCCAAACCACAGTACTTTTCGGAAAATTAACACCGACATGTGCTCATTTGTCAGCTGTGCGCATTATGCTCCTGTCCCTGTCATATGTTTATCTATTTCGTGTGAATGAACTGTCCTTCAATCAAGTAGGAGCGACTGTGAGTCAAAAAGCAACCTGCCAGAAGCGCTAATTCATAACCATTTATCAGCCTGAAACTTCGACAAAGTCTTAAATAAGTACAAGCAAAGGTTTGCATCACATTTTGAAAACACAAACGCGAAATAGACAAACCTCTTGTTTTAAGACCTTTCGGCTTCTATCTGGCGTTTTACTTTGAAAACACCGATATTTTCCAGGTGAGCCCTTAAAACCCATGTTGCAAGCGTTCACCCTATCATCTCCCTTCTTAAATTTATTTCGACCTTCGAGAGGGAAAAAATCTGTCACAGGAAGAAATCTGATTTCTGCCGATTGTAGGAAAGTTAAACAGACAGAATTTACATATTGGTTCTGTGGATCTTAAGTAGCCGGCTCTTGCTGCAAAATCAAGTAACGATGCTGGGAGAAGAGAATGAAGCTCGATATAGGTACCAACTAAAATCTGTAAAACAGAGTAACCGTAGGTTATACAGAGCACCAAGAAAGCCAGAAACCCCAGGCTCCTGTTATAATACGGGGCCGGTGGTTATAGGGAATTTACGGGTGGGGCATTACAGCGGGTAATATAAGGTGCATGTGGTTCTTGCAAAATGGTATGTGTTGTTATTTCCGCTCTTTGAATTTTACGAATTCGATAGTGTGCATCTGTTATAAAAGCTCCAAGAATTTGATAGTCATAGTGGATAGCGGCTTGCCAGCCCTGGGATAACTTCATTAACAGTTTCACCCGCACAGACTTAGGTAAAATACTGTTGTTTCGACATCGGCGTAAAAAGGATAATTCTTCTGGCGTGAAACATTCATGAATTGCACACTGTTCCCTCCTCGTGTAGAAAGCAATACGCGAGCCTGAGGATTCTGACTTTTTTGATGCTGTTTATAACCTACCGTTACCTAAAACGGATTTTAAATCAAATAACCTTATAGCACACGTTGCAATGCACTTTCTGGTAAAATCTAGTAAAAGTGAAACTGGACCTGCTAAGGACCGCTGACGATGCTTTTCGTTAATCCTCCGACATTCAATTTCAATATTCTCCTTAAAACGGGCCTAAGTAGTTATGTGACAATTCGATACTGATTTGTCAAACAGTTTCGCTGTGCCAGATTTGGTTCGCAAAACGACCATCAAGCTGTTTCTCTCACAGCGAGGCATAGTACGGTGGGCAGACAACAGTTAATAAGCCAGGAATTGCCAGCCTGTGCTCATTTGTTTTTGTCGGGTCTCCTTTCAAACTACCTTCCAGTAAACTGCCTGCGAGGTCCCTGGATTGAGCCCCATTTCCACAAAACGCGATTGCGATCAACGTATACAGTTCCGCCTAAGGGCACCCGATCGTTCAGGCCGAAATCCTCAGCTTTCAATTCTTCAGTAATCTCGTCACTTGAGTGCGTTCCTAGAGTGTTCTCAATCTTTTCAAGTGGGACTCAGAACACTTATCTAGAAGGATATGTGTCGTCTTCAAAAAAGTTGTTTTTCCAAAGGCACATTATAACTTGCCATGCTCACATTGGCGGGGGATGGGCGGGCTGCATAAGATTTGTCATAGGTTCCGGTTATTTCATGTAGGTCACACCTCATCCCGCTTGCTAGACTTCCATCGAGTAATGTGTCTGCGGATTGCTACAAATGACAGGTCTGCTCGTTTAGCAGATGATCGTCTACGTACCCAGCTTTCCTATTATTTTTTTCATTCATTCATTGAATGAACTAACCAATCTTCTAAGACGGTCTTTTTTAAGGAAATGGAGAGCACTTAAAGGAGATTTGACAACACCGAGACTAAGCGGAATTGATTAATGTTTTTGCTATTTCACTCATGAAACTACAGTGATGGTGGTTTATTTGATGAGATCCTACTTGCTTATATGCCCCCCCCCGCACACTCCCCTGATAAGACACGCGAATAGGAATGCCTCCCTCCATGTAGTGCATGTGGCCTTGTGCTAAATTTCAGAAAATGTAAGTATTTTCGTGCATTAACCTTAAGCCCAAGTTTAATCGTAGCACTACTGCTTAGCCTAATCCTATCTGTAACCATAACCTTATCTGACCTTAACCCAAACCTAATTTCCTAGGAACTTGGCGCAACTCCGGATATTTTACAGTGGTTCCTGTTTTAATGTCCTACTGTTCCTACATTTTATGATTTCAGTGTCAGTAAAAACCTGCAAAGCGAAATGTGCCGTCGTCAGGAAGTTTGATCCAGAAAGTACAGGAAACTGGAGCTAGAGTTTGTCGCTGATTCAACGACGAATCTCCTACAATAGAGTCTAGTAAATTATTTTATTTCGTAGCGTACTGCACGAAAAACACAAATTTTCATATAGGCATAATATCGAAAATTGTGCTAAGTAGCCGTAAACGTAGATAAATCGTTCTTTTCAGTTTTTTTAAAAATTTAAGTAATTATAGTAACACAGAAATGAAAGTACCTAGATTGCTTATTGTCCATTGCGGTGAATGGGCATATTCTGAGTTAATTTAGTTCGAAAAATGATCGTATATTCGGCATATGGACAGGTACTTAGTCATTTAATGTCTGCAATCTCTCTCTCCTTTTATTGACTTAACCTCCGATGGAACGCAAAATACAAAACTGCAAGTAACCTCAGTACCTCAGTGAGATGTAAACTTGACTGACCTCTTGCTCAAGTACCCGAGCATTAAGACATAGGATGCTAACACACTTGAAGCCTAAATGCCGCCTTGTAATCCGGTTAGTTCCTAGGATTGAGGAAATTGCCTGCCTAGCCACCGTCAGGATTTTATATTGGGACTTCAAAAATGAACTGAGGCCCAACTCATACACCTCTGTTTCAAGCAAAAGTATCTGGCGAGTGATAACGCCAGATTTTCCAGCATCTTCGGGATCCCTCTCGTTACCATGACTTTTTATGGAGAAGCATTGTCTACGAAGCATTCAAGCGGGAAAGCAGTTGCGTCCATGCTGTAACGCTGTAACCATTGAGCCCCCGGCGCGTTGTCTTGCTGGTTAAGATAGGGAATAGGGTCATTCTTCGATGAACGCTCACCGATCGTTACCGGAACTCACTCGTCCCGCAATGCCCCGGGGCTCATTCACGAGCCCCACCAGCAGCCGCACAGCGGCCAGTAGTAGAAAAGGCAGATACCCAATGCCAGCAAAGACAAGGGAGACTGGAATGGCCATTTCTGGCTCATTAGCCATCATCAGCTAGTCAGACCCAACCCCAGGTGGTGCCTCACCCGAGGCTCGAACCCGCGACTGGTTGATCAGAAGTTCAATGCTCTAAGCATTGAGCCACGATCTGTTTACTGAAAAACTTATTGATGAGTGGCACTTCATGCCAATATATATCGTCCTGAAAAATTCAAAACTTAGTGTCAATGTGAGAAACATTTTTACTTTGCAAAAAGTAATATGTACTACTATTTCCCCTTTCGATAGTCATCGAAGTGCTTTATAATACGACAAGCAGCACTCATAATCTGCACCCAATGCTGCACTTAGGCTAGTCAAAACTCCGGTAAGTAGCTGAGTTGCCTGGACATAATGAACGCGTTCTTATATTTTCTGTTATTTTCTTTATCGTTTTTCTCAGCAAAACTGCTGTTAGCGAAACTTTGCGATGAAATATGCGACACAGATCCCTTGCGGAAGGATTACGGTCAAAGGCACACACCACAAATCCTCCCTGAACAGCTCATTGCAAACTTGGCATTAGTGCAGGAGCTGATAAAATTGTATGACTGAACTATTTTCGAATCGATGTTCTATTTTGGCACTGAACTACAATTACCGCTGTTTATTTCTTTCAAATAACAATAATTGAGAATCGATTTTCATTCGTACCTTTGTACAAATTTTAGACACCTTTCTATTGGGTTTTGTTTCTGATATCTTCACTTCTTTTGATCTTTAGTGTGGATATGCCATAAATTATCTCGTTTGGACTGCTGTTATGCTCTCAAAGTTAGCGCTCAATACTCCGATTTCAAATTCCACGGGAAGTTCTATGGAATGGGATACTCTTTGTTTTTTAAATGATTTTATAATAGCTTGTTATCCTAACGGTAACCCCGAACTTTTCCGAATGGCCATCTTCTTAATCAGTTTGAGGTTCTTTCTGCATTGAAGATGTGCATTCGTGTACCTTGCAATTAAATCCCTTTTTGAGATCGTTCAAAACATAACGTTTTTTTGAAACTGTTTTTACAGGTCAACTCAAATATTTTTTTCAAATAATCCTTTGAGTAGTCACAGATCTTGTCACTTTTTCCTCAAATGACACTCCTGCATATTTGGCATCGCTTATTTTTTTCAAACTGTTGGCAAGTAAATAAAACAGGATGGAAATCAATCGGCTTACAGTAATCCCTGCCTTTTCACCAAGAATTTATCGAAAAGCAACTTATATAAACTCAACTCCTGAATCTTTATATCGAATAGTTCACAGCTTCAAATTCAATATTTGGATCATTATATTCTCACATGCCTAGATGACGTGGTTTAATTAACCTTCATATTATTCGTCCGTGTTCTTCGCTGTTGCCTTTCCATGCAATTTTCTCGAGCCTTCAAATACTTTCTTTTCTATATTGCAGCTACAAAAAGTTTGAATTGAATCAGTAGAGCAGACATTGTTTAGTATACTGATGAAAACATAACACTTTGTTGAGCAAAGACGGATCACGATTATTTTCGCCATGTTTCGTGCAAACATTTAATCAATTTTGATATAAATTGAAATAAAATACATTTACCTTTAACGTTGCTACTACGTGTGACAAATGTAGCAAAATAGTTAGGTGAAATTTTTATGATGCATTTATATCCAAAAGCAGACAGGCGAGCATTTTTCGAACCCATTCGCGGATGGCACATTATTCGATAAAGAAGTTTCGCAAGGCTAGTGTAGCATAAACCGGTTACTTTATTCACTATATGCCATATCACCCAGAAGCTTACAGCTCGTCAAATTAAAACGCCATTGTTTCGCCTCAATTCATCCATGAAGGATTCAATTGACTGAGCCACTGCCAATAGAATCTTTTAATCCGTTAAGTGAGGCTTTTTGAAACGGTGTCTGACTACGTAAATCCCTTAGGAATTAATTCCTTGCGCTAATCACTTGTTTTAACAAAAGTTTACTCGAAATGGATCACTCATGTGACCATCAACACCTCCATCCTCCGAAAGAATACGGGAACAGAACCGCTCATCACACAGGCGGCTTTGGGATAAAGTTAAGAGAAATTAGGGTTAGGATCAAGGTTAGGGTTAAGATCAGAATAATAACTAAATGTCGGATTAGTTAGTATTTGGGTTAGGCCACAGGACTATGTACCCAAGGTCGCCTGTTTTACGAGATGGGTGTTCCTATTCGCATATCCCGCCGTGGAGCACATAAGTAATCTGGACCAGAGACTAGAAAGGCCATTTATGACTTACTAGACATTATCAGTCGATCAAAATCCAATCCCAACCCGATCCTCCTGAATCGATCTCAGTCACTGTACGAGCGTCTGAGCGTGTTCCACAATGAATCCCCCAAAATGCACACGTTCCGCCCCTCAATTATACGGGCGGAGGTTAACTCGCATAAAACCCCAATCTGCGTATACTCCCGTTCGTACTTTCTCCTCCGGCATTCTCTCGCTGCGTGGACGCGACTTCACTTACCCACTGTTGGAAAGGGCCCCTTAGAGGGTGTGACCCAATGAGTCACAAGGCAGACCGCCGACTCCATGCCGCACGGCGTGAACACGCGTGCACACAGGCAGGCCTAGACGCGTGTCCTGTTGACAGCTTATGGCGTCCGCTGCCACACAGGATCCTACGCCCCGAGCATGGCAGGGGAGGCGAGGCCATGGGCGGGCGGCAAACTAGCAGACCCGACAAATAAACTTAAAGGCGATGGTCAGTCATGTCCGCAAATGAGTCTGCGACCGTCAGCCTCTCTTTGTTTCAGCTTGACGCGTCTGCACACTGGTCAACCAGACAAACGCGTGAAACCGCTGCCGAGAGAAAGGGTTTCACTGCGTTTCGAGTGTGTTTTCTTAGAATTTGACACGATGGCTGCCACGCTGGGCACGAGCAGTTTTTGAGCAATCCGCAAGTCTTTCAGACAAAGACAACATAAAGGCGACGATGCCGTTCATCGCACGAAAGATGGACATATTGTAAAGACTACTGAGAACTGAATAATGCTTTAAGTTACTATATTTAGTAATTTTCACGGATTCGGCTTTGTGTGTGAGTGAAATAATACAGTTTTCCCCTAAAAGGCATGAATGCACTTCATTACTCTTTCTTTTCCCATAAACATCGAAACAGCAGCCAAGCTGTGACAGTTCGAAGTTTATTCACTGGACCCACCTGTGAAAACCCCAGTGACCCAGGTGAGATTCGAACCCACAAGAGAAAGGGCAAGGCAAACACGCTAGCCACCTGTGCAATGAGCCCCAAACGGTAGCCATGAGTTTAATCACACTTGGGTCAACTTACCCGCACAGCCTACTACAACGCATGGAATCCACCAAGTATGATATATTAAGCTGACTGCTCAAGCAGGGTTCCTTAAGCTTTCAATCTAGAATCCACCCAATGGCCACCAGGCTCACTTACTAAAATGAATTATTCGCATCTGTCCAAAATGAGCACTAAAGCGTATTGTGCAGTTATGGGAACTATGCCGAACTCTGTCGGATTTGTTTGCCCCGCAATGCATGGATACTGTACGGAAAAGGTATAAATATCCATAATTTCTCAGTATGTAGATGGCCCTCGCTGCCAAACTTGCATGGTCACACAATAATCCAAAAAAACACTTTATTTATTTATTTGAACAGTTGATCTCTTTTTCCAAGCCCAACCGTTAATCTCAGTCAGCTGTGATCCGCGATAGTATTTGTTCTACTGTCGTGGCAGATTCAGTTATTGGGAAAGACCCTAACTGCTATGACCTCCAGGCCCGTATAAGAAGAGAAGAAGTGAGACGCTAGTTGGGAGGATAATGTATTCTGCACAGGACTATTGGGGAAAAGGTGGGGAGAAGCGGTGTCCCAAATGTGGTGGTTAAGTTTTCGAGTCTACGGCAAAGCATTTTGCCATGTCGGTATTTTTGGGTTGAGTGAAGAGATACCACTGTAGTAGAAGTAAAATATTGGATGCTGGAAGGAGGCCCGGGTGATGGCACTGATGGAGGGGCTGGTCAGTTGGATCGGAATCGGAGCCATGACCTGGACTCGATGGGCTGAGATTCGTTGATGACCTCCATATCGCTTCGTGAAAGGAAGTCGGTGATTAAGTTCTCCATATCGTGGTCTCATTAGCTGACACCGAAAAAAAATTTAGTAGAAGAAGAAGAAGGTTGTTAGTTTACCGGAGTCATGGCTTTATTCGTCTGAGTTTTCGAACTCTTGCTGGATTTCATCGTCAGAGATAAAACAGCAACATACACGAGTAACATTTATAGGGGGAAGGGGGCATTCAGACACCAGTGGCGCCAGTCCGGAGGTGAATACCCAGGGCCCTGTATGCTAGCGCCAGATCGATAAATCGATTGACCAAGTTCTCTCTCAATTCACTCAATTCTCGGCTTGTCTTGCATCCGGCATGGGCGATTATATTCTTGGCTGCGAAGTTAAACTCGTGAACCGTTTCGTGGAAGATACTTGCCAACACCAGATGCAAGACAAGCCGACAATTGATTGAAGCCTGGGCCTCCGATGAGAACTTGATCAATCGATTTATCGATCTGGCGCCGGCATACAGGGCCCTGTGTAGTCACCTCCGGACTGGCGCCGCTGGTGTCTGATTGCCCCCTTCCCCCCTATAAATGTTACTCGTGTATGTTGCTGTTTTATCTCTGACGATGAAATCCAGCAAGAGTTCGAAAACTCAGCCGAATAAAGCCATGACTCCGGTAAACTAACAGTCTTCTTCTTCACTTATACACACACTGGAATGCGAACATTCGCTTCCATTCGTGAAAAATTAGTTGGTCAATAGGGAAAATTCGTGATGGTCGAGCTCACCTTCGTCTAGCATTTACTTGTTAGATCACGTCAGGGTCACAAATATCGCGGCAGCTTGAGCCCTTAAGTAAGGCCCAAGCCGCTAGGACCTTCAGACCCCATTCCATATAAGAAGAGAAGAGGATGGACGCCAGATGTGGAAGGCGCTACACTCCAATACTCGTCCGGTCTATTGAACACCGCTTCTATCATTGTTTTGAGCAGTGTTCATTAAATTTAAGATAATCCATTCGAAAAACATGGAGAGGAAGGAAGACATTTGTATGTCTTTATAACAAAAGGTCAGTACAGTTGACGGCGCTAGTAAATAAGTTTGTGTTTTGATGAAATGTGTGGCATTAAGCTTCATTTGCATTTCGATTGATGTAGGATACAATTGCACGCATGCAAATCGCAGTTAATCAAATTTAAAAAATTGTTAGGACAGAGGTTGTTCGAGCACACTTCAACATCACATTCGCTGATCGGTAGTCTTTAAAAACATAAAGTGCTCAGCTTTCATTTTGCACAGAACGCAGGAACGCCTGCTAACGAAAAACGAGCAAACCTTTGTACTTTGCCCAGCTCATCCAGACTTCAAGGCCTCACCAATTGGTTAGTCTGTGATTGTGATGAAAGTCTACAATGAACGAAGTGAAGGCTACAATGAAAAGCAGCCGTTTTGTGACGACTTTGCCATATTTGGATAACAGAACACCAAAGTTCCGGGGATAACTTGCCACATTCAATATACATTTAAGCACACTTTTTTATGCTAACTTCCAATTCTGAAAATTTAAGGTAATTTTATAGCATACACTGACCAACCAGTTGTGCATTCAGGTGTACGAGAGAACTGTTTTCTGAGCAAAATCTGCAGGTCATTCGCGTAGCTGATTTTCTCTTTTCGTTTTGACTGCAAATGACATGTGAATGGCGAGCCTCAACTTATTTTCAGCAGTAATCAGAAGGTCTGTCCATTCCGAGATAAGAGAAATCATGGGTACATTGAGAAGTGTTTACTTTGAAATTAGAGTACCCGATCATCTACGTATGCAAACAGCTCGTATACTACGGGGGCATACGTTCTCCGTTCCATCTGTGCGACCAGCGGATGTTTATTGCGTATTTTGCACCTGTTAGTGAAGTGTACGATAAAAATGTTCTTCACAATGGGTGCGGCTTCACAGATTGGCATGGCCAGCTCTGAGTTCGATCCTAGCTAGAGTGTCACCTCTGACACGGTGCACAACATAGCCGTTTTGCTGACAAATGGGCGGGTTTCGATACACTGGGTATGAACCGAAAAAAATAGTGAACTTCCTGTGAATCACGATTTATTATAAAGATGCATGCTTGTTACTTTAAGGTAGTTACAACCTCGTATTCTCTTTTTCCATGAAAAAAAGCAAAAATAACTAAACTGATAACATGGGTAAAAATTCTGAAAATCATCATAAAGACTAGTTCATCGTAGCAATTCAAACGAAGCCTTTTTATTAAAAAAAATATTCTCGTAAGGATTTTACCATGTACAGAAATTGAAGTTCCCTTTGTAACAACGGGGGCTTTAAAAGTGAAGCGTCTCGGAGAACTTTTATAGCACCTCGCTATTGCATGCGCTGCTCACACCTGGCAGTCTACTAACATTTACTGAGATTAGTAGAGGATTGTGGCAGGTTTGAATAATTCCCTTGACCCACTTGTGATAAACTCGGCAGCCTCGGTGGGATTCGAACCAACGCCAGCAAGGGGAAGGCTTCAGTACAGCCAACGATTTAGCCAACTGAGCTACGAGGTCGCATCGGGAGCCGTGAGTTTAATTACACATGGGTCAAGTTACCCGCCAGCCTACTGCAACGCATGGAATCCACCAATTCTGCTACAGTAAACTGACTGCCGAAGCAGGATTTCCTAAGCAATCAATCCAGAATCCACCAGATGATTACCTGGCACAATTAATTAGTAGAGGAATTTGGCAGTTTTGAATAATTCCTTTGACCCACTTGTGAAAAACTCGATGGCCTTGGTGGGATCGAACCCATGCTAACAAGGGGAAGGCTTTAGTACAGCCAACGCTCTAGCCAATGTTGCAGTAGGCTGGGTGGGTAACTTGACCCAAGTGTAATTAAACTCACGGCTCCCGGTGGGGCCTCGTAGCTCAGTTGGCAAGAGCGTTGACTCTACTAAAGCCTTCCCCTTGCTAGCGTGGGTTCAAATCCCACTGAGGCCACCGAGTTTTTCACAAGTGGGTCAAAAGAATTTACTGATATGCTTATGTAGCATAATATGTGACATACAAGTCGATCTTGGTCCGTTTGGACAGCAGTCAATAAAATCGTCTTTCTCAACTGGAATATTTAATTGAACTGAGTCTGGAGTGGCATAGTGAACTTTTAGTGAACCTGTCAAGAAATTTCATGAAATTGTTTAAAAGTTAAATAAAGGACAGGACTATATTGTAGCAATAACTCCGTGATTAAATCTTTTTCAACTGTTATCAATTTGTTTTTGATGTGCCAAAACACGCTCGTTCATTAGATATTTCAGGAAGGGTCGACAGTTAAAATTACGAATGATCTTAAATAGCGTACTTGCAGGTTCAAATTCTCTGTTCTCTGTAATAGCAATAATCGGTTAAGCAGGGTACACTAGTGAGTGTCTAAGATTCAAGCTAAGCAGCAGCTCATTTCCTCCCGTCCAATAGAAGACAACAATAGTTGAAACCCTGACCCAAACTTCTTGGTTGCCTCTGGGCTGTCTGCAAGTCGAATTTCTTACTAAATTAAGCATATTACTTCGACTATTTTGTGGGCTGCAGCATTTACCAGAGTACAATTATCTGTCAGACGGATGAGAGAGAGATATTGCAGCAAATTAAATTACACGATTCGCTGAGCACCATTACAGGCACGCAACAGTGACCGTTACGGTGACGATATTAGCGCTAATGCGAAGTTAAACCTTTGGAAGGGCTTGTGGTGCTCTCTAAGATGCTCTGGTGGTGGTTATCTCCAAGATTCTAACTGCTTTTGTTTCTCTTTTATTAATATTCTTGTGTCTGGGTAGAGTTTTCTCAAAGAGAACCGTTAAATGGTAAAAATGAATGAGGGTTTTGGAGTAAAGAAGGCAGTTGCCTTGCAGTCAGGACTACGCCACTCATTTATAATGACCCAACTATTTAGTCTGGCGATCGGCTTCTTGTGATTTTGCACTCACCATTAGAAGCTTTCTGAATTTGTGTATGACTGAGCAAATCCCGAATTTCAGCAGGTTCCAGGGCTATAGGGATGTCACGGAATGTAACCGAATCCACGTTAAGGTTTTCTCGAAAGCAGTGTTCTTTGCAGTGGTGCTTATCGAAGCATTAGTGCTCGAGAACGTGTTAGTCGAATGTTTAGAACGTGTGTTCCAGAGCCAGTTCAGATAATTTTCGGAGTTAATTTGTCTCAATGGCAGGTAGGGCAAGAAAGGATGTTCTTCTGTCTGATAAATAGTTGCTCCTGCTTTTCCCAGTGGTTATGTTTCTTGAAGTAGCAAGTTGCCGTCCGTAGGTGGTTTTCTAGTTTACGTGGAATCGCCAGCCTCATCTCATGCAGTAGTCGTCGTTGTGACAAGTTCTTCCTGCAAATCAACCCCCCATCGGAAGCCATTAGAAGAAATATAACGCTACAGCACCGAATTTTTTGATACGATTCGAATAAGCAAAACTATTAGTACTATTGATAGCCCAAATCGGCGGTAACCTACTCAATTATTTTAAATAGTAATAGTTAGGCGTGATGAGCATGCATCCGGTCAGGTATGGCGGCCTACTATCCAAATTCTCCCAGTGTCAGCTAGAAACCTTGCCAAGTTTTGCTCAAGTCAAGTGGCAGTTGTTCAAACACATGAGCAATTTTGGTTTATCAGTGCTCCAATCCTATGACAAGCCTATTAATTAACCTGAAATTGTATGAGGAGTCCGATAACGCTGGGCATAAGTCTGTCGATGTTGTCTTCTCTTTTCCATGTTCCGCTAAGCCCTGGCGGAATGCTGGCCATACAAGAAGTTCAGGGTGACTAGTATTCTATTCTGAATCCGTCAGTGCTATGTGTAGCATACGGGAGTGGATTCGCGAGAGCAGTGTGAGGGTCTACGGGTGAGTTGCGTCTGACCAATGAACGGGACTGATTTTTCGCACAACGGCACAGCATCGAGCAGTACTCTTGAGGCCTGTTCTGACGTGTTTGTGTGTGTGTGTGTGTGTGTTCGAGGCCGCCGGCCGCCGAACAAAGCAACAGACTGCCTGCGGCATTCATGTAGGCGCCAGCAAACTGCTTCGGCGGTGTTGACAGTCCCTCCCGTCTGCCACGCAGTATTATCAGCCCGGTTTGGGGATGTTGTTTCAGGACATAGATTGCTTAGATCCGAGGCTTTTGACATATCACTTTCGATATAATGAGCGTTACTTTGTATAGTAAGATCACATTGACCCGAAAGGTGTGAGAGCATCTAGGGCTGATTGAATCCTAGCAAGAGCTTGTGCAAACTGACGTAAGTGGTGAATATTAATTTTAGCTCCAATGATTCGATTATTGGTTTGAGTGCGCGTACTCCGGGTTGAAGGGATTCCGAAGTTTCAGACGCGCTTAAATAGTATATTATTCGAATTCATTAAGTAATCTACATACGTGTTATTTAAAAATACGAGGTTTTTTGACGAGAGTGTTAAAGCCACCTTCTGGACGACACATGAAATGGTAAGATTATTTACGGTCGGAGTTTTGAGCTCTGGCAGACATGATTCCTCTTGATTTTTTATGATTAAATTTTATTGACGTGGCAGAACATGAATTTTAGTTTAAAGAACAGATGCGAAACGGAGAGAACAAGGAAAAAAATACCCCAAGCGCTTTCCCCGGATCTGTCCCAAATTATCAATGAAGAATTTGAAAAGTTACCTAAAAATTACATTACGCGAGGTTGGTGTTCATCCAACCGACTGGATTGCAAAGCGTAATGCGAGTATTCACTTTCAAAAGGAAACTCTTTCCCTGTACCCACGAACTCGTTTGCATCTCGAAAAAGCGGCTAGTACTTTTGAAGCTTTACTATCAAGAAAAGAGAATGGAGTAGCCGGACCGGACAAAAACGGCAGAGGCTCAACCGCTTCCCTCCCCCATCGAGGTACTGACCCATGATTCACGCATCTGGTCTGCCCACCTAGAGGCAACGAACAAAACATCAACCCGAGGCCGATAGACAAGCCATGGTACGCCACTTCCGACCTGCTGCTGCTGCTGCTGGTGAGTCCCATAGCCCATCGGTGATCGCCCACCTACTATTTTTAATATTCCCGATCGGAGCCGACAAGACACCGAACTCGTGGCGCAGTGGGTTAGAGCGTTGGACTTCCAGCCACAAGGTCACGAGTTCGAGCCTCGGGTGCCGCAACACCTGAGGTTGGGTATGACTGGCTTACGATGGCTAATAAGACATAGATGGCCATTCTAGTGCCCCTAGTTTTTTTCGGTAAAAGTATTCTGCTTCCGGTTCTGTTAGATTAACTTCAATTAGTGCTTTGACAATGATGAGCCGACAAAGTTCTCCGAAACGTCAACATGTGGTCAAAGTTGTTACGGTGAGTCGACCTGATTTCTCAAGGGTTGGTTAATTTGTCCCTTCAACAAACAGTTCCCAGGTTGAGAGGAGTCAAGATTTAAATTCAAGCCAGGTTATCTTCAAATTAGCGTTGTAGTATTCGAGTTCTGGATTCGGAACCTGTCATGTGTTCTTCTGATTTTGCAAACGACCATGGAAGAGGTATTTCAAAACTGCTTTTCCCGTTTTTATTTATAATTCAAGCCCAAAGTCTTCGAAGTTTATCAGCAACTAATGAAGAATTAAAGTTGGACGCGATTTGCCTAACTCCATGAATTGCTAGAGAAAAATGGTTTATGTTGGAACAGCTCCTAATTTAGATTGAATGCGAGAAGCCTAGCTGTTTCTGGCAGCAGGATAGAGAGGATGACCTGCATAATTTTGCACGTACTTCGCTCCTATGAGCAGTTTACAGAAATGGTTGAAGGAGCACATGCACCTACGTGCAGAGTGCACTATAACGCGAGGAAGAGAGAGAGAGAGAGAGATACCAGTCGCAGCTTTAATCCAGGAAAACGAGAAGATATTAATTCCTGCCTTCATAGCTTATTAGTCTGCGTCCAATAAATAATGGTGAAGGATGCCTTGTATAGTCGCCTAAACAGGAGACGGAAATAGGAAACGCTCACAATGCATGGGACCTTGAGCCAAATTCTGAGGCAATTAGATTTAGGATAAAGGCGCCGGTTAGGTTGAAGATTAGGTTTAAGGTCAGAGTTGGGGTTAGAGTCAGGATTAGGCTAAGGATTAAGGTTTTGGTTCGTGTTAACTGTAGGGTTCAGGTTATGAGTAGGGTAAGGGTTAACACTCAGTTTAAAATTCAATGTTAGGGTTAGTGTAGGTGTTAAGACACGGATATATTTACCTTGCCTAAAATGTATCGCAATGCCAGCTATTTTAAATGGACGGGGCGTGTCACATTCCCGTATCCTGTTTAGGCGGCCATATAAGGCATCCTTACCGAAGAATGCAGTAAATGAAACGTATGGCTATGCTGCAAACTAGCATGGCCTTCCAGCACTGACCAACGGATACTAAAAGCTAGGATATTATTCAAATTTCTAGCACATTGACGGCTTCTTTTGAAATCGAGCTGCTCTCTTTTTTCTTCTAGCTACTTCATTTTCAAGATGGGAACCGCAATGCTGGGACAGAGGAACCCGATTTGACTTCTCCATTTGGTTGTTCGCAGTAACAGCGTCGGTCACTTAGTAGGTCACACGCTTTGAGAAGCAAACGACCTCGCTATCACCACTAGACCAAAAGATAACGAAATATTTATTTCTGCTTGTATTCAATTATGATATTTAGAGATTTTCGGCAAAATCTCGTCTGTTTCACACTAAAAGTGTGCAATTTCTTAGGCTGAATGAACATTTACCTTGCAACTGCTCACAAACCAAAAAAAAGATATTAACCTACGCAGCTGCCTCGTCATGTGAACGCCTCGCCTAGTAGGTGCGCGATACGACAGAACACCCATTTGCCGCCGAAGAAGTATATTCACAAAGCACGATCATTTTGATTTTGTTTTGATGCTGAGGTGCACCATTTATCCAAGCGATCAGTTTGCAAAGGACTGCGATGTGATTTAGCAGGTGAACATTCTTATCCTTGTCCAGGAAATATTGATGACATTTTTTTCTTGTCGGTAGTCGGACGCTTTTCCTTACTAGCCCACTCAAGTTACAAAGAAGATAGCTTTGTTGAGCTCGACAGCGCGAACAGCATTTGTTCATATCAGAAAGTTAACAGGGATAAAAAACGGTGAACACACGATCTCCGACGTCTAGTTGTCCTATATGGCCTTCAGTGTTGCTTTAAGGAAAGGTCATCATCGGGCAATGCGTTAACAGTTCTTTATTTTCTCACCCGCTTTCACTTGTTAACCCACTGAGACATCCTTCAGACACGCATTCCACTGCCTGTCGCACTTCGTTATTGTTGGGGCAGAAAGTTACATTTGCTGGCTCATACTGTCATCAACCCACTGAGAACAGCCTTTCACCTCCAGGCATCGCCTGTACAACGTCGATACAACTACCACCTGGAGAGCATCTAAACAATCCAGCAGCGAAGACGGACAGAAAATGTAACGGTTCGATCGGCAGCACAGCTCAATTTACGCTAGTGAATAGCATCCTTTGGGCTAATCTGCTGTTACACTGATGGCCCGAATACCTGAACTGTGTCTTTCTGGGCGTGACACTCGCTTTTCGTTTTTACGTCATTTTCTGTCAGGATGACAGAATAACTAGGCTTTTCTACCGCTACTGTGGTGAAACACTAATGGGGGTTTCTTGTTAATAACAGTGGTGGTTGATGCAATTTTTAACTTCGATTTTATTGTTCGCTTAATAGGTTCAGGAGTTGCACACATGGGTTAGCGTGCTTGAATGATCCTTCACTAGCGGTTTATTGTTCATTATATGCAAGCGTACCTATTCTATCTGGATAAATGGCTATAGGCTCCGAGATGGCCTAATTCTGGCGGGAATTGTTTCCACAAGAGAAACCTGTACACGCATTCTTACCGGATTGTTTTGTGAGACCATCGGTAGCACTTTGTCTTACTATAATACAAACAGTGTCCCACTATCGAGGCGGATGTTGTTTCAAACCAACGAATGGAGCTTACTTTTTAAAGGAAGTAATATAAATAAGTGTTACACCGAATAAGGAAAGTACAAGAAGTTTTTGGACCGAAAAAAATGCTCATTCATGAACCTACATAATTTGTTCACTTTATGTTTTGGTTTTTCCGAGTATTCGACCGCTATTTTCGAGTTTCCTTTGACCCACATGTGCAAAACTCGGCGGCCTCGGTGGGATTGGAACCCACGCCAGCAAGGGGAAGGCTTTAGTTCAGCCAAAGCTCTAGCCAACTGAGCTACGAGGCCCCACTGGGAGCCGTTGGCTGTACTAAAGCCTTCCCCTTGCTGGCGTGGGTTCTAATCCCCCCGAGGCCACCGAGTGGGTCAAAGGAATTATTCAAATCTGCCAAAATCCTCTGCTAATTTTAGAGTTTATTATAAAAGATGAAAGCTGACGAACCTTTCAAATGTGACAAAATGCGTACCCACACGAACTGAATAATGTCATAGTGGGTAGAATATCCAAACACTGCCCACATTTACTGAGCTGAAGTAGTGTGAGCTCTCTAATTAGCCAATCTGCTGAAAGCTGGATGTCCACACAACAGGAAAGCTGTGAAATAAGTATAGGTGTATAAAGTCACATTAACCGAATCCGTTTACAAAATCGGTATACGTCCGGTTTGCATTAGTGGTAATTCCAACTTTAGCGGTCCGTCCTGTGTCTTCTTCCCAGTGAGGGAAGGTAATATTTTGAACACGAGACATTCATTGGAAGGAGGTAGAATAGACCGGGTAAATAATTACCCTTTTACAATACGCTGCCTGCCTATCGAATCTTCACAACAACCCAAGTGAGGTGGCAGTCAATTTGTGCGAGAGGTCGTATATGCTAACAGTACCTTAACCTTTCCTCCCATATAAGTAATAACGTTGATTTCTACCCACGATAATCTGGAAGCTCTTTTTTAGTGTTCTGCCATAAAAATTGACAAGTTGACACTGTAACCTCCAACGGCACTGGCTCCTCCTACGACAGCTACTGCCACATAACTTCGCTTATTTGCTCTCGCAATAACACCAAGCGAGAACCATGACAGGAGGGACATACCGCAGCCTAACCGCCAACCGTATCCACATGCAGTAATGGGTCCGTCGCTGTTTGGGGGAGAGGGGGAAAAAGGTCTGAAACGATGACCGGAGATCATCAACCCAGGCACCTTACTCCATCGTCCAACTGCTAGTGTCCTTAGGCACCTGACCGGAGAATAACAGAGGCAGTCTGCAATGTGGATTGGTCCTCCGGACTGTGCTGTCGTTGACATCCCTGCGGAACCAGAGGTCGAACCGGTAATTAGAGACCCTTCTCCTGGCATGGCTCTCACCTCTTAACTAGCATGGCAATAAGGATAGGCAGGTTTAGTTAGCCGTCTAAAAAACGACATTAAAATAATACTTTAGAAGGAGGAGTTCAACGCGTGGTCATTTGTTACTTGCGTTTTGGGTCATTTTTAAGGAAAAGCGAGTCAATAGCAACTTTATCGCGCTTACTTTTCTTCAATAGGTAATTACATTCATCCATCAGTCAAAGGGAC
The DNA here is from genome assembly GCA_017591395.1 of Schistocephalus solidus. Lineage (NCBI taxonomy): Eukaryota > Metazoa > Platyhelminthes > Cestoda > Diphyllobothriidea > Diphyllobothriidae > Schistocephalus > Schistocephalus solidus. The sequence continues at coordinate 204,064 of WEDG01003784.1, read as the reverse complement.
TTATCACCTTCCACCTTCGACTAAGAACTAATGAAATCCTGGTGAGAGCGGAAACTAGTCGAAGAACAAATCTCCTGGTAGCAAGTGAAAAGTACGATAAGATCCATAAGGGTGCTAGTATGACGCATTTCTTTCAAATATGACCATGGATGCAGATAAGAATTCGTTTTGTGGGTACCAGGCCCACAGATATATAAGTGTTTATGGGAAGGTAAGTACTGAAAGTCGTATATATGGCTCACTTAACAAATGACTTGTATTTGAGCTTCTACACATCGACTTAAAGAAAGGCTGAATGCGGTGAATAAGTTGGGATACAATTGGTTATAGTAAAGTCATCGGGCAAGCGGTTTCTTCCCACTGTGGGCAGTCCCGCTTTTAACCACTGGCGATGCTTAAGCTCCCATAGTAAATGGGGGCTCGGAGCTGTCAAATCCTCAATAATTTATTCAAGTTAGTAATTGTGGGATTACACATGCATTTGAGTGAGACGTCCGCCACTGCCATCACACGAACTATAAATATTTTTCGCAAGAGGGAGACCAAAAATACGGGATATCTGGAGACATTAGCAGTTGCAGGTTTATTCGTGCTAACTTTAGTCAACTTATGCCCCCCATAGACACCACTAGAGAACAGGCACGAAATCAGATGAATAAGCAGAACACAAATGACCCACAAAGGGGTTAAAATGGATGGGTCACCACGATGGTAACGCACAGATTTCACCAATATCTCTCGTCTAGCCAGTTTTTGTTGAGATAGCTCGGGTATTTTTTGAAACGGTCGTAGGTTGAGACTTCAGATGTAAAATAAACATCCCAGTAGTCGCTTCTTCCTTTTCAGTCAGATTTACATCGATTTGAAGATAACTTCTGAGAAAACCGGCTCCGTGTTTCGTGATAGGTGTTGTAAACAGCTGGTGAGGCGACCACAGAGAGAATACCCGACAGAGAATAAGAGGAGGGACCAGGACGTTATCCGCATCAGATTGGTTCATATCCTGTCAAGAAAGACACATCACAGACTGTTGCGTATGAATAGATGCTTAAATGGCAACTAGTGAATTTCCACTTTCAGTAAACTAGCAGTTTGAGGCATTGGTTTTAAATAAACACCGTTGTTAATCAAACTTCTCATTCCTTTATGGAGAGAAAGAAGTTAAATAAGTGCTGAAAAACAAGCACCATCATAAGTTAATTAATTAGATCTCATCTTCTATCCAAATACTCATTTTGCACACTATTTTATCTGAATCACAGTGAGGGCACTGAGCTTTTTGATGCTTGAAATAGCTATGAGCACGGAATATTCAAGGACGGAATAATTCTATTCCTCCCGACCCTCTCCCATGAAGACATTTCGCTCTCTATGTGTACCTTAAGAACGCTGTTTAGTCTCGAAATTCCGGGCGAATAAAGGTAAGATATAGAAGCCGACGTCTTCCGAACTTTGATATAATCGGTGTCTGCTCCTTTTGACAGATTGCAGGCAGTTTAGACGAAACTTTTTGAACTCCTAAGCCGGAAATTGCGCTGCAATCTACAAACAGACAGTATTCAGGAAAGCACACAAACCTATTAGAGAAAAAATGCAACTGGCAGTCCGTGATAATGATCAGATATCCCATATCCATTTTACTTTCATGAACACATTAGGATCATGCATTTGTGTTTAGGGTATTCGGCTCCGAGACATCGTTGCCCTGTCTGTCCAGGATCACTTAGAACTAATTAACTGTTGTACGGATATACACAGAGACAGAATCAGCAGAATTCCCTGTTATGCATTAATAATTATGTTTTGCCTAAAGGGTGACCGGGTAACTGATTACGCCCTGGAGGCGAGTATTCGGGCCGAACGATGCACACTCTATTCGGCATATGGCTGCGACTGTTTGATCTACAGTCAGCGCACCGCTGAGCGAACAGATTAAACAAACGTTTATACAAAATAGGATGAGCAGAAGAGTCACATCGGAAAGTACGAAGCTTTCGAACGCCTAAACGATGAACAAGTGCCATGCAACAGTCGCACAAATGTCGCCAGCTAAGTACTTGTCTCCAAGAAAGAGAAGCATGAAATTGAAGAAAAATGCATGCGCAATTTGAAGCCATTTCAGTCAACAAGGAGTAACTATGCATGTCAGTGAAGGAACCCTAAAAGGCTTTTCGCAAAATGTGAAAATTTAAACAATTTTAATCATCCCTGACGTCGAAAATTTCCTTTGGAGTTTTTACTGATTTAAGATATTTAAGCTCAGTGTTATGCCTACCTAGCGTAGCTAGTCGACGGATTCTAAGGAACAATCGGAGTCAACATTAAGTACCGAAGTGACGCAAACCTGTTCAACATTCGTCGCCTGAAAGGAACTCCTACGGTATCCAGGACTATACTGTTTGCGGACGACTGCGGAAGAGGAAATGTGACGGAGTGTGGACCTGCGCGCTTCCAGCCAACGCCAAAGTCAGTGCTGTGCATGAATCAGCACCAAATGTCTGCTAACCCGGAACACCGTATCAACGCAAGATGGAACTCATCGTACAGCAGTGAACAAATTGCCGTACCTTGGGAATATATATTCAAGAAAAATCGAGATCAGCGATGAAATCGTACGTGGAATCTCCTATGCTCGTCAGACCTTTGACCGGCTAAAATCTGTGTCTAGAACCGTCACGGCATCCTATTCAATGTGAAACTGAGGGTGTACATGGTTCTTATTCCAGCAACGCTGCTATACAGGACGGAGACGTAGAATGTTCATAAACCCAACTAATAAGACTCAACCATATTCATATCAGTTACCTCCGAAGAATACTGGGTGTTAAGCGGGAGAAAAGGACCCCAGCCACTTAGATCCTGGAAAGAACCAACAGCCTCTGCCTCCACCTCATGCGATGAACCAGCCATGCCATGAGAATGATGACGAATGCTTATCTAAGCAGCTATTCCACAGCGTCGTAGGTTCGAGTGGTTACAGACAAGGCAGTCGAAAGTGTCGCTACAAGGATACTTTGAAGACCTCGCTCGAGGGCTATAGGTGTGACGCACTACCGTAAAGAATGAAGCACCCACCGTTGAAAGCCGCTGCCAAGGCAAAAAGCGAGACCCGCAAGATTCAAGTTCTATGGACCACTGCCATAAGGGGTGTTTAATCTTCCGTATGTGAACCGCTAGAAAACAGTTAATATAAAGTTATGAGCTGAAGATAACGCTTTCCGACATTTGGAGAACGAACGATCGCTTTATAAAAGTCTGCGCGACTATCGTCATTTAATATTGTGCTGGCGAGTGCATTCACTGGTTTTATATATTGAAGTCCACCAGAGTTTGCAAGATACGTAATTAGTTCGGAGATCCGTTGAGGAGCATACCAGACACTTTTAATTTGAATATTTTTGGCAATACGATTTTCATTCAGTTCTTTTAGCTGAAATTACATATTTGTAACCAAATCGGCTACTGCACAGAATTTCCGAGTCATTCATTCATTCTCCTATCGCCTTTTCTAAAATGAATATTAAAGGACTGATATACTGCAGGATAAAGTTTCTCGCTGATGACTTAAGGTAAATTTTTACACCCGATTCTGGTAGTGAACCTCCTTAGCTACAGAAAATCCACTGGAACAATAGCTTTCCGTACAAAAAAATAATTTGTTCATCGTTAGTCCATATTTCAAGTAGGTTACGACCTTCCAATCACAGCATTTTCACCTCTTAATTTGGCTTTCAAACTGTTGGTTTTCTGACCACAGAACCGAAACCACAGGCTAAATTGGTCCCCGCATGCGGGATGACATGACCTGTTTAGGGGGACGAAAACCCCTAAAAGTCTCTTTTGCGAAACTGGGGATTCGTTTTGGGCCCATCACATTGGGGTCAGGTGCTTACGCGCGCCCCGAAATAAATTATTTGTTACCGTTTCCTAGAACCAACTACTGTGGGGAGCAAATGCTCTATTTTAGTAGGAATCGTTTAGGTAGCAATCCACAGGATTGAGGAACTGGATCACCACCTCATACTGCAGGTGGGATTGCGCTAACATTCAGGAAGATTGCCTTTTTCTGTGTCCTATCCGTAACATTAACCCTAACTTTATACAGTCCTCCAATCTTAACCCTAATGGTACTCTTATCATCACCTTCTCTTAAGCCAAAAATTAACCGAATCCTAACCCTAACCATAATCTTCCAGGAAGTTAGTGCAAATCCACCTGTATTATGGGGGGAGGGCAAGGGGAGGGGCTTTCATATTACCCGGTTCTGACAGAGAGGGGGACAAATCAACGATGTGAGCACCCGAGCCAGAACTGTTTTAAAAATAAATATCGAAGGTAAACAACGTTCGACTAAAGTGCTTAATGCAGAGGTGGAAAACATCGAAATGCAACTATAAAACGTCTATTAAAATTTCGTATTAGCAGAAAATGAGGCGTCTATCCAACTTCCTCCCACGCCTTACACGAGACCGGGAAAAATACAAACAGACCGGGCTCATGCCTATCTTTTGTGCGATTCCCGGTTTTGTCTCGTATACAGCGCTTGGAAACCCTGGCTGTTCTAATTGGGTTTAAAACATTCTCTTTTAGACAGTCCAACCACAAGGCCAATTGTGTTATTTTTTGGAAAGTTGGTGACCAGTTAGCTTTTACCTGCCAAGTACTATAGGAAAAATCTCAGTCACTTACAAGCTTTTCTACACTTCCTTGTGCCGCCAGCCGTGACGTAATCGTATGCACTTGCACCGCAAGAATTGGACAAGAAGTGCATATGCAATAGCAAAATGGTTGCTTCCAACAATGAATGTGTATGTGATAATCTGTTTTCTTGCTCGCATTTGACTGTCAGTTACAATTTCTGCTCATTTACTTGAGCATTCTATGGGTATCGTCTTCAAAGTGTTTACAAGACAACTCCTAAAGCGGAACCATCTTTCCTTAAGGATGGCATAGATTAGAGTGGCTTAGGTAATTTATTAAATGTGCATGAGTATTGAGCTATGCTAATAAAGGAAAACATCGGAGCTCGGAGATTTCCTTTCATACAACGAACAAAATATTCGGTTTGAAAAACCTAACAGCGACCTCTAGTGAATAGGGATGATAGCATACATCGTCAAAGACCATCTCCTGTACCTCGGCGAAACACTTTTCGATAGGTCTTTTGTTGACTGCATTTGCTTCGGCTTTATCTTCAACACAAAATTTTCAGCAAAACATTGTCTACTGGAGAGATTCGAGCATCTAGGGCTACTCTGCTGTTAACTATGTCCCCGATTTCCTGAGTGAAAAAGGAGGACGTAAGAAAATTATCTGAAATGATCGCAGAATCAAGATTATAGGCCATGGCAACTTCAAATGGAAGGCAAAATGTCATTGCTCTCACGGCGCGGTGCTGGAGAACTTGAGCATAAACCTCCTCCTAGTTGGACTGATGTTGCCATGGCATAGTTCAACAGGTTATAGTGAGATTCAGTTCATTAACCTGATGCCACAATCGGTCACTAACAGCCGAGGTCAACGAATATTCGCATTGGGTTGCTCATCGGTTTGGACTTGTATCCTAAAAGACGTCTTAAAGAAAAAGATAAGGACGTGCTCGCCGGAGGAGAAAATTTATCCTTCGGACATTTCGAATGAACGCTAAAAGTACCAGCAGATCATGGAAAGCAACAGACCAAGGCTGCAGTATATGTAGGGCGCATTTGCTGTAAAACAACTCATCTGTCAAAATTGACGGTTCCCGCACCCATCATCAGTAGTTCTACCTGGCACGATAAATATTTGATCACATGAATCGCAGTACGCAAGTATAACAGTCATCCCAGTGTTAATATTGGTGCGATAAGCACTCGGGACATTATTTACTGATACTCTCATTGAAAAAGGTTTTTCTTCCACGTGCTCACGATGGGCTAACTACTTCGTCCGATCGTACTTTAAGCACTACTGAGAGGTAGGGGATTGTTCTTTTCGATTAACCGTGAGCCAGAGGATCATAGTTTAAGCATCTCTTGGATCAATCAGTCATCAGATTTAACGAGAATTTTGGCCTATTCAAGCGTAAAAGTGGCTGTTTTGATGCCACAAATTTCCGACTGTTGCTTAAATATTACAGGTGGTTCGCCAAAACAATACTTAACGAAGCTTAAAAGAGTAAATCGCCTGCAAAAAGATTTTGAATTATCTTTTGATTGCACGTCCTCCATACGTCTATCTCCCAACATCTGACGGTGAACGCAATCGAAGTAATCCTACTTTTAAACTTTGATGAAACGGACAATCGCATCCGGCAGCTTCATCTCCTGATTATGTGGCTCAAAAGTTGTTCCTCGTTTGACGGAACCATATGCGAGCAGCTGAAAGACACGCCAAAGGTTAATCAGTTTCTAGATCCATATCTGAACATACAGTGGTTGGAATCACGGCTCTTCTGGTACTATGGGTTTAAATTTTGAGCTTAGCAAGAAAATGACTCTTTCGTCAACGTCAAATGGGATTGGGTGTTGACATTCAAAGGAAATCTCGATACCATCCACCCGTACGTACAATTTACGACAGAGGGGGAAGAAGACATCCAGCTTTCCTTAACGTGCTTTTCCTCTGCGAAGATTGGCCACCTGGAGAACAGTGTTTAGAAAAGAAACTAATACATCGTAAGTATTGAGCTCCACCAGCAGTCAACCAATCAGTCACAAATGCAGTTGCGTAGGAACGCACTATCAGCGCTTTCATTTGTGCTGAAATGGACCGGAGCACACAGTTCTGAAATTGCAGTACCTTCGATCAATGCTCAGAACGTATGGGCAAACAAAAGCAAGACAAATATCCAAACCCGCAAACCCAAATTATTTTGTGATCAGTCCTTATACGGGAAGAAACTCTCGGAAGTCCTCATCTATCTTCTCATGACGCTTGGATTTGGAGTTGCAGAGAGACTGGAGGCAATAAAGCAATTATGCCGAAAGATCACTGTCGTAGGAACAAAGGTCTGAAGTCGTATGCTGGCGTGGTTACAGTTACGTGCAAAGTATAAACGTCAAGGAAACTGGAAAACTACTCTGGGCACAAATCGCCGAGCACTCCGGGAGGGAGAGAGCATGACGCAAGGTCTCATATCGCAGCTCATTCGAGGACACGGGCATACCTAATGTTTCTATTAGGGTAAAAGTTGCGCGAGAAACAGCCATCGAATGAGTCACCATGGTTCTCTCGCATGTTGTCCCCAAGCAATAGCATTTATTTTTCTTTTCCCTTCTAGTGATTATAGTCAGACCAGGGTTATTTTTCATTCGTGTGCGGTGCTCTCGGCGACAATACTAGCAGGACAAATGGTCGGGTCATTGACACGCCAATCAACTCTGCCGATGAAATCGCGGTGGATGATGGCTTCCATGCCAGTGTCACACCAATTATGAACACTCACAGTAACTTTGGGAGGTTTAACAACTGCATCCTATAAATACCCCAGCCCAGATGAGTCTGTTTCAGCTGTCTGCTGTTATCTCTGATGATGCGTTTCCGGCTTCAGTGATTGCATACTTTCTTCTGTTTTCCTCGGAATCTGTCAGCCCTAAAAATATTATATTTTGCGCCTCCTTGCTGCTCAGCGTTTAACACTTCGTGAACTCTGGTAACAACGAGCACCATATTCTTAATGTCAAACTGTTGGCCTTGCTGACTTTGTATTTGACTTGTCACAGACACTAAAAAACATCCAACTGAGGAAAGGAGGTAAGTTCAAACTGGTCTAGAGGGCAATCAGAATAATTTTGGCATTTCGTAATTCGGAACCGCAAGATGGTCTTATGCAGCTCCTGTAACTAGTTCAAACGCCTTTTTGGCTTCTTTAGAGCCTATAATAAACGTGTCGCCATTCAACGGAAGATCTAGAATGTACGCTTGGGCCTCGCATCGGTTGGTGGCTCAAAAAGACAACCTGAGGTACACAAAACAAATGTTGCTGAAACAGAAGCGAATATAAAAATATTCAGTCTATTAACATCCTAGCGATTGTGAAATGAATTGAATCTACTTTCTCTACTTGTACCGCATTAATGAGGCAAAATTCGCTTTAGTCGAATGAAACAGAACGGCTATCAGCCAATTTTCCGAATTTATGTCCGTGGGACGTTTCCAATGACTAGTTCTGTGTTCACTCCAAGTGGCTAAGTCTGAAAAGGATTGCAGAAATATAATTTGATAGGAACCCACCAACTTTTCGATTGTGGTTTAGTAAAAGTTGGGTGGTAGCAGATCTGTCAGTTGATAGGGCTGTTGGTCGAATTTTAGGGGCATTGCTCGACTGAGACAAGAATGGAGAACATAAGCTCCATCATTCTTAGAAGCAAAATATTTTTTGGCAGCAAATGCGCACTGTGCCACCAAAGACTACACCATCTAAATCCGTCCTCCAATTGCTCATCTAGGCTGACAACATAGTTTGACGGTCAGTTAACTATTTCGGTAAATCTTTCCAAACATTAAGGATGTAACGGTGACCCACTGGTTGCAACAGGCAACGCGATGTCTTCGATGGAGCATTGAGCCGTGCCACCGTTACGGATGCATTTAGGGCATTCGGCCTCCAAGAATAGCAACACTGTTCAATACTGTTTGTAAGAACTTAGAGAGAACACTTAATACATTCCAGAGGATAAATGTCCCCGTATTAGTAGATATTTTGTATAGAAATGACAAGTGTTACTTCGTTGTATCTCTCTTATTAGGGTGAGAGAACCTGTATATTATTTACTAGAGGAAGCGTACAATGCTTATTTGAACTACTACAGGACCTAAGGTTCATCTATGCACATTTTCGATAATGCAATTTGAATCTTGTCACCACAAACTATTTTTTTGATTAAGTCACCTCGTAGCAAAGCACAGTAACTATGTCATAAAGTAGGTACGTGGCATATGAAGAACAAATATTTTGATAAAATTAGGGCAATACGTGCTAATGGGGCAGCGAAAAACCTAACCACATAGAATTTTGCCTATTATTAACCTACACATGAGGACTTTTAAGTACCCTCTTTGAAAGAATTATGACCTTTACTACTTAAAATGAGAAATGAGAAATGTGGGCAGCCAGAAAACGCTCTCCATAGGGCGGGGCTGGGTCGTTAACTCGAGAATACAAGCATTGTGCTTTGTATGAGAGTGTTCGCAACCACGCCATTTACCTGTACAAATTATTCGACAGTCCCTTGGTTCCGAATCTAAGTTAAAAGTGCGGACTTGGCTTTCAGAATGAAGTGCAAATATTTTTGCGTGTTACTCCGTCGTGAATTATTTCTAAACAGAGTCACTGGCCATTCTCATGCAGTGTTCATAATGATCTAAAAATGGGTTTTAGATCAGGAAAGATTACTTAAAAAGAATTGTTATATTTATTACCTTGGCACATAATATTTCAGACAGAACAGCATGCTGAACGAACGTATTTTCGGCCTCCTGAAAAACTTGCCCTGATAAAACATGACTGCTTGAGTAGAGCGCATTTTATGTAGGTTTCAAATGCCCTTAAAATTAAAATAGATTCTATAGAAAACGTAGGCAAAATAGTGTTTTCTACTCATTCGAGTACTATATGAGCATTCTATGCTATCTCCTTAATGACATGCAGGAATATACGACATGTATTCCATGGAAGGCAAATTTTCAGTTCAACCTTTCAGATGATTAACCAAAACTAAAAATGATTTATCAAAGATAGCGAATAATATGCAGTTCATGGTGCGATTTGTATTACTTTTTCTGTGGCTGGTTAACCAGGCCGCTTCATAAAGATGCACATCGATAGCAGTTAAACCCTCAGATAATGTGGTCTAACGTCGTATACTAATGAATAATAAAGTATGCAAATAAATACTGGTGTCCTAGGACTGGGAAGATTTACGCCCAACCAGACAGTGTGGGCAAAGATAAGATAAACAGTTTTATTACATATTTATGCAGAGTATTTGCATATACATCCCAATAACTCCTTATCATACCCGTACCAAAGCTGAAAAAAATCTCTATAGATTTAGGCAGATAAGTATTTGTATAACTGTCCCAGCATTAAGTGTATTCTTTGTGATGATACACTGGAGGTCCTCAACTTTAAATATGTGCTAACCCCTTAGATACTTCGGTAAAAAATCAAATTAAAAAAGAACGACGCGTAAGTTATCGAAGATGATGGACACCGTTTGACAGCGAGGTTCCTCTTGACAAACATGAAGGATCTATGACTAGACCAGTTTATGAGTACAAAATAGAACAGCCTGCATGCGCGGCAGTTAGACAAAATCTAACTTAAGGATAATACGGCAGAATTTTTTTAAAAAAGCAGAGGAATTAGAGAAGAGAACGGAGGCAATGAGGCTTTAACTCGTCCCTTTACTCCTTTGTTCACAGTGTTGTCCAATTAACATCTAAAGACAGAATTACAGTAGATAACTCAATGGCAGGGTTAAAGAAAAACTGATGTTACAGGCTCTACAGACGCTGAACTCTCTGGTAATGCAATAAACTTGACGAATTTCGGTGACACTTCATGGACTTTACAGAGAGTTCTGTTAATGATTGTCAAGTCCGGATAAATGGCGGACGAGTTAAAATTCTGTGAGTGAAACTGATTTTAGACTGCTATTTTGAAAATAAATAGCGTACGCCAATTGGGAAATGTACTTTCCCTAAAAATAACACGGAAAATTTAAATCGCAGCCTAATAAAATAATAGTTATTCAGCCTATAAAAACGTTTCCTTTTGAACTTGAAGCCTGAGTGAAAACCAAGAGTTAACGTGCAAGCAAGAATAATGAATGCCAGTTTGGACAATATAATACAAAATTTACAGAAATCAACAAAACAGGGGATATTTGGGCACCAAAGTGGATTACAGGAGATTAGTGTTGATACCTCGCCAACCATCGTTTTGAACAACGTCAGGACAGTATCTTTGACAACGTTTTTTCCGCAGAATTGCTATGAATGCGTTTGTTTTAAAAGGCAGCTGATAGTCACCTAAAAGAACCAGCCACATTTAATCTAATCTGACAATTTTAAAATTTCTAGTATTTTTGCAGCCTTTTAAAAATTTACTAAGTTGATGAATATGTTTCTCAAGCAGCTTAGGTGTGGCTGCCTTTTGGTGGACAGTTAAGCTTTAGTCTGCCACCACCCTGGGTTGAGGCTTGGCTTAACAAAAATTTTGCAAACTCCGTCTTGGATGTAAAGTGAAATTTGAAGAAAATGTGGGAAACTGCAAACGTTGACTAGATATTATTTTGGCACCAAGCAGGACCCGTTCCATTCTGTTGACAAGGCCCTTTTTTCAGACACAAGAATATGGAGTTGACCGTACTAGAGAGGGATTTGCATTGAATTTGAAATGGGGGTCGTTTTTCGGTGCTTAATTATTCATTTACCAAACCATACTGCTTTAAATGGTTCAAGTGCGAAAGAATGTCTAATTCTCCAAAAGCAAACCAGCAACTGTTGTCTGAGTAGTTTTTCCAAGAGAAGACTGGAAAGTGCAGGGCTCCTTGCCTAACACAGAAGATTGAAGGTATTAGTTGAGAGTTTAAGGAGCACGCAGTGGCTATTAATTAAAACGGTCAGTTTTAGCAGTCGTCTACACTTTGGCAAAGAACGCCGTCGTTAAAAATGTACTTAACCTGACAAAATACGGTAGCTGTACATTTGGATAGCATGACGAACCAACGAAAACGTGAGTTCTGAATCCAAACTGTCACTTAATGCCCTGTTTCCTAAAATAGGCAACAAAATAAAGTACACCTTCAGAACTGCGGAATTCTCATTAGATTTAGTTCCGGGTAAACTTTAATGCTTTTTCCCCGGTGGATTAATAAAAGAACTTAATTTTGAAACCGTTTTGAGGAGCAGACTTGAGAATTCCAATTCCGTAAACGGAAACCGTCATATATTAAGCGTAATAATACCTTAAAAATCAGCACCTGGAACATTCCGATAATTTAAAATTATGGGACGGTTTTGAAGCCTAATTAAGGGTTTATGCAAAAAAATATGTACTGTTTGTGATAACATTTAATTAAGTCTATCTGATAAATCTGAGATCAGGGAACTCACAAATAAAAGGAATTGCAAAGCTACGGGGATTGAAAACCGCAGCCCATATAGAACAATCGCAAAATTAAAATATTTCGAACTTTCAAATAACTACTCGACAACTAAGTTCTAATTAACTCAGAAAATAATAGTCTACCTCAGCCCAAATTTCCAAATGGCAAGATAAATTCTGAAAGTTGGAGGTGAGCGTTGGTCCAATGGCGGAAAATGCTAAACAGTCTGAATATGCGTACCACACATGACCTAGTCTCCACCCAAAGTTACAAAGCTACACCATAGGACATGCCACCCACATAAGTATGATGCTTTTTATCACAAGCGAACTCTTAACTGAGCTGCTGATATGTGTCGGGGGTTGCGAGGATAGATTAATGCTTAGCTTGAGAGGGTTTGTGTGAGTGCCCGTAGGTCCATGTAGCAGCTCTCATGTAAATGGGAGGTGTGCTATTAGCCTCCTTCTCCCTGCGGCCTCTATGGAATTCTCAAACATGTGAGATCCGAGCAGTTCACTCCCCTCTCTTGTGTGAAATCCAGGAGTTCTTTGTGTGGAGGACCAAACCGTGAATGTGACACGCCCAGACGAGGTCTCTTCCTCTGTCATCCACTGCACTCACGAATATCCTCCCCCCATGATTCCACGTTGTTTGGTGAATCCGCATGGTGGTTCTAAAAGCAGTGCTTACTACCGATGGAGTTTAGCCGGAGCTGTTGTCTGTAACGTTAAGGACAGCTATGTATCTAGAATAAATATAAGCTGCAGCTGGTAGCATGCTTGAAGTCCTGGGGATTGATCCTTGCGCCTTCATCCCCTGGAACAGTGAAGTGGGCTCGTTTATGAGTTGAAGACCATCGAATTAGTAAATATCGACTTGGATGAGACCGACAGTAGGATTTGTTCCACCGAATAATTGTTACAACGCAAGAATGACAGGCGGTGAAGGTTAGCTTTGATGTGAAATATACCGAAGTCAGTTGGTGGCGTCCTCACATACAGTACACGGATGGTTAAGGACACCCTTGAAATGATCATTCCGGGGATCCAGGATCTACGGCATCTCCGACCCTTGATTTTTATGCTCCTGACTGAGTCCTTTTCCTGGCCTATGGACTTGGGGGCGGCAGACTGCTTTTATGGCTACGAATAAATTCTTCATCACTAATGGAGTTTGCATATCGTAGAACGTCTTCAACATACAGTGCGTTAAGATTTGGCGTTGGTCCTGTTGCTGCCATCCATGGTGTGCAGACAATATTTCTTACTGTAACGTGGAAATCTGAGTTCTGCGCCGCTGTCGTCGAACCATTCCTATGCCTGCCCACGTACATGACCAAGGACTTTTAATTCAACAGCCTCCTTAAGTTTCCTCCAATGGGCCTGGATAAGGCACTTTCTTTCGGGACTTGAATTTGTTCTATTTTGAAAGTCATCTATTTGCTAATATGCATTAAACGTGCAGTCGAATGGAATAACACAGTGGTTAACATTGTTCATGGTTGCTTAAAATGCGGATGCTTGCAGTTTGCTCTTAGAAATGACAATGAGATGAGCCGTCCAGTAGTGGGCAAAAGATGTAGCCCAAGTTACTGGCACGTCAACCTTGCCATACCTTCTAAGGAGGACGTTGTGAGCGAAGGCGCATCCTTTTCCTCATCTTCCGTATCATACTGTAAAAAATGTATCGGTGAAGATAAGATTATTTTTTTGCAAAGTCTTGTACGAGGAGGTCGTTATTGTTTCAATTACCCATCCCGTTGCGACCCAACAAACACTATCTCTCTCGCTCTCTCAGGTAGCCTGATCTGTGTCAACGCCGACAGTAAGTCGCCCGGGACCATAAATTTGTCTTCCTGCTGCAAAGTCGTAAAGAGGGCGTGCAGGTCTTCGGAGAATTTGTCCTTCATGTCGACGGAGTTGGTCTTGATGGGGGAGGGCCTAGAATGATGTGTGTGACTAATTTCTTCCTGTGGCGCTGCAGCCATTTGGTCGTGAGACGATCGTTTATGACCTGCGCAGGCAACACAACCGTATCAAGACTTCATTCCTGGCGGCCATAGCAAATGCGGTCCTTCGTCCTCCTTCTCGGAAAAGTCGCCATTGGATTGTCTGAAGGGGAACGAACATTGCAGGCTGTCAGATTACTTACTGTCGCGCTGGCCGCCTATGAGGCGATACGGAAATGAGACAGAGTGTTTGGTATAAGGAATCGGAGTATTCTTACATCTTTGATTCGTTTTTAGATAAAGAAGACAAATGCAATTGTCAAATTCGGGCTCTTTTAGAAAACAAGCGTAATTTACATTTTTCCTATAAGGAAGACTTTACCAGTCATCTTGAAGGTTCGATCTGCAGTGCAAAACATTTTAGCAGCTGCTCGTTTGCCGTGACTTATGGAAAGTTACGCATCTATTCACACCGCTCAGCCGTGCTGCCGAGATCCTATTTAATTGCTCCTCCCATGCATCAATGTTAAGGAAATGGAAGCGAGATTGATGGAGCAAGAATTTTCTTTATTTGACGTTCGGGATTCACATTAAGTAAAATTTCTGTAGTGATTTATTCAAGTCAAAACTTTATTTTAGTCTAGTCAGCAAAAAGTAAATATGAGCAAAAAGGGTAAATATAACCGCACGATGTCGTGTGCTTGAAAGTTTAGGGACGTACGCGGTTGTAGGCGATAACTAGGTTCACGATTAAGAAGCCGAAAGAAACTCAGTCTTATGAACGCTTAGTCCTGCCGTGACCTCATCTATAGCTCCTGCAGTATACCAGTTTCGGTGTGGGCAATGGATGGTAGTTGTTAAGAAGAACGGGGCATGCCTACTAGAAAAGAGTATTCGATTCACCTGAGGTTTTCGATTCATACTCGCACCCGCCACCAGACAGAGTGACGGATGAGGGTAGCGGATGCACAAAGATTACAGTTTTTATTTATAAAAGGCAGTTGTCCTGCCTCAGCATATCTAGCATGGTTGGCAGCTCTCGTATTCGTCGCTGACGGTCGGATTTGGCGTGATATCTACTTGTTCTTCCGCTTGTGAATCGTTAATTTTCGCTCCCAGAAAGTCGCGTTTTCGCTCCTATACTGATAGTTCGACCATCGATTCTGACGATGCCCACCGTATGCTCCACGGAAGGGTGGTGCAGGGACAGTGAATTGCGCGTGATTTAGTTTAAAGTGATAGTAGGTTTGCGCTGCATCAACCGCACTCTCTCCTCCTCCCCCTCCTGAGCCCGGTATCAAGACAGCGTCAAGAAGACCGGGCATGGGAGAGGGAGCAGGTGGCTGGCGCGGCCGGAGCCGCCCCTGGGCATACCACCACACCTGGCTCGGATCCCACGGAGTGGGAGTGCCATAAAGGCCACATTAAGAGGAAGCCATTGCAGCCCGACTCTCAGTCCACCAGTCAGCCACTCCCCACAAATACACATTTGGTGGACCACGCAGTCCGAGTGTTCCCGACAGTTGGCAACCTTCCAAGCCACGGCTTTGAGCGCACCCTGACAGTTTCAAGCGCATCAGATTGTTTATAGTAAGGAAAATGCACTGAGCTCTTGACCTCACTCTCTCTCCCAACCTCACAATCAGACCACCGTCCGAGCTGGTCAGTTGTCTGATGTGGGAGTGGGCGAATTGACTGACAAGTCGGCGTACCTCTCTTCGTGTGCCACAGCAAGACCTGGCCCCCATAACGCACATACCAGAATTTACTAAATCAGGTGATATGGAGGAGCCATCACCGTCTGACTCTCAGTCCACAGGTCAGCCATTCGACACACACAACACATACACCGGGCCGACTGCGTGAATTGGTGTAAGCGTCAGATTGGCAGCCTTCGAAGCCACGATTTCTAGAAAACCGTGATATTCACGGGTACTTGATGATTGTGAAGGTGTTGTTTATGTATTGGTGTAGGAAGTGTGCGCTGATATGGCTTAGCCTCCGGTGGTTTACCGCAGGTTGTCGTGGAGGTGCATGTGTCCTAATAGGCCTATGCGATGAGTGAATGCGCGAGGCCAGTGAGGGCAGTGGAGGCGGCGATCTCTGCTGTGTTTTGGTGCTCCAGGCACTGATTCACAAGTCTCTGTACGATGGATTTGCAAGTGATCGACCAGGCCGATGCGTGAAGTGAATGTGCGGTCGCAATGAGGACAGTTTAGGAGAGAGTCCTTATCGCTGATGGCGGTGGTGGTAGTGAAGGCGAAGGTGGTGGTGATTGCGGTGGTGGGGGTAACAGGCGATGAGTAGAGGATGTGGTCTCTATGATGGTGGGAGAAATGGAATTGATGCCAGGAGTGAGGGCTGTGGGAGTCTGAAGGAGGGATGGCAGAATTTGACGTAGAAATTGGAATTGTCGGATTGTTGGTGCATTTCGTCCGTACTATGTTACCAAATACAAATATGATGGCTGTAGTACCGCATTGCATGTTCCTTACCGTTGAACTCTTCTTGCTCCTAATCCATTTCCGCCTTTTTTAGCGATCAGTTCAGTTCGCTCATATGGGTGCTTTTTCAATGGCATGCTTTGTCGTTTTTGGCCTTAAGGATTATTCAATCAGGATTATTTTATGATATTTTCAAGCTCTTTAATAAAAACATGGTACTACGAAAGCTACAATGTTATTATCAAAGTAAGAGGTGTTCTGGTGGGTTAAATACGCGTTTAAGTTTTCTCTAGAAAATTCCGCCATAAAAATGACATGAGTTAAACCCATTGGAAGCCTTCCTAATGACCAGTAGACTTGACCCGTTTATGTGAATATAATGGATCTGAAACGAGGTATACGTAAATTATTTTACCGAGGAAATAGTTAACCCAGGGCAGATTTCGGCTCTTGTCAGGTAAGGAGGTTAGAAGGGTATGCTAATTTAGAGTTGGATAATCCCCCAGCAAATCGACCTGACAACGAATACGCAGCTCTTCCCTGGCCTGTAATGCGACAAGAAATACAAAATTCGGGGTTATCTTATATTTGTTACACCAGTTATTATTTCGTTTAACATTTTGAATATTTCCAAATTTGTTAAGTGATGTTCCTACTGCTTCCTCCATTCCAATTTACTTACCTTTTGGTAATGTTTTTTACATACACGAGCGTCCATGGGCGATTGTTTAAAATAAGCCAAAATAAGTAATGGATCGAAAAGAGACGGGCCCGAGTTAACCAAAAGTTACGTACTAATAGCTTTAAGGCAGACTTCACAGTCATTTTCTCGAAAAACGGAATTTCACAGGCGATTGGTTAGGTGCAAAAGTAACGTTACGTTAATGCCCAAAAGACTTCCTAATGTCGTCTAACCTTGAAACTATGTAATACAAAGACAAAAAGGGTAGGAGACCACCGAACACCACACGTGATTAATTACTTATTTGGGTAAATGAACAGATCAACGTAATTAAAACGATCAAGCGACTAACAAAGTCCCCGTGAGAACTTTACAACGGCCTGAAACTGTGTGATTATTGATTTACGTTGAACTCAAAATGGATATGCCCAAACTAAACGTTGGCCTCCTTCTTTTTAGTGAGAAGTTAACGCATACGGCTAAGTTCAGAAAATAGTTCAGGAGCCTAACATTACGTGCCATCACTCCTCTGCGAAAATTTTGGGAAAAAACAAAGATCTAAATAGCATGTATGGTGAGAGAAACGCTATTTATTCCGCTGAAGGATAGCACGAACTTTTCTGCGAAATCTTATAAGTAGCGATCTGTGATGGATTTAAATATCCCTTCAGATGAATCACTGTCATGAAGCCTTAGAGTTCACTCCATGAACCAACTGAAATTTTAGGCGGGTAGGCCAAATCGTAGTAAAAGCCGACTAGACTGGTTCCCATTCAATATAAAATTGAAACCGCGAATCAGGCTAAGAGTGAAAAGCCAAAGACGAAAGGTGAACTTCCACCACTCGAAAATTAGCGAAAAGAAACCATAAGAGGTGATGACTACACAATAAATCGTTCATTAGCGTAACTCCTTTGGAAGTTAATATTTTGAACAAAGAATAAGACTGCTCAAGCGCCGGCACTTATTGTTCTGAGCTTTCGGCATCGTGCAGGTGTCAATTTTTATAGATATTAACAACAATAAAAAAATGCGTTGGTTATTTGGCTCCCCGATCTCTGGTTTAGTCCTATAGGTTCTAGAGAATACTTGATTCTTCCAAAATAAACCGGCCTTTTGGCATTATAACGTCAATGGCACCTTTACTGTCGCCAGGAGAAACACGCTACTGGATTTCCAAAACTTGCTGAACACAATCCTGCCCGACAAAGCATTCACGAGGAAGAAGAGCATGAGTGGCAGCTGTTCTCCCTTGCTGTGCACGTAAGGCGAAGTCCTCACGGTAAAATTCCAACGACGCTTCACCGGAAGGCAACAAAAATCACACAGCTTCTCATTTTTTTACAACAACCATCCGGTGACTCATGAATGAAGCTGTGTGAGGGTGCTCTTTGAACGTATCCAAACTAATTGCTGAAAATGTCGCAAACCCCACTATCTATGTGAGTACTTCATGCGGAATGATTATAGGAGGGCTTTTATACGCAGCCCCATACTCCACGGTGGAACCATACAGAAATCCCATCGAGGATATAAAATGCTCTGTCATGATTTAAGGACATCTCAGAAGGGACTGAACGCATTACTGAGGGACTAGGTGTTGGAATTACACACCAGTAAAACTCTAACGTGCGCAGCAGGGTCGTGAAAAATCCAAGGCCTGAGGGTATTATATGGTCTACCGTGGCTAAATGATCCTTGTACAATCCCAGGTGTGCCACACTTGGGATTGGGTATGACTGGCTGATGACGGCTAATAAGCCAGAAATGGCCATTCCGGTCTCCCTAGTCTTTGTCGGTTCCACTTTAACAACATATGCTCATGTCACTATGCGACTGCCTGCAAGGGCTCTAGTCTGAGCTCCAGGGCACAACAGAACATACATGTTCCTTAAGCAGATCGGTGAGCAACATACTATCATATATATATATATATATATATATATATATATATATATCGCACATATATTATACCGTACTTCCGACATAGGTACTAGCTAAAAGCCCAGTCACGTGTTTCGCCGATTTTTCTGCTGCTGGGTGACGCAGCAACGAGGGGTTCGGCTCCTCAGTGGGTCCCCCAGCGTTCTCTATGCGGTTTCTGGTATATGGACTCCAGAGCATAATCAAGGAAATAATTTCTGAAATTATTAAGTGCAGGACATGGAGTCAGATGATTCGGACATGACTTTTTAGGGTCAGACCCGAAATTTCAATGAACATTTGGGTCGAAGACAATCAACCACTGTGGAATAACCACGTAATGCCCATTCTACAAACAAGTAGTACTACAAGTAGTATGAATCTTATATGGCACATATATTATACCGTACTTCCGACACAGGTACTAGCTAAAAGCCCAGACACGTGTTTCGCCGATGTTTCTGCTGCTGGGTGACGCAGCAACGAGGGGTTCGGCTCCTCAGTGAATATATATATATATATATATATATATCGATCTGATGTCGAGATACTGAGCCCTGCGCAGTCATCTGCAGGCCTGCGTCATTGATACTTGTCTGAATTATATCCCCTATAACTATCACTGATTCTGTTGTTGCCACTATCTTTAAGGATAAACTCTTGGGATAGCTCTAAAGCTCAAAATAATAGATAAATTTTTCCTGTTTTCAAATTGTCTTCGTCTTATTTACGCATATACATAAGGGTATGTTGTTTAGGGTGCAACAGCCAACACGCAGACAGCTGTTTCACGGTTGTTACCGATCATCAGTACGTCATATTCTTTGAAAAGTGAGGTATATACAGAAGTCCGACAAGCGCGTGACACGCACTGATGTGGTTAGGATCTCACTAGATCCCACTCTGTCCACCCACCAGCCTGCTACTGGCGATAAAAGAACATTGTGTCATAGGACACATGCCACATATAATACAAGGGTATGTTGGTAAGGGTGCAACAGGCAAGACGCAGACAGCTGCTTCACGGTTGTTACCGATCATCTGTACGTGATATGCCTTATGTAGTGAGGTACATAAACAAGTCAAACAAGTGCGTAACACTCACTAATGTGGTTCGGATCTCACTCGATTCCAGTAGAAGGCTGGCGGGTAGACAGAAACTTCCGCCAAAAAATGAGTGTACAATTGTCACGTAATATATCCGTAAATCGCTCTCCAACTTTTGTATCCGATTTTTCTACTTGTTAAGAATTGAGTGGCTAGTGGTTTTACCAATTTACTTTTAAGATGGCTGGCCTATACGCCCTCCGTACAAGCTACACCTCAAACGTATTGGAACCAACATTACCCAACAGGTAATTTTACAAACTCCAGAACCATTGAAGTCACCATTGCCCTTCTAAATAAAATAAGCAGTTGCCGTAAAACTCCTGATATGAAGAGTGGGTCGCAGCCGTCCTGTTAATTTTTGGATTCCCAGATTCATATGAATGGGCATTTTTTTTCTGCTGCTTAACTTATTCTGCTCAAGGCAGTGTTACCTCAACTATTATGAAAAGCGTGTGCGGCGGTCCACGAGTTGACACTGCTGCTGTCATAGCAACGCATGTATAGTGTTCTGAATCATCTTCATAATTAGTGCACTAAGGCGTGGCTTTGGCTGACAAGGTAGGTTGAAAGTGGACCCATTTGGCTGGTGATTTGTTGACGGTGACTAATGCCTTTTTGCAGTTTTATCAACTGAAGGGGCGATACGCCGTGCATGGGGAAACCCAACCTCCTATCTTCAGTTCCAGTGGGGCACAAGTGTCAGAAAGCCAGAACGCAATGAAACAGAAGTTAGGTTGGCGACTGTGTAGGCGTCACTACGTGTTGAAGCGGTGTGTGCGTCGGAATACCACAGTGTGTTTAAAAGACGATAGGAGAGACCGGGAGGCGGAAATACTTTCAGTGTTTGTTTGTACAAAGTGTTCTGTTACTACGCCTTTCAGATTAAAATCAAACTAGCGCCACCTCGCCGATAGGTCACTTGTCATTTTTGCGCGAAGGACAGATAAAAGACATTGATGACGAAGGGCAGAGAGAATCTCCACTGACTTTTGCTCCCGCCCTTGGCACTACCCCTACGCCAGACCGCCCAGTGGAGTTCAGTGCCTGTGGCATTTGGATGGACTGAACTCATCAGTCCTCGCAAGATCAGAATAAATAAATAAAATGTTCCCTTAAAGGTTGCGTCTGCTGAAGGAAAATATCTGTAGAACCTAGTGAACCTAGTGCAGTGTGGAGACGAAATCGCCGTTTCCATTCTTTGCTTAACACTTTGTTTATTAGCAAAGGAGTGGACTGTTTAAAGCCGATGTCTGTTTTGCACGCTGGAGGCGATTCTTGCTTCTAGATAGAGAACAGACGTTACATTTCTGTGACCAGTCGGGTGTAGACAATCCGAATCTAAAAAAATTTACTAATTTTTTTTTTCTACACGGAGGCTAAAGAGAGAAGTTTTCTTTCCGTTCTTAGAGCCAAGGCAGCTATCAATTCGAAGCAGAACTGGAAACTAATTTGTGCATATATAGGTCTCGACAAAGAGGACAGGCACATAAGCCTGCTTTATCGAACTATTTCCGACAATTTCACGAAAGTTCTTATCCTTGTTTTTTTGTTTTAAGGGATTGGGTGTCATTTATTGGCATTTATAACTTGTGTCTTCATATTAAACGCTAAGGTAGAAAACAGGATATAGTGAAACCCTGTATCAATACCCGGTTATTAATACTTTCGGAATTGTCGATAGGTTCATCTTAGCCAAGGCCGTTAACACCAACTTTTCCAGATTTAATATCCCTGTTTCATTAACCTGTAATAGATTTTTGCTACATTTTAATAAGAAACTATTGCCACCTTTAAGTTTAAGCCTCCTGAACAATACTAATGGAGTCAATCAAGGGTACACAAGCATCAAAGTCGACTATTCTGATTCAACAGAAAACTACCCACTCATATTTATGCAGTTACCGAAACCAAAGCCTTTCTGAGCAACACAATATTGAAAATAAAATAAATAACCTGCAAAGATACAGGCCCGTTAAAGTAAATAATAGTTAGAAATATCAGGGGCTATTTTCGAAGTAACATAAACTTTGTTAAGTAGAAATCGACGCCAATTTTTAAAATATTTGCAGTGAGTGCACTTTTTTCTCTATTGCACATAATCTTTTCAAAAAGTCCCTTCATTGAGTCATTTTTTGCACTTCCTCCTTGTTTTGATACATGTTCTCCTCTTCGATTCCTTTTCAGCAACTGTTTTTCTGCCCGGTAGTCATCTGGTGGGTTCTAGATTAATTGCTTCGGAAATCCTGCTTTGGCAGACGGCTTACTGTAACAGAATTAGTGGATTCAATATGTTGCAGTGGGCTTGGTGGGTAACTTGACCCAAGTGTGATTAAATTCACAGCTCCCGGTGGGGCCTCGTAGCTGAGTTGGCTAGAGCGTTGGCTGTACTAAGGCCTTCCCCTTGCTGTCGGGCGTTCGAGGCTGCCGCGTTTTTCACTTCAGAGTCAAAATGAATTAATGATATCTGTCAATGCCCTTAATTATAAAAGAGTCAGTGCGAAGGATGCTAGAATTTTCTTGGTGGAAATCGTTTTCTTGGGCACTAACAGGACAGGGATACCCTCGTAATACAAGTGATGTTGCATGATATTTCAGGCATGCTACCTATTTCCGTGTCCTAGTCCCGGCACAAACCCTAAGTCAAAACTTGCCTGTATCCCTACTCATTACCCTTGCCCCAATCTTACGTTCATCCTAACCCAGTCCTAAATTAATACCGATCCTAACCTTACGCCTGGCCTGAACCCTATGCCTAGCGTAGTTGCTCTGGAAGTGAGAGCACAACAACCTGTAGTACGGGCTTTCCTAGTCCCCTGTATAATTGAGCGCCACATAAACTGTCCCCACCATTTTAAGTAATAGGTGCAAAGACCATCCAGCGGACCTCCCTCAGTTTAAATGAAATTCCTTATATCTAGAAGAGCAAGAGGCCATCAATTAAAAGCACAGAAGTACTTCCGGTTAAAAAAGGGTTAGCAATAAATAGAGCATACTAACGATAGCCAGGTATGGAAATCGTTTCTCCTCCGGTCTCTTTACAGTTGACTTAGAGAACGCTTTTAACGCTGATTATCTTCTGCCTCGCGGCAAGTGGCCTTGAATCTCACTAGGAATGTGCCTAGTAGACAAACATTTTCCGCCTTTGTGCGCACCCATTGAGCAGAGTTCCAACTTTCCGTGACGCTGTCACCAACCCGTCAAAGTGTCTACGAGCTCGCGCTTAATTAGACTTCGAGACTGACAGTTTCCCTCAAGATCATGCTGCTTCGTACAAATATACAGTACATTGCCTATATCATAAAATGTCACCGGAAATTTAGAAACATGTTTTCTATTCGAACAAAGTTCTTTAGTAGCGTTATAAAAGTAAATATCGTGCAGCCTTATCACAAGATATTTCAGTCACGCCAGGATGTCAACTTTTGTGCGAGCTTCTTGCTAATCGCTTACAAAAAGACTACTCTGTAAAAATGTCTACTTAAGTAATATGCATTTTTCTCATCGATTATGAGTGCTCTTATAAATTGAAGTATATTTTATAAAAAACGTGCACACTACTATTAATAATTGTATTTTGTTAGTAGCAAATTACGTCCCCTTCAAATTTTATACTTGAAGCAAGAGTATTTGTCGGCTTTCAAAATCTTTCTAAATGGCTCAATAATTGTGTCCGCTACCGGCCATTAAACTTGCATTCAAGGTTTTCAGACTACATGCTGTATACATTATGTTTAAGGAAAATTAGAGTTTGCATGGTGGTCATAAAATTTAGCAGTGTATGTGGATCATGTAGCATACTTTATAAAAAAATAATAAATAAACGAATACGATGTATTCGGAATGAACATTTCACAGGCTTAAGAAATCTTATAATTGGAAACTTTTTACAATATAAATATACCCCTCCTTCAACTATAAAATTTAAAGAAGACTTCGTTTTCTACCACATGAATGGAAGAAAGAATATTTTGTGCGTTTTCCATAAAATATGTTTTAATTTATCAGAGCATATAAATCAATGGATAAATGTTTAGTACTTAAGTAGTCCTTTTTACAGAGTAGCCTTTTTGCAGGCGGTGAGCAAGAAGTTCGTTCAAAATTTGGCCTCATGGCGTGACTGCTCTATCTTGAGTGTAAGTTGCATGATATTTAATTTTATAACGCTACATCAGAAATGTGCTTGAATGGCAAACATATATCCAAATTTCCGTTGACATTTCATACAATAGCCAGTCTACTGTACAGCCCAGCACGCATTGATCTAGTTGTGAAAAATTGCCCTGTTGCCCAAAATAACCATTGCAACTTACGCGGAAACTATCGCAGAGGTCTAAATAGTTGAGCATACTTTATACCTGGGCGCAAACCACCTTTACGGTAGTTCATGACAGTCAGCCCCATCCTAGATACATAGGTCCTACAAAATTAAAAAATAGAATAAGAACATACCGAAGTGTAATTTTGGCATACAATTGTGAAATCAGTCTTTAAGTAGAAGGTAGTGAGCTTGCAAATCACTCTCTGCAGCCGCAGAAGCTGGGCGAAGATGGGCAAATAGCACAGAGATCAGTTCTGCCCACACATGCGTCACGCGGCATCGCAGAGTGGACCAGCCGGAGTTAAACTGAAAGATCGATTGTTCCATGGATGACGGCATCCGTATTGTATGGTTTGAATGGCTGTGACATCTGCAGGGTCATTATTGGCTTAGCAATGCATTGATAAACTTCCCAAGTCAGAAGCAGACCCTTTGTTTCCGGTACGTTTTTGTAATACTCGATGTTAGCGTCCTATAAAAGAGAACGGTAGTCGGTTCTTTCGTCACTTCATTTCTTTTTCCGTCCATAGAGAAGTACTGTAGACGTTCAGGGTTCTCTCTGTGTTCCAGTCCAGAGCCCACGACTAAACCTCTTTCGGGTCTTTACTGGTTACAATTATAAATTACTAACGGCTCATTGCAGCCCTAGTCACTCATTAAACTCTAGCTCGAACAACGAAGGAAAAAACTTAACACAATTCATTTGCACTGCAATCAGACCAGATCAATTAATGTTACTGTGAAACTTTATCTATTTCGAATAGCAGCTGAAAGGTCACGAGTCTATGGAACAATCGAAAGAACAGTGAGTTCTTGGATGAACCGTGTCCTGGTCCGCATCTTGATTATTTCAGCCTGAATGGACGTACGACTGGCAGAAGACGTCAAATAATCTAAAATTGCGAAATCTGGCATCCCTTTGTAATCGGTGATGTTGGGCTGATACGACCTATAACTAAGAACTTCTTAATGCGCTGTTTCTACGTGTGTTGCTGGTGCTTTTACATAGGTTCCGGTAAGCTGACCCTCGATTGCGCTGGACTTCAAAACGGATGCATTTTTTTGTCAACGCTGCATAGACTTCATTATCCCAAAAAGCTTGATCAGCAACCAGCCTATTCAAGGCAAACTGCGTGGAATGCACTTGATATTCAGTGTATCCAGACTGATGCATCAACAGGGTGCGTCATTTTCCTAAGGATATCTGGTAGATCAAAGTGGATTCCCGAAATAATCGCTTATTACCTACCATTCTCTTCCCGATGTACAGTTGTCTTTTGAACCTGAAGAGAAGAGTAAAAATATCATTCTGCATACACTGAATTCTGTTTGAATGGAAATAATTTACTGAATAAGGCGAGCAGTCTGTGGTCACGGACGGCGCAGTAATAAAAAAGTAGAGAAGTGATTATAGTGGAAAGCCTCACATAGTCTGCAATTTGAAGAATTATATTATTGCAGGTAACTAAAATATAGCAGAGGAATAAAACTAAGCAGAATAAGTAAACAACAATGGACTTTGGCGTCAACCTCCCAAAGCTAAAAAGTTTTTGGGGCTTTAATATTGCAATTGCTTTTACGGTACTGTTAATTATAATTAATTGTGTGCTTGATTTATATTGAGGTTTAAAAATGTCGCAGTTCCTGCTTTGCGCCGAAATGTCTAGGCTAGCCGCGTGCACAACACGCATATTTAAACCAAAATAAAACAAATTGACCACACAACTTATAAAGTAGTTCAGAACATACACCTAAGTTTTCACCATTTTAAATGAACACCGAAACGCTAAAAAAGAGTCAGCAAGCTTTTTATGTCAAATGACCTCGCATGCATTATTAGCAGGGAGATAGCGCCTATCCAATTCTAGGGAGCTCGTCAGACTTGACTGCTTGACGGTGCGAAATTTTTTTAGCTCAGTGCTGGTTATTTTCAGCCGTTTGAAATGATCTGGGTATCCTAGATTTTCTTTTGACTCGAAGAACTTGTTTAATCCAGGCTAGGAAAATACGAGGGAGTGCACAGGCAGACAGGGCATACCAGTATTCCCATTGGACGGCAGATTTGGTTCAAGTAGCTTGTCAGGAACAACGCCCGAGAAAAATCTGAGCGGCTAGTTAGAAGGCTCCCTTAGGAAGTATTCTGTGTAAGGATTACTTATAGGGTCCTCTAAATAGGACACGGGAGTAGGAACACCTCGCCCAGGTGGCCCTGTGCATGATTCCATGAAGGTGGAATATTCTCGTATAAACCTAAATCGTATCTTTATTATTAACCGTAGCTCTATATTAAACCCTATCCCTAGAGTTACCACTAACCCAAACCGTGACTCTTATCTTAGCCGCAGGTTACCTTAACGATAGCCTTTATCTTGGCCTTAAGCCCAACCCTTAAGGCAACCCTAAGCTTAATCATAAATCTAACCCAATTTTCCCTAGAATTTGGCGCCAAGATAAATGTATCGCAGCGGTTTCTGTTATCATATTCGGTTTGGGTGGGGGGGGGGCAGCATGTACTTCCAATAGCTAGTCTGTACTTAGTGCAATTATTTAAGTTATTGAACCCTTGTAAAAAATTTTCCAGCAAACCGCTTACCCATAGCGGTTTCAAGATATACTGAGCAGGTAAATGTTGCTTGCCCTAGTCTAGCTTGTTGGCTTAAGCAAAAGCTAAATATTCACGGTTGAACTTTCACAGGGTAGGGGAACCAATATTGCCTAAACGCTAGATAACTTGTATCTATAAATTACTGTCATGTCAATAGTTAGACAATTAAAATTGGAAAAGCATCTGTGAAAGGCAAAGGTGTTTTAGAACCACTTAGTTGTCACACTAATCCTGGTATGAGAACCTAAACCATTTACCTGCACACCTGTCGAATTGTCAAACCTGAAAGCTCTGTTGCCCATTCATTTAGCAAAAAGCGGTAGACAAGTCGGTGATTTGGGGACGGGGGTTAGATAACAGCAGTTCTCGGATAAACGCATGTGCAGTTTTGCAGGGTGCTAATCACTACTATTAACCGAAAACAAATTTCATATAACAATTGGCTGGAACAGTTTGTGTGAGAGGTAGAATATCAACCGTGGGACACGGTAATTGAGTCAGACACCAGTAAAGCACACACAAATGTATCTGGCTGTCATAGTGCCGACGGGCTCCTCATTAGCTCACGTTGTAATATCTGAGAGCTGGTTGCAGGCAATTGCACATTCCTCGTAATGCAAAACTGATGTGATGGCATCTATTGTACCGCTATAATGCAAACCAGTTTAGCTCTCCAGATTTTCAACTGCTTTTATTAAAACATGCTGTTTAATTCTACTCATATATCCACTTTGGTAAGAGTACTGTGACGGTTGTGAAGCCTCTATGTTCAAGACCACATTAAGTTCTCACTCGGTGCAGCACCAAGAAAGTCAGAAACCCCAGGCTCATGTTTTGCTTGGTGCCCAAAGATGAAAGGTGTGCAATTCGCGAATGTTTCACGCCAGAAGAAGTATCCTTCTTAACGCCGATGTCGGATTCTACTGAAGTCTGCGCGAGTGAAACCGGTAATGAATTTATCCCAGGACGTTCAAGCCGCTATCCGCTATGGCTATCAAATTCTGGGAGCCTTTATAACAGATGCGCACTATCGCATTCGCAAAATTCAAAGAGCAGAAAGAACACCACATGCCATTTTGCAAGGGCCGTGTACACCTTATATTACCCGCTGTAATACCTCATCTGTAAAACCCTATTACCACTGGTCCCGCATTATATGAACCTGGGGTTTCTGGTTTTCTTAGAGCTGGGCAAAACCTACCGTTACCGTTCATCCTTTAGTACACACTATGAACTTAACGATGGACTTCAGCTCCCAACTCAGAAGTATAAAGAAGCCTCACATATAAGAAATTGGCAATGACTAGGAAGCTTGTGCTCGTAAAGTCTTCTCAAGCCTTTGAACCTGCGTATAATGTTAACAGTTTTACAGATATGAACTACGGCATTTTAATTGTACCATCTTTAGTTTTGCACTCCAGAACAGAAATTCAGTGCAAAGCACCTTGTGACCAAAAATTATTGCTTTACAGGAATTTCTAAGACGTAGGGAATGAAAAATCAGGGCATACTTAAGGGGAAAACGGAGGGTGCCTCTACCGCTTCACCTCTAAATACAGACGAGTTGTCTAAATCTTAGAATTAACTGATATTACCTTGAATTTTCTTCCGAGATTGCAATGAAAATCTCACAAGGGAGAAGATGAACAGTGCCGTGAATTAGGCATACATAGCAAAAGAAACATCGGTAAGAATGAGGCGGACTGGAATGGCTCGTTCTAGCACATTTCAGTCACCAACCAGTCGCAGTCCAACCTAATGGCTACGCACACCTTAATTTATAATTTGATTTATTTCTTTTCAATAACCCTATCCTTAAATTACGAGCGCACATTCTGGCACTAGCAGTTGAGAATATCACATGTCACGTGGAAGTGTGCCCCAATTGACCTCCTTTTGGGTTACGCCCCCTCGATCTTGTCCTGTAGTTAGAGTCAAAACCCTTGAAGGCGGCCCCAGGATGTGGGTTCAAGGTCCGATGGCAAATCGTTTGACTTAATTCCCAATGATTAAGGCCCAGATTGAAAGTCTGGGTTTGCTTACGCCCGTGGCTAGGCTATGGCTAATTGATAACGGAAATCAAGTCAGAACAATCATTATGTTCTCCCTTGTATTTGTCATCATTTTTTCCCATAAACTTGATGCATTTTTGCTATAGAATCACCTACAAGGAGTTTAGACCCGACTCCATTAAAAAATGGAACAAGCATCTACCAGACAAGTGGAGCGATACTTCCATGTGCACTTTCTCTGGTTCGTGACTTGCATATAACTTGGGTAGAAGGCTCCCCTCTCAGAGTGAAATTCCTCAGGCATTAGGTACGTTTTGGACATGTAAAACGACTACATTACCGACAAAGACAAGGGAGAATGGAATGGCCAGTTCCAGCTTCTTAGCCCTCATCAGCCAGCCATAGCGTACCTCAGGTTTAGCAAAACCTCATGCTTGAACTCACGACTTATTCGTTAGAACTCCAACGGCTCTAACCACTGAGTCACGGATTCGCTGTCCGGTTGCTTGCGATAGAGTACATCAACTACGAGCTGCTGTGCGACTGCTGCCAAGACACGAAAGTGAGCCCCAAGGCACAACGTAACGAGTGTGTTCCGAAACAAGGTCGGTAAGGCTAAGATCACAGAAGGATATCGGGATATAAGGCGCCATTCACGTATGAGTCACTCGCTCTCTATAAAGTTTAATTAGATGTCACCGCTGTATCATACAAGCATCCCGACACGATTAATTTATCTAAGACGGTTTTTATAGATTTTTGGGTGGGGTTATAATTGAAGGTAGCACAACGATCAGCAGAGAAAACAGCAAAGGAAACAAATAAGCGTTTGAACCTTAGCATCAGTGGATGATCGAGCGAACCCATGAATAGAGAACTCGGTAACGTTAATCACAAAATTTTAAGCTCAGAATGTTCTCCTGGTTCGATGCCATGCATAAATTCTTCACAAATTAACATTTGTGGCCCACGCCACGTGGCATTGTCCGACTAAAAAGGCTTAAAGCCCCCTTAACCTGCGTTCATTAATGAAGTTCCGCAGACAGACGAGAAAATTAAAGCGATAGAGCTCGCTCATAAGGAATTTGAATGAATCGTCTTGACACAAAATCCGAGGGAAGGTTCTCTTTATCATAGATAACAGCGCACCGGAGTTTAAATTCGAAACAAGTTACCTTGTTCTGCACATCACTGTGACGACCAAAAAGATAAGTTGCCTTCAGATATCCATTAGTTTAGAAAAGGGGCTCCCATTCTAGCGCGACGTAGTTTACAGTGAATAAGTGAAGTTCAATGTCCAATTTTAACCAATTACAGATGAAAGCTTAGAAAACAAAGACAATTACTCAGTCCCATCCTATGATTCAGCGAAATGCACTTACAGGTTTATCAGGATTGTCGAAAGTTAATCTGGTCTGTTTATGCAGACAGCGCGATTTCACTCAGAGCGGTAATTTGAAGTATAAATGTAGAATGGCAAGAAGGTTTTCTCTAACAAGGTTAGAAGAAGAGGGACATGGCACAATTTTGATTTCTGATAGTTTGACGGTTGCAACCAAAGAGGTTCATCACGTGCCCCACGAAGAAATTGAACGGTATCTACCGCACTCTCTCTTCTCTCACCCACTATGTGCTAATGGAAAAACGGACTTAAGCCATCTGGATGTGGGTGCGGTGGCTGACAAGTTTAAGCCTCCCATCTATGCGTGCCACGCACAACGTGGTCACCATTACAGAGGCAGCAGATTACAATAAGGGTGACTCTGATTTCACATTAATGAGAATGTCGTAAGGGCCACATAAAGAATAAATGATTGCAGCCTAAACCTCAATCCAGCCAATCACCAATTTGTAACGCTAGTTTACAACCTCCCAAGGAACGACAGATAGCGCGTCGTGATACCTTTAACTGCTTCAGTGAGGAATAAAATGGTGAGCCATGGGGATGGATTCCCCAGTGCTGTGCTCAATCCCAATCCTCTATCCTGAAAAGTGGCTGCTTCTGCAAGTCAAGCCAAACGGGAATGAGATTGGCTGAACTGATTGCCAAAGCCAAACAGCCCGCTTGCGCGGGCCACACATGGCTTGGTCCCCACTCGACATATATCATGCCACACCAACTGCCATGTCTCTCACCTAGTCAAGATGCACATATTCTCACATATGCCTTTTACCCGTCCTACTGGCAATGGCAAAGCCGATTGCATGCCCTCTGCAGGAGTGGAACATGGTAGGTTGCGGAAAGGTGTCGTGTACACGAGTGTCGTCGTTGGGTTCGTGTGCAATGCAGGTTATCTGTGTGCAGTTCTGGGAGGATGTGTGTGTGAGGTGTAGTGATTAAAGTGTAAACTGTTGTGTTTTATTGAAAGTATTAGTGAATGTGCATATGACTGAATAAGCCCCGGTGACGGACTCCTGTCACTGGAACACCGGTCGATGTGCGATGCGAAGGTGTGACCGCAATGGGAAAAGTTGGGCCGGTTTTAATGCTGCTGATGGCGTTGGCAGCGGTGGGGAGGATGAGAGATCAGGTGGGTGAGTTTGCCTCTTCGATGCCTCTGGCAATGGTGACTGTCTGTGCGAAACTTGATGTCATGACTCTTGATCCGAAGACGTCCGTCTGTCCTGCTGTATGCTCTGGACGTCAGGTGACACTGCGGGCATGTAAACAGTGCCTAGGTGAATACAGCGTTGATCCGCGGTATTCGAAATATGCACTTCCCCCAGCTTCGTTTGGGTCTCTTCTATGCTATGAGATTCGTGAACTGCAGCTTTCGTTTCCTCGGCAGTACGCCACAGCTGTCGATCTTTGGTGAGATTCTACCAGGCCTTATGATTGGCCTGCAAGTCTGCGAGCACCTGTAGCCCTGTCGCCATAGAATAGTCGTTTGTACAGGCATTCGTCACACATCCATATGTGGCCGCTCCAACGCAAATGTATCTGCCCATCGGGTTTAGACCTCCACTCAATGAAGGTTTGGTGGAGTATGACCGCTAAGCCGAGCATAGCTTAGGGCAACAAAAAATGAAGGCTTGGATGTCAGCCGTATGAAGCAACCACTACGCGCAACAGTCGCAAAGAATGACATGTTAGCAGTACATGGTGTGTATCTTTATTGAACTCCACTTCTTCTTTAACGTTAATCTATGTATACGTATACAACTTCGCTTCATGCATATTACTGTGTAAGTACTTACCATTATGACAGCCCAGGTTCTAGCATCGTAGTTGTCTCATAAACTAATGAAAAGCCCACATACAATTTTGCTTACTTTGCCAGTTGTTTCTTGGTTTTCTTTTACATTGTGCTTCCGTGTCTGGATTTACTGTAAGGTTCACCGCCGTCAAGTGTTGAACTGGTCTCGCAGAAAGTAACTGGGCAATACTCCGTTTTACACTTGCATCACGTCTTTGCATAAGTTCTAACTTCTAAGCTCTCCGCTTTACACTTGCATCACGTCTTTGCATAAGTTCTAAGTTCTGGAACTTCCGTTCAGGTTGCAGCCTCCTGGTACGAGCCGGATTGTTCATCCTCCGAAAGAGACAATTATAAATGCTTCCAGCACTGACTAGACGTATTCCTAGTATGTGCCCTAACATTTGTCTTGTAACAATTATATTAAGCACAAATTTTGGATTTAGCCTCTCTGTATGTAAATGTCGATAAATATCCTAGCGTACATCTTTTGAGCTTTAAACAAAAGAAAACCTTCGCTGCAGAAATCATCCCAGTGAGTTAATTGTGTTGAACTTCAAAGTTCGAACTTCGTTTCATATAATTAACTCGCGTAAAAGGAAATTCCTTGTCCTGAAGAATACTTTGCAGACTCGTCACTCTAAGGAAGCCAACGAATATTCTGATTTCGCCACATTTTTGAAAAAGTAAATTTCTAAATTTATACAACATGAAATCTTCTTCATAAGGCGGAGTATTAACATCCAATTATTTTAGCCTTGAAAGTATCAGCATCCTGTATATAAAGCGAAAGGCGTATCACAACCGAGATCTTGCGAGTCTATTCCTGACGCCCGGTTATTCTGCGGATTCGTGGAATAGGCATATAACTGTAGTAGGACACTGGCGCCAAGAGGCAGACCTAGCCCAGTTTTTGGCTACATAACTTCAAATCTCGCTTCGGCGTCCCACCACTAACGTCAGGCTTGTTTTTCTAGCACGGTTAAAGGTAAAACGATGATTCGCACATGCGTCCTTCGTCTTTCCTGGCCGTTAAGTGGGGCAAACATCTCAGATATTTGTGATGTACGTTTTGTAATGTCTCTGCTTACTATCTGGAACAATGACTTGCACACATAGGAATTTTTTAAAAGTTACCCGAAGCAAAATCTCTCTGAAAAGAGAGTTTGACATTTGATGTGCATTCCCCATGACTAAAAGAGAGCTCTGCAAAACTCCAATAGCCTGCTGCTTGCTTCTTTCAGCAGATGAAAAGAACTCGTTAGCCAACAAGCGAGTTTTCTGCTTGGTACTTTAACTATCAGCATGACAGATAAGTTGATTATAGCATTTTCCTACCCGATTGTTAGAAGTTATTAATATTCTCCCATGACCTACTTGTTGAGGAACTAATAAGTCAGAGAACTATGAATCCACTGACCACTTCACGATCACTTCAAATTGCTTTTGTCTGAATTTCCCCATTCCCGTTAGATATTTTATCAATTTTTCTCGCAAATATCGTGCTAAGAAATTGTACGGAGATATAAGAATTTTCTGCTGACGTTCAGCTTGTGTAGATCCCTTGACAACCTATAAAAAAAGTGTCCATCTGGCACATCCGAGAATTGTGCTGCGATAAAGGTCTCCACCGGTAAAAACATTGATTCATTTCTCAACATGAAAGGAAACTGGTAATTTTACAACCCTTCCGTCACTTGCCCTGTTCTATCAGTGATTGCATCGTTCACATTCTTAACACTGAGTTCAGTACCTTGTGGGGTTATGCAGCCTGAGTTGAATGCTGGCCTCTACGAAACATAAAGTCTTCATTTTGAAACAGTAATGTAACACCTAAAAATAACACTTTTGACCATGAAAAATTAACCTTCTTGAGAAAAAGGAGACGTAATTGACGGAATAAGACTTAAATTTGCCTCTTCTCAAGGGCCTTCGGTAACTCGCAGTTCCACTCAAATTTTTAAGCCTTTAATTTCTTTTGCTAGGAGCTTAGCTTAAGAGCGATTTATAGCCTCAGGAAAACCCCTTCATTTAATTCAGTCAGATTTCTGAGTGATACTTATACCTTCTATGGAGTAGCGGTTAGCATGCAGTATTGTAAAATATCTGCCTCACTGCGAGCAATCAGGCGAGAAAGCAAGCAGATTTCCATACAGTCGGTAAACCACTGTGATGTTCGGTTTCCAATAGATGACTGGCTAAACTATAGAGGTACGGTGGGCTGTTTTGACAATACTTATTTTTTACTGCCCGCCGTATCAGTGTCCTCCAAAGGAAAGCCACTTGTAAGTTCCTTTGAGTACCAGCGTAATTTTTTCCGTTCCTCCTCATAACTAGGAATAAAAGGATTTCCTGAAAAAACCCGAGTTCATTCGGACGAGCTCGAAAAACCGATGACATCGAAGTTGAGCTCAACTTCAGATCCTAGCTTGGGTCGAAAAATGCGGGATTACTTCTACAATTTCAATGTGCTAGCGACCAAGATATTGGGCCTCTAGGCTGTTAGTCTTCTCTGTAGATGGAATTTATAACTCTCTGAACGAGGAGTGTTTTCTGTGAGTCTTACGCACTTGAGGAGAGAGAAGTGCCTCATCGAAGAGTCACGAAAACCTGTCCTGCACTGTAACACGAGACTTGACAGGAACCTCTGGCCACACATGAACATCTCGAAAAGCAAGTGCACGGGTTCAGCGAGGTTGGAGGAGGTATGATCAGCCTATAAAAAATTATTCACTGAACGTTGCACCCGTAATTCCTTTTACCATGCATATATGCTGGTTGTAAGCTAATCCACTCAGCGACCTAACGCACTAGTCATTTGTTTACGAAATCTGGCGCATCCTGGATGTGCACTAAGGTAGCAAAAGATAAATCCTAACGAGATGAAACCTCCACTCGTGTTTCTCGTGTACTTGTTCCGCATCCTAAACCCTGTAGGTCTGAAATGGGGGAAAGAAGGCAAAGCGGTGAGGCCAATCCCTGCGCTGGCGTGGGAGAACATCAGGGAGCAGAAGTGAGACAGCCCCTTGCAGGCGGAAGTGATTAAAGTCGGCATAATCATGCCAGCGATAGCTATCACAAGAAGCCTGCCGCCGCGCTGACACAGTCAAAAGGAATTGCAGCATAAAATTTGCCATTGCTGAACCCCAGAGGAGGAGGAGGAGGAGGAGGAGGAGGATGAGAAATGGAGGACTGAGGGTGGATGCTGCCACTTCGACTCACCAGAATGGGAATTGGCCTCGGAGTTACTGAGTTACTGCTTGAGCACCTAGTTGACAGCCGAAGGGGAGGTGGCGATGCAGAAGCGTTGTGAAAATATTTCTGGAATGCTGAATTTTTACCCTAAGCCTTCTCCTTCTATGGGTTGCTCAAGCTCTGTTGCCCATGGTCTTCATTCCTCGTCCTGTCCTTTGGTAATCTTTGTTCCGTACTGCTTCCAATGCTATATTGGCTGAGATATATTGATTTTCTCAGACATTTTAACAGGTTGGAAGTGTTGGTTTCATCATTTCGTGAAGAACTCTCCGGCTGCTGTCAGGGTAAATTCCCCTGAGCGAGATAGATGTCAACGTTCTGTTAATAAAAAAAAACAGTCTACACCCTACTGGGAACTAAACCATCAGCCTTATATCAAGTTTATAAGTCACAAAATGAGGTAAGGCGTTTATTTCTAGTCTCACCGGAGGCAGCCTCTCCGCAGGAAAGTTGCTGAGGCCTACTCTACAGCTGCTTTGAATTTCTGGCGGGAAGGTCATCTCAGCAACGGCATTATGTTGGACAAATCTAAGCATCACATTGTCATGCTCGGAAAGTGTTTTTTCTTCTCCCCTCTTCCCGTAATCCGCCGTCACTCCTGCCATAATTCGCATTTTTAAAAAACTTCGTGGTTCCTTCACCGTTTGTTATGCGTGAAAGTGCAACAAAACAGCCGTTCGTGGGTCATTTGTTGCAGACCGCAGTTTCTGTAAAATAAGGCGTGTCCCACCCATCCACCCGCCCAACCTACCTACGTAAACGCAATTAATCACTTATTGGTGACCTAAAATAAATGGATATGGGTGAGATTAGCGCGCGGAAGGAGTACTCACTTCCCTCCTCCTCCTCCTCCTCCCTCCCCCCCCCCCCCCCCCGGCTACTTCATACATTCCGCAAACTGCTTCGGTGTCTCGGACTCCGCTTTCATGTTTGTTAGTCAGATCGGACCAATCACCCCTTTGTCCTGGTTATAGTAATAGAATGTCGACCTTGATGACCGACTCCACCCATTTCTCTGACTCATCACTGTCCCCCTAGTCCCTAAGCCTCTGACAAGATTGTCTCCGCATGCACGGCTGGTCTATCCTAGTAGCTTTAAACCAAGAGAATTAACAACCACATATGCGTCTCTTGTTGGTGACCCACTGTCAGAATTAACTGTTCGACCTTTTTCTATGACACATATATATGGCCTACATTTTCTTCGAGCAGGTGACTTGGTTAACACAACAGGTCAAATAAAGTGACAATTCCTACCGGTTTTAGCTTAGAGAGCGCCAAGAAAAAGGCACGTTTCGGAGATCTTTTCTGCATCACCAGTCTCACTCGTTCGATGTTCACCCACTAGCTAGATTAAATCTAGGCCGAGGTGAATTTTCCAGACCATGTGCATGCCGCCTGTTGCATGCGCCAAAAACAAAGAGGCAGGGGGAGGGACCGACCGAAGACGTCTCCTTCTTTCTTCTTCCCCCACTCCTCCCATCGCCCCCGCAATGCCCTATGAAGTGTTCCCACAGCGGCGCCACAGCGTTCGTCAACCCCCCACAAGTCACTAGTCTGTCCTAGCAGCGGGGCAATGACTGCGTATCAGCGACGCAGGCAGTCGATATCTGCTCCTGCCTTCTAAGCGTTGCGTAACTGATAGAGGACTGCCAGCAAACAATGCAGGCTTCCAGGGAAAAAAACGGGGTTACGTGCGCATCGGCACGCTGTGATCCACCGTCTCACCCTTTTCCATCATTTATCATAAAGAGCGCACAGGAAAATGACAGTTTGTATATCTACTACGACAACGACGACACCGACTTACTTGAACCAATCTTACATCCGGTCGGTGCGACACTGGTACTGTTTACCGCGGCTCTCAGAGGGATACTGGTGATATGGTTTGCATGAATGACCGAGAGAGAGAGAGAGAGAGCTACGCGTTATTTTGAACGTAAAATTCCAAAACTTTTAGCAAAAATGTCCTCCATTCACCTTGAATAAGGTTGGGTATAAAAACACATAACACCGGAATATCACAAACGAATGGCCGAAGAATGCATATATTGACTTCATATATTGAAAAATCGTCCTTGAGTGAGTCTCAAAATATCGATCAAATTTGACTTCCTTCAAAACAGTGCCAGCTTCGTGCGTTGATGACCTAAATTTTGTTGTTTGAATAAAATATAAGAGGATTCACATGCAAATGGAGAGCAGAAAAGATGGCGGCTGAATTTCAAAAGCCTGCTGTGTTAGACCCAAAGAGAGGCGGGTGTGTAACGCAACGGGTGCTGAAAAAAGACGCTGCTCTCGAGCTCGTCGTCAGCCAATTTGATCAGGGCTTTCCACTGGTATCTGGCAGGAGAAATACAAGATAGGAAACAAAAGCGTGAGGTTATTCTCCTTTAGGCTGATCCACTGCTTATTTACTTTCTCATAAACAAACTGACCTGCTTTCAGAATATCATAAAATACTATAAGTAATGACTCAGAAGATGGCCTGCCCAGACTGAAGTCAAGGTTGTCGTGACTGCCTCTTCGCATGACTCTTATTCTTGAACCATTTAAGGTTTATTTCTTGTACATGTACGTACCGGAGCGTGAATGTTATGCCAAGTCAGCTGCTGTGTCTTGTTCATTGCCGGTTGTCTAAGTAAGTGCTGCTGCTGCTGCTGCGAAAGAATGTTGTAAGGAGGGGGAGATCGAGAGCGAGAGAGAGAGTCAGAATCTGCGCAACTCAACCTTAGCATAAAAGAATTCACAATTAAACCATTATTTTGCCCTCTTAACGGTGGTTTTCAATAACAATAATCTAAACGATACGCTAGTGCGTCTCTGGTAGTAAAACTGGAATCCATTGTGATTACTTCCAGAACAAATTCCAAGACAAATTAAGGTACTCAAGTATGGCGATAAGCAGCGAGCCAACAGAAGCTACTAACAGCCACGCGCCTAGGGTTGAGAAAGGGAACCAAAGAATAAGAGTAGGAGGATACGAGCATTCCTTGCAGCCCTGAACTCAGACACTAGGACTTGCTAACCTGCGCGCTCAAAGTTTACTTGCGACGGACGAAATTGTGCATTTAAGGCACTGTGCGACTCCTAGTGAGCCCAATGTGTTGTTCAAATGTATAGGGGGGACCGACGTAAAAGGAGTAAAGGAAGGTCAGCCTTCAATCAAAACAACAGTCATCACAAACAAAGAAAAAGTAGCAATAAAAACACTTTCCTAGCTATCTGGCATGCAAGGATTTTTACGACCCTGAAAGGCATAGATTTCCCCAATGTAACTCACTGGGGCAAGTCAGGGGGCCACTTTTGCAAAATACGCCAGACACGGGGCATCCAAAAAGAGCTAGATGGACTCCACACGGGTGCTTGTTCTAGAGCATTTGGGGCTAAAATGACACTAGCACCATGAATTTAACTTCAAGACATTCATGTGAAGGGAGGCAGTGTTGTGTTCATCGATGTATCACCTTCACTTCCGAAAGAAGCGATATTTTTAAAAACTGCAAGACTTGTCGCATTTACATTTCCTAACACTGCTGAGCGCTTCACATGAAGATGAACAATTCCAGAATCGGCTGTTATCGGGTGGAATATAATAATAATATAATAATATCGAAATAATTGTTTGAGTTATTTGGAAAATCTGGGTCAGGTTCAGTAGAGTGCAACATACAGCTGCATCTGCTTCGTAGAGCATGGAATTGAGACGAATCATTTTGAGTAAATTTTAGATGGTTGGTAAGATAACCTTCCTACAAAATGCTGTCATTGTTCATTTAAACGGATGCATACAATCCAAAATTGAAAAGACAATTATTCCACGTTGGATCATACGATGAGTGGCTCTCAACTGTCAGGGGAAATGAATTGAAAATGAATAAAGTTAGTTTAATCGAAATTAATTTCGATGGTGGGCGGGAGTCAGAGTTCAAGCCAATATTTCTAAGGCGTAGAAACATTCAAGGGCTAGAAAAGTAATATAATAGAATACAACGCACTGTCTAGTGTTGTGAAGAATGGAAATGGGCCAAAAACACAAGAAACCAACAGTACTAAACTGAATAATAACCAGTGAGAAACCACGGGTTTATCATAATCAGAGTAAAATTGGAGTGGTGATAACATACGCTTATTCGAATAAATATGCTTTAACGCTTAGAATATTCGCAGTTTTTAAATATGTCCCTGAATCCTAGCGCTTAATGAACGCCCTAGCACTATAGCAAATCTTGCAATAATTTGAGGCAAATAACAATTCCTCGCGTTTTTAGTCGGAGAACACATCATAAGAGCTATATTTTCAGAAAACCCTGCACTTGTCAGACAAAATTCCAAAGTATTCCGCTCCCCCTCCTCTCGCTATTTGACAGTTTTCATCTGACGAGAGCGCAGGATGACTTCATCTGTTTATTCATACCATTCTTCCCTCTTATGCTCCATGATTTCCGATTTCGCAAACGATGACAGGTGGAACAGCGATCATTCGACGCGAGTTTATGGTCATCATTTTCCATCCAAACAGCAATATTATTTGGCAACTCTTGAGCGAACGAACCTTTTCCAACGTCATTTTTTGCATCTCAGTTTCCGTGGTTGAGGGATACCGTAAAAATTGGGAGCTTCGTTTAGTGATCTCACACAAGCGCAAATATTACGGTCCTTCCGTTCTGCCTCAAAGGCCTGGGCTACCCTGGCTGGTAGTCGAATGAAGAAACTCAACTTCTTCCCAGTTATAAGCATGTAAATGGCTGAGTTACATGCTCGATGCTGTCTGAAGGTCATGGGTAATCAATTTATTAGGTAAAGAGGTGGAGGTGGTTTATGTGCCCCTTCGGAAGGGAACCTAGGTTTAAGATTAGGGTCAGAGTCAAAGTGAGGGTTAAGGTTTGGGTTAGCGTTGTGACTCGGATAGGGTTAAGGGTAGCGTTACCGTTAGTTGGTAGTGTTAGGGTTGCTGTTAGGACAAGGATACGGAAATATTTACCCTTCCCAAAATTTAGTGCATTTACATTTGTATTTCGGTGGACGTTCTTATTCCTCTGCTCCTCCGCGGCACACCTTGGCGATCCCCGTCGAGAAAGTTTCATGAGATGGATAAAGCATTACTGGACTATTCAGAAGAGGAACATCAGTTAACTTTATGCGCTGGTTGACTAAAGCTGCAGTTTTGCTTCAGTGGCGGAAGTTCAAGGAATGCATGCTGGACTAATGTTAGGTCTTTTACAGTCTGCCATCAGCAGATGCAAATACTGCAGACGGAAGTCTTTTCTTATCTTGTTTTAAAGACACAGGCTCTACTAAACGCTAATCTTTATCCCTAAAAGTTCAGAGATCAACGCTTTATGCCAGTGCCAACCAAATATCGTACTTCTGTGGATATTCGTGCAAATAGACGATGTTCCGGATGTCCCTTGAGAAGTCCCCCTGGTTCAGTAGTTTATTGATTAGGATTAAACCCGTATCTGATACTGTCTCTGATGATGTGTTCGATTTAGAACCCGAAACGTCAGGTGAATAAAGCTCTTGTCCCAGCGATCGCATCTTCTTCTTCTTCTCAAAACCAACATTCGAACTATAGAGAAATATTGCATATACCAAAATTTGATGAGCGTTATTTTAAAATCATTAAATATATAGGGTTGCCTAACTTTGAACAGTCGTTCGAGCTAGAGCCTATTAACATACAGGAAAGAATAGATTTCGCACGTTGTCCATAAAATCTATTTGCACTTATAAAGTTTGCGAAGATATAAATGGAAAAATTTCATATTAATTGCACAATTTTTCTTAACCAAGTATTTTTTTCAGACACCCGGACAGAACAGCACTCAGAGGCGGGAATCCTGGCGTGACTGAAATATGTTCGTACCTAGTCACCTCCGTGTAAATACCTCTCAGAGGTGAGAGACTTATAATAAAGCTTCCTACCGTGCGGTTTTTCCTATGGTCGTTACAAGACCCCACTTAGTCACTCCGAACCCGCTATCGAAAAACTTTATCGTACATACCTGTGGTGTTGAAGTGAAGAGTTATGTCTCATGTGCCGTCATCTGTCAGCCATGCCTCAGGTATGAATTCAGAGCCTTTATTGGCACAGCATTTGATGTGAACAGTGCCAGCTGAAGCACAGTTCCAGTTTTCGTTGACTGCCATCTGAAAATCAACTTGCCATGTACTGGCGTTCACCGATTTGCCATAATTTTAGCTCCATGAGCATAGCCATCTCGTCATAGAACTAGCATCGGTTGTCTAGGAAGAAAAGGCGGTGTGATGGCTTTAATGGCATGAGTGGCGGCACCAAGAGAGTCATTTATTGGAGGGTTTGATCCTTCTCGACCACTGATGAGAGCACCAGTATAACTTTAAGTTCATGAGCCGTCA
Source organism: Schistocephalus solidus (assembly GCA_017591395.1). Lineage (NCBI taxonomy): Eukaryota > Metazoa > Platyhelminthes > Cestoda > Diphyllobothriidea > Diphyllobothriidae > Schistocephalus > Schistocephalus solidus. The sequence goes on along the minus strand of WEDG01003784.1, from coordinate 162,094 downwards.
AACATTTGTTCAGATGGTGTTCATTTATAGACTGCATTTTCTTAACCTCTGGCGGGAGAGAAATTGGTTCCTTTGGCTTGAACTTGGTTCCTCCGGTTTCTCTGCGTAACTTGAGCACAGTTCGCTACCACAAAGCCATTCCCTCTGACTACCGTATGCAATGCCACCCAGGGTTACCAGCCGTCTACTACTTTATGACTTCCCTTCCTATTTGAACTTAAATCAGTCTCAATTTCCGTGAGTGGAATGTTACTCGTGAACACATAGACAACTCTCCTGTCTCCCCTGAGAAGTCTGCAGGCTAACCGACAATTGCGACTGGCCATGGCAGTACGTTGAGGTCGTTTCAGAACGCCGAAGCAATATCTCGGGCCTCCTAAGTCGTTCTGAGACGTGGCTGCCTGCTGGCGGAAGCAAGTAAAATATTGTATGTCTGTAACGAACCGTTATGCCGAGACCGAATGCGGTGAAGGGCACGGGTTAAGATTGCCATAAAGTGCTGCTTAGCCAGTAACTTTTGCAGCCTGTATTTAATGCAGATGACGGCCGCTCGAAATAAAACTCACTGTCTTATACACTGAATTTACCTTTGCCATTTTTGGACCCTACAACACGCAGCACTTCATGAAACGCAGTGCTGGAGAGAGAAAAGAAGTCGCAGGACTGTAGCACTCCATCTTCTGCTTTTCTTATAGATTTTATTGTGTTTGTGCACAGAAAACCTAAACCTAATTTGAAACGTTATGCCAATTTATTCATTCATTTAAGGGACATGTTTCAGACACTTCCCCGGCAATCGTAGGTGAAATGTGATCAAAAGACTACGGAAATCTCTGTCATTGTCCAGAAAACGGCCTTCTTGTCAGGTCTCTTTGGCAAAAGTCAAAGTTGTCAGTAGTAGTAGCAGCAATAATATCCGAGACATTTTTTTCCGCTTGGGATTAAATACCCCAAAGTCACATGCCGGTTGCCCCACTCGGCATCTGCAGTCCTGGCAACAGTAGTTGTGTGTTACGTCAACCGAAAAGGTTACGCGTGTTTTCCACGCCCGGCTTCTCAACCCCTCCCCCATGTCCACTTAATTGCCGCCTCTGCAATCGTACCCTCGTGTCTCCGCGACATTCTGGGGCCCATGTTCCGCCTGTGTAATTTCACCAAAGCGACGATGACCTTTTACCTGGCCCGTGGCAGGGTCGTTTTTATCATGCGAATCTCGCTTGCTCATCGGCTTCTAGGCAGTGGAATGAACGCCAGCACGATTCCATCTGTGCTTTTCTCCAACTCCAGTCCCTGCAGGCACACTTGGACCGGTCGAATTCTCCTACAGTTGACATTAACCAGTCTAGTTGATCAGTAAAATCCACCTCCCGGGCAACAAGAAGAGGGGTTGATCAAAATGGTAGAGCAGTTTGCAATAGATGCATGCGGATCTGCAGGAGGATCGTAATGAGTGCATCCGTTGTGATCCGTGAGTCTAAATGCTGCTAAAACAGATGTAGAAACCGGGAAAAAGAGCATTATGAGCAGTGGATAGAGCATGGAGACGAGGTGTACTCAAGGAAAGAAAATAGAGGACAGCAGAGATTGTCGACAACGGAAAGAGGGAGAAGTAGAAAGGACCAGTGCTGCAACCTGAAGGAGGGCAAGAAAGACTGATGGGACAAAAGTCTGAGAAAACGGAGAACAGCGGGTATTGTACCTGCCCGGTCAATCACTCCTTAGGACTAGTGCTGACTTAGCCAACTGTGTACTTTCCCAACACTTGGTGGGATGAAAAACTGTTGCGATTGGCTTCTGATTTGTTTCTCCGGTTTTTCCAAAGAGTTTGCCAAATCAATCTATGGAGTTTGGTTTCAATACGAAAAGCTTGAAACATGCCAGTACAAAAAATGTTTGGTAACGGGTGGTAAGGTGCCTTCCCACAATTCGTTGGATTATAGCAACCTCTAAAATTTGTTCCTGCATGCATTTGTGAACAGCAAACAGTAACAAATGGACGGAACACCCGCCTTAAGTATCCACGCCCATCCTGGTTAGTGGCAAGGCTTAAGACAGGCCTCACATTGTTAAAGTTTGCTAATTCAAGAGAGGATGAGGTATGCATCGATCAGGTTACAACCAAAATATCCTCCGTGCATTTTTGGTAAGAAGGATGAGTTATAGCTTTTGCAGAAGCACCGGGGCACCGTGTAAAGAGTTGCCTCTTGATTTTACATCTGCACTGAACCCTAATCCCTCAAATCCTTGGAATTGCATCCTCCTATACGTATGTGCTTCCATGCGCACGCGTCATCATTTGGTGTATTCTTCGGAGTTTTCCGCATATTTGGAGTGTGGGTGTGCACCTATATTAGCGGTTTCCGATTGGTTGATAACAGTGACCGCCATCTGCCAAGGAACGGTGAAAGTCAGCTGCGTCTGCCGATAACGGACCCAGACCGCGGACGAGGCCATCGGTGAGGCAGAAATGCTTTAACTGCAGCGTCAGCAAGTGAGTCAGTTTCCTCTTTTCTGAGCGTCACTGGCCGCTAGCTGGCTAGCTGGCACACCATCTCGCGGCTTTGCACATGCCTGCATTTTTACGCCAGGCCACATCGCGTTCCCGGACATGACAGGATAAACTGGAAACGGTTCAATTACACTTCACGTAGTCCACCTGAGGTCTTGTTAACAGTACACTGATGTAAATATTTTAGTTCCAACTGTTTTTACTGGCATGCACCTATGCTGGTGCTTTCAAGAGTTAAATAGATCCTGCTCTCAGAATAAAAGTTTCCAAGACGGACGGTCTTCCAGAGGAAGGTCTTGAACTTATAGTTTCATGTTAACGCACGAAATCACTGAAAGTTCATGTCAGTAATGTGCGGGTCGGTCCATCGCCGAATTGTCCGTGAGGAAAAACTTAAGTATCATGGTCCCTTCTGTTGTACCACCGTCAGCGATGAGCTGCACCACTGATTCTTAAGTGGACAAAACTTGGACGTGAATTTGCTTATAGTGGGGTAGAATGTCGTTTTATCTATTTCACCATCTCTTCACACCCTCACCGCCTTCCGGAAATTACATGGTCTTGAGATGATTGATGGTGAGCGTTGGGTCAATGACCGATAAAATCAACTTGCCTTTCAGTGTGTGCCACTCCCGACTTAGTCTCCAACTCCGAAAGTACCAGGATTCACTAAAAAGGACCTCGAACCTGACACAGGTGCGAATTAGCCATTGTTGACACATTCTCAGTTCTCACTAGATCGAGTTATCCCATCAGTTAGCAGCATTCCTGGCCGCAAGCCCTAGTGGGCGGTGAGGGACAGGGTGCTGGATCCTTGTTGGATAAACAACACCCCGCCCCTTCCTCCTCCTCCCGCGCGCCAGTGGCATGTCCGAGCCTGCCACCAGACTGTTTTTGAGACTGGCAGACGAGCCTAGGACAGTTTCTGCTATTCAGTGAACGACAGTCCAGGTGTCGACGGTTTTGTGGTGCGGCGTTTCTGCAAACGCGTTCTGTCCTGACTCGCTGTCAACCGCAACCAAGGTCACTTGTGCCTGAGTCCGAACTGTAGCGTGTGACCTTCAAATCCAGTCAGCCTAGAGCATCCACTGACTGGTCAAATTATCACTTGGTCGAGACATGACATGCGAAGGCACCAACCGCGTATCTAATCAACAGGCACTGGCCGTTCAGACCTAACTCACACTATTGCACAGGCTCAACGTGAAGTTTTTTTACCAACTCTAACTCTCAGTTTAGTGTTTTAGAAACCTCATGATGGTCAGCCGTTTTTAAACAAGCCAGCGTGGTCCCCTTCGCCGGTCCTATCGCAAAATGTAGACAACTGGGTGTTTGTCGCAGCTTAATTGGCCGGTCGGTGCTGTTTACAACTTTAACCCCTAAATAGGCAGCTAATCGAAATGAAAGACGCCTTCAATGAGGTGAAAAGTGTTTTGAGACTAACACCATCTACGTCACCTAAGGACCAGCACTGCAAACTGAGTTTCTAGTTCACAACTAGGTCCTGATCGAGGTATCACGTACATTAGGACGTGCTCCACATCGTCGTGGTTTTGCCTGCTGTTGTAGCCTTGTACGGTAAATATTAGTAGAGGCTGGGCTAAAAATAGTTTTGTCACGTTTCCCCATCCTCTAAGACAAGAATCCGCCCTTACTCGTGTCCATTTGTATCCTCGTCAGTGGCCAAACCCCACTTTAAGTGACACTCGATGCATTGTTTCATTGTGTGTTAAAGGATCCTTCTCGTCTTAAGAGGCGGTTTGATTGCTTGTAAAACTTCTGAAAAATAGGCTCACATTCTTCCAAGATGTCTTATGGTCATTTAAGTTAGGGAATCTGCGTTTATGCCATTTATATTGTTGAATGTGGTACCTGTAGATGGACTCTGTCAGCACTGCATCCAACACCGGCATCCGATAGCTAGCAGGCTCGAACAGTTGACTGGTCCATGGGAGAATGAAGGTCAATTCTCGCGAATTCGTCGCCACGTTACATAAACACCTTCCTCCCTATAATAAATCTGAAGACGCACTAAACGTCGTCGCATTAAAGGTTGCCAACCGATGGCATAATTAAGGCCTCGCAGCCAGCCCTGTGTGTATGTGTGTAGTGGTCGAACGATGGGCTGAAAATCGGGTTCAATGGCTCCTTCGTATTATGTCCCCACGGTACTCTCACTCGTGTGAGCTCCGAGGGCTTCTTAGCTCTGCTAGCCACTTTCTCTCTCTCTCTATACCTCACTGCGTAAGATATATGGCGTACTAATGGTTGGTACCAACCCTGGAAGAGCTCTCTGCGTCTTACCTTTTTCATCCTTAACAGCTCCCTATTTCAGTATATGTCTGTTGACCAGCGCGGACATTCTACTGATGCTCGATATGGGGAATAAAGAATGAGTTCGACTCTGCACAGTTAGTCATTATAAACAACATGACGTGTGTATAAACCATCACATGTGCTAAAATGCGTGGTTTGGTAGGCTGCCAATTGACGGGATACCTACGTTATCCTCTCAGGACTGACAGGCAGAATGCACTGACTCCTTCTTAAACTGGCTTGTATAGGACTCCCACTCCTATAGGATCTGAGCCGACTACTTCCTGTTTCGGTGAAAACCTGATCTATCGTGCGTGAACCAGGCCTTTGTTGCACGCATAGATGGGCCATTTCGCTTCCTAAGACACTGGGTCTGTATCCTCTTCAAATCTTGTTGACTTTGTCTTGACGCCGGGCCTCAGGTGGGCGAGGCGGCTGAGAGTGCAATAGATGCTGCTCATGCATACTATCACTGAGATATAATTCTCGCACAAGTCACCACCTCCGCGTCTACCCTGCCGTGCGGCACATATTTGACATCGATGATCGAACTGTCGTCATACTTCCAAATGCAAACAGACTGGCCTAGGCCTATGAACCCAGTCTATATCGCCAAACGGTTGAGCGGATTAGTTTCCGTAAAGACCGCGTTCGATGTTCCGTGGCGGATGAGAGCAGCTTCACAATACTCTTAAATGAGAATATAGGGATAAGTTAATCCCTCGGGCTTGTTTTATTGAGATACATCGATGTCATCCACACCAGTATCGTCCTGGTGCAGTTACTGGTTCTTTACTTCCCGTCGAACATTAGAAATGATGACAATTAACGCATATATTTTTTTAGGCTAAAACAGAATCATTATATGGAACCCGACAACTCTTTTACGGAGCTCGTGACTCCTCTAACATTCCTTAACTCGATTCATATTGAGGTAACTGCCTCTCTTAGCGTCATTTTAGAAGGCAACTATCTAAATATCTGGTATTGAAGCATTTATTAACTTTCAATATCTATATCTAACAATAATACCTTTGACTTGCAGAGGAACATGCTGAGTCTCTGTGTTTCAGCAGGTTCAGCAGCTATACCGGGGATAATAAATCGATAGGAAATGTAGTACAGGATTGCATGTCGCCTAGGCAAATTGTTGGGCTGAGGATTAAAGTAAGGCCGTGGAAACAGGTACCTCTCTGGGAGTTTAGCAGAGGGCCACATTTATTACGGGTGTACCAAAGCAAACGTTTTCTGAAAGGCGAGTGGACTTTTTCTGAACCAGTATTTATTTAGGTGCATTTAGTAAGTGACTTCAGTTCTTCCGATCCCCGAAATGCATCGCAACGTCACGATACATTTGCATAGTTTTCCTTACCATAAACACTACGAGCTTTTATGATGGTGAAAATTTTCGGACTTTGCTGCGAAAATTTCAAACTCATGGAGCTTCTTTGGCTAACTCCCTAGCAGTTCGAGAAATTATTCCCGACTAATTTAGATTTGCCGGCATTTACGTAGCATATATATATATAAACGCTATTTTTTGGACCTCTTTTCGTTAAACCGTACACTTGAAAATTTTCTTTTGTACTGACAGCTCTACCGGAACACCTCGGCCGCAGAATTTCATCCAAAATTGCTAACCATTAGGGTTATCAGTTAAAATTGAAGTGTTTAAACTGTTTTCGTACTAGCGAGTTCATTCAACTGAGGGATTGAATGAAGGTGAAAAAGGTATGTTTGACGGATGTTGCTTAACGAACCAGTCACTTTTATTTCCGGTCGTCCGAATATTTCTTCCTTTTAAACCGAGAGCAAGGCAGTTCGTCTGTGAAACCGCTCCCCACAGGTGTTGCTATTCTTTTTCCTGGAATCCTGCATCTAAACGTTCCTGACCAACTTTTCAGACAACAGTATCTGTAACCAAAATTTTGACCAGTTCTAAGTGAAGGCAGACAAAGCTCCAATGCTCGAGTTTAAACTGTTTACTGCGAAACTTTGACAGGTTTACGTTGCGACAGAAAAAAGTTGGACGTACGGTCTTGCGTTCAAATAAGATAAAATACATTGAGCGAAAAATATTGAAGCTTTTACATGCTAAAGCATTCACTCCTAACAGACTCATTAGCCTGAAATTATCTTATCTTAATTAAGCCCATGTTTCTGCTAGACGGTTCGTACCCCGTTATAAAGCGTCAGGGAGCGAAAAAAATACAAAATCGTCGAGTATGGTGGGTTTTAATTAAAACTAGGAGCAAATTGACGACTAATTTTGAACTAAATAGAAAGCAAGGACGCCAAATATATTTTTCACTATGCAAGAGGTCTAAAGACATAGCCCCTCTGCTCCTGCCATGAAGACCCGTTAAACTGCAGGGAAATTCTTCCCCGTTCGTACTTTTATTCATGAAACGCGATAAAGAGTGAATCACCGAACTTGCATAGAACTCATGCCTTCGTATCAGCATTTTTTCAGATGTTTCATTTTCGGAATAATTGACGTCACAGGTATCACTTATATATACGAAAAAGCGAGTTCAAGGAAGAAATAAAGAGGAAGGCGCCATGGCTGGAACAAGAATTGTATTCGTCGGACGTTTCGGGTTGACACTCGAACTCAACACGAAGCTCGTATTCATCGCCAGCCCTACTATTTCATGTGAGGATTGCTTAATTATCTGCACCCGACTTTTTCCTTCCGTCATTGTATAGCCAGTATCGGTTGCTAGCGTTCTACCTACTCGGACATTGGGCTTGCTGATATTTACACTGTTCATTCGCGCCCTCCACGTGTGACTCTGGACTGGGATCGAAAACTATGCTCAAGGCATGGTTGTCCCTCTTCACCTGCTCACCTGTCATGCCATCCGCAGCCAGAGAAATCCTCGCTTTGGCCGCATCTGCATCAGATTTGATAAACTACTCCAAACACTTCCTATCAGGACATTGGGTTTTTGGATTTCTTACTCAGTGCTCGATAATTGCCTCCCATTTGTAAGCAATCCCAGCTCTGAGTGACTTGAGAAGACGGCTGAATGGTTGGGAGATACTCTTGACACAATAAACGACGAGCTACGGTCACATTGTCAAGTTCGACAAGGTCGAAATCCTTACCAGAGATGACAACGATGCTACTTCCTCTGCTCAAGAAACTACTCAACTCCACTTATGGCAGGAGACGGCATTGAACTTGACGATTAACTATCAACTGCAGAACCGTGATTCAAAAAGCTGGTGACTCACACGGTTGTCATCTCTCATTAGAATGTCGGCCCTGTCTAACTTTACGGTGTGGGCCTATCTCGTCACTCCGTATGTTAGGGGTATCTCACTAGCCCTCAGCCACCTCCTCAAAACACTTGGGCTGGGAGTTGCACGCAACACGGGCTGAATTACAAAGCCATAAAACCCATTAGAATAGTAGGCAATGTCTGGAATAGCTTATCAGATTTGGTGCAGTTGCGGGCAAAAGCAACTATTTCGGGAACATGGCAGGTTACTCTTGATGGGGATGCTCGAACACATGGCAGCGGTGAGGAGGGGAAGGGAAACCACCGTGGGATTCAACCATGGTTTTCCACCCCAGTCCAGAGTCAGGCAGGGGTTGGAGGCACAGACGAACGCTGCTTACCGTGAAAATATCGGTGAGTTAAATTTCCTATTAATTGCCACGCAATCAACCGATCCTGAGGGTGGAATGGCGACAAATTAGGACACGGGTACGGGTAATCAAGCGATCATCGCGTGAAGTAGCACAGTTGACGGTGAACATGGGAATCAAAAATTTTTGCAAGTGGTTACCTATCAGCTGTGCTCCATAAATACGACACCCCACATGCATACGCTGTCCTTATGTGTTGCTGTCCCCGGTGTTGGGTTCGAGTCCCTGGCCGAAGCGTCAAGTGAATAAAATTCTTGTTCCAGCCTTCGTACCTCCTTTTCAACAGCCGTCACATATTGCCTGCAGCGAAAGTGGTAGATTGCTGGGACTAAATCGGAAATTAGTGTCGTCAAAGCCGTACCATGCTTTCGTAAGTTTGAACTCAAATTAGCCCGTGAATTGTGGTCATCATTATCGTATTAAAATCGTCTCCTTCCTCAAACTTTCAACATATTTTATTTATATTTGCCACCTTTAGGCTCACCAGTGACTTTCCCTTGACTAGACTGACCTTAACTTTAAGACTTGGATAAACTCACTACAGAAAACCCAATGAAACCTCGACCAAATTCAAATATGATCCTCCCAATGGCAGCTTTGCCAGAAGACAGTAATCAACATATAAGGGGTAAGAAGCCAACAGCAGTTTTTAACTTATCAATATATCCCCGTAAGCCTGCTCTATTTAGCAGGACGAAAAACTTGAGTGACTTTCTTTGCATCCCGATAGAACTTCCTTGAAAAGTCTATAATAGAGATTAAACGTTTACCTGTTCTATCTCCTCTTTGATCCCTCCACAAATATTAAATCACTGTTGAGCGTTTCTAAACAATTTGAAGTTATAGACTACATACTCTCGTTTCGCGTTCTCAGAATAATATCCAGAGATTAACTTCGAATAACATTTCCAAGGATACCAGTAGGCCAAGGCCATTTTGTCGGCTTAAGTTCCTTTCTCAAATGCATGTATTGTTTTCAAGCCTTTTCTAGATTTCCACCACCTGGACCATTTTCGAGATATTTTGGAAGTTTTTTTAGCAGCAATGCACAAAATGTGCAATTTCTGTGGTATTCACAATGGTTGGCGAAGGTAAGCTTTCCATTTTTCATCCGCCTGCAGACCTCGATTCAAGCACAAAATCGGTTTTCTAATAAATGAAGCTCTAGCACATTTTCCTCCAAGTTCCGATGTTCTGGCCTTTTTGCAGAAGTAAAACTGGCCCTTTTAGGCAGCAGTTCCTCTATTCCTAACGAGCTTCGTAAGTGCGCCATGGTAGACATTGTGTGGTCGAGCAGCGTCCCGTCAACCGGGTTGATTTGGTTTCATGGAGCTTGGGAATAAGCTGTTATCGTTGGCATTCCTCTAGTCCCTGGCTTTGCCTGACATTTCTATGCCGAGTGTGAGAAGACTGACACCGGTACGCACTCTGCGTGAATTAAATCGCTTACTTGACAGAATGTTTGCCGTAGCGTGTCCCATTTACACTGGGATGTGGGGGGAGGGAGGAGTATGAACAAACTTCCCCTTTTCGTCACCTATTTCACTTTCGAATTTTTTCAACAACCTCAGATAGTGCACACACCATTTCCGCATGGCAGGAAATCCAGATAAAGTCTGGGAGTTGTCAGCACGATGAGGTTTGAGGCTGTATGCTGGTTTAACAGCCAGACCCTCTTTTCCCACTCCCCTATCGTGGTACCGTCCGAGCCCCAGTTTCTAGGCCATATGCTTGCTAGCCGCGTGTTCACCTATGCTGAAGGGTGAACGCCGGTCGCATATGTAAAGGGGAAGGCAGGAAATAGGGAGAGAGTCTCGGACACCTGACCTAGTAATATTGAACACCGGAAAAGCTTAGCCCACGGTTCCACGGTCTCAACTGTTCGCGCAGCTGTATGCCTGGCGCGGAGTAAGAAAATGTAACTGTGACTGGTCGACCGGGCTGGGAACCATGCTTGGAAGTGGCTGGATTTGCGCAGCGGAGATGTGATGGTACAGTACTTAGAAGAGTAAAATCTAAGAGATAGGCATACGCCTAAGGAAATGTGATGGGTGAACGGAAAAGTGCCTGCGCCCCAAAGGGGCGTCATGCTCATTAAGAAGACACGCAACTTACTTGGCCGCTATGAAACTGAGAAGATGGTGGAATAACCAGAGAGATGTGAAAACATTCAGAGTATTAGCAGGCCGAACTGCTAACCAGTCCAACACATTGAGGTCTTGTAATAAGGCTCATTTTAAAAGGTATTATCGATGGTAAATGGCATGACCACTTCCGGTTTACTTGATAGCATCATCTGAAAATACTAAGTCTCATGCCGAAAACTCAATTAAAGTTGAGCACCGGTCCTACGATTGACTTATGGCTCATGGATGATAACAAATGAGCCAGAAGATCTGGTTCAGCCTCCAATACCTTTGTTGCAATGACTTGCTAAAAAGCGATTACTCATCATCATGGCACCACCTGTGAGAGCTCTAAACCCACGGTTCTATCAATTACGCATCCTAATCCTGTCGTCGGGATATGCGCATAGGTCAGTCGCATACCAGTTTAAGATTTTTCTCGACCTCCCAGCGCGCAGTGGTTTTCATCTAATTGAGCATTCTTCAACTTCCCTATAAAATTGGTCCTGCATGCTTTAGTTTTGGCGTATTTTACACAAAGGGTCTGTGTTATCCCTATAAATTGCCTCTTTTGATAGTACTGACCTCTGACATAGGAAAATTTAGAAATGGTGGAAATATTATTTTCGAAACCCCTTTTTTGATAACTTATTTTAAGGTGAAAACACCATCCTAATTTTGGTCAACCGCAAATCCGAAAACATAACAAAGCGGCAGAGGTCGTTTACTCATCTTCCTAACTATCTCAGTTTTAAGTAATTCCCCCTCGGTGAAAGCCTTCAGAAGTCAGTACCAATAGTCGGGCAGTCACTTGAACAGCGTCAATTTATGAATCACATTGTCATGTGGAGGTCATTTACTATTCTGTAAATTCCATAGAGCAGTCACCATGGTACAGTTTGAGCTCTCGCCTAGATAAGGAACGTCGATAGGCATATCAGGAGATGAATAAATCTTGGAGATTTCCATGTGTCGGTCAGTGTAAGTTAAGAGTGAGCAGCAGATGAATTTGGCTAACTTTCAGAGCACATTTTGGTAAGCAGTAGACCTATGAGTTACGCGGAGTCCCATGGTTTTCCTGATTTCGAAAGGATGGAATTTCTCTGTAACCTACTGTAGCAAGTGTGGGGTCCGGGCTAGCGTAACGCTGTCTCATACTAGTTTATCTAGATGCCCGAATACGCAATTTTAGAGATACTATCTGCGTCCTTATGACGGTCTGTATAGTCTAGATTAAGAAGACGATTAATCTCACCGTCTTGACTTTCTAAACTATTCGAAAGTCTATTATACATCAAACGCGGTTGACAGATAGACAGAGACGTTAGCAGTGGTTTCCTGTGAAGTAAATACTCCTTGTGTTACTGCGAGGTATCGGGTACCGACAACGGAGTTATTCGGCGCTTTTCAATCTGGTAGCCCATTTGAAGGAGATTAGGATATAGCAAAACAACGCCACTATGAGCAGACCATTTTCTCAATGACTGGAGCTTTTGTTTCAAGTATTTATGATCTCTGTCTTGTGACGAACCTTCTTAAAATTCCCTATACAATTAGTGTTTTTAGTGTTCTGGGTTGATTGCCAACCGAGTCGCCCTCCATTTAGAGGGTTTTCCAATCTAATCTATTAATACGTGCCAAAAAGCCATTTGCTGATTTTTTGTCCTCGAAGAAAGTGTTTTGGCAGTTGACCGCTTGGGCTGTTTTTGTAGTTTGACTTAAAATTACACCTAATCCTTGAGGAAAATGAACTTTCACAGCTACGACCTGAGGTGAACACGTTCGCTCAGCTTGGTTTCTAGTCTTCCTCCACTTGGCCTTCATTTTACGCCGTCCGTCAATGTTCAACAATCAGTCGGTTTCGCCAAAAATTGAGGTGCGATGCGTACAGTTTTTATTTGCATTTTAAGGCGACTTTTTTGCATTTTTTCCTCTGCATCGTTTGCACTTTCCTCTACTGCTCAGTACTAGTAAGCTGAGGAGATCGAAGGGAGTTTACTGTACTTCCCTTCGTTGCTACCAAATATCTTCTTGGATGGTCTTGGTAACTTTGATACATGCCGTATTAGGGACTTGTAAGACCAAAATGGGACGAAAATTAAATATTTTTGTCAGTTCGTTTTGCATTAACTAGCTGAAGAGAGAGAGGGGAGAGCCAGGCTCAATGAATCCTGCCTAATTTGGCCACCATGGCACTCTCACGAACCTGGGATCTCAGCTTCTCTCGGGAAAGGTCTGGTACATCCTGTGTTGAGCAAGTCGTTTTTGAAATTTCTTAGACGGGCTGTGTGACTCTGTCAGTCACTTCACCCGACCTCACCTCCGGTCTTCTTGACAGTATCTTGTGATTTTAGTCTAGTAGGTTGGGGAGAAGAGAGTGTGATAGGTGCAGTGCAAGTATGCTGCACTATAAACTAATTCACACACACTGTGCCGGTGCTGCGCCCAATCCGTTGGGTAAACGGGGTACATCATCGCTCACGCCCTGTCGTTAAAAGACCTAAAGCGTTTAAAATTCACACATTACGCCTGTAATGCTCTTATGATCCTTGTAAATGTCGGTCAGGGGAACAAACAACCAGGACGATCGAGTATTTGACCAAAGAGAGGGCATGGAATGCGATGAGTCCTGTAATACGGGAATGATGGGAATGGGGATTTTATAGGTGTGATAAACAAAACTGACGGAGACAGAGGGAGACAACGGTAAAAAAATAAATTTAATCCATTAGGTTGTGTAAATGTACCAGTAATGCGTAAAAACGGATGCGCAACGGATGATATATTGGACATTAGGACACATAAAGGGTTGAAATATGGAAAAGCATATGCACTGGTTTGATAGGCTAAGCGAAATGGTCCCATCCCGTGAAGACAGATCACATTGGAGGAGAATGGTTGAAGAATATATCTTAACTATGAATCTCGTGATGCATAAAATTAATCGTCTTATAGAAGTGAAGAGACTGGTCCGAAGAAGTAGTTGCGAAGAAGGAGACACGATCAATGGAACAAGCGCCTTATTAGCCTGAGGTTTCGGATTCTTTCTTGAACCCATCATCAGAGACAGTCAGAGAAAAGGGGTAATAGGAGGGGGCAAAGGGACGCAGTTTTTATAGGGCGTTGTCGCCAGGCAACCACACGCCTCTATTTGGCAGTCCTCGTGTTTATCGCTGGGAGTCGGAGGTTATGTGACAATTGCTTGTCGGTCCATACCCGAGTCGGTAAAGGCCGTGATTTCATCACCAGTGTTGAGATGCCGAATCTGCGCATACGTAGATGCCTTCTGACAACCACAACGAGTGACTTGGTCCTACCAATTTAGCTAGACGTGCACGTCCTGCCAGTCCTCATCGTTAATATTCAGATTTAGATGGGAACGTCTTCTATCAATCAATATTCTCCGTTCATTTCAGTGAAATATGTAAAACATTCTGTTTTCAGCCGTGTAGACAGGCCCTAAAAGTTCATTCATGTGCTCTTCTGTTTTAATGCCTAAAAAATACTAAAATTTAAATAGCAGTGCTGTCCGGCAGAAGTTATGGGGGATGGGCAGATGCATTGCTTAACAAACGAGGAAAATACCGTTCTTGAGTGGTGGGTAGCGGCTAGTGGATGACCGGACAAGTGAAGGGCCTGAGGAGCTTTGGGTTTCTCAAAGTGAGATTTAAAGTTGCCTTGAGTAGAGATTGAAACGTCTAGGGGAAACGCTGATTTGGGGAAAAGACGAATGGCTGAAGTATAACTGCCTTCGACACAGCCAGGATTATGGCCTTCTTCATCAGGCGGCCTCCCTCCCCCCCCCATAAAAATAGTCCTACTAATGGATTCTCTCCTTATTTGTCTCCTCTTTCTTTCCATTATCCAATTGTTTTTCTCGCTACCAAACCCTGTATTTAAGGTGTCGAATAAATGACCATGCATTAATGTTACCAGAAAGCATACGCCCATGAGAATTCCTCTGTGATATTGAAGTGGGCGAGTGGGGAGTGATAATTGCCAAATTCATCATTTTTTACCAAAAAGAGCGAAGCACCTGGAAACAATATGGGGCTCACTTTACGCAGAATATTTCTCTCTCTGTAATCTACAACTGGGAGAGCGAAGAAGGGTCTTGGGTCACATGTTGCCAGTCGGTCATCCATGTACACGGAATACATTAAACATACAAGATTTCACGTTTGTAGTACTTTAGCAGAACGAGGAAAGGAAAACTCAATGTCTGAGTTTTTACGAAAAGTTTCTCACGACCATGTCTTTTACCTCACTCTTTGCAGTGAAGGGCTAGGAATATAGTCAGAAAATATCATTTTATTAGTACAAGACGTGCTTTGCTTTTTCGTCAACCTCTCAATATCCTGAGAATCCTGTGCATTTTGCTTACTGACTTTACTGCAGTTAAAAACGCATCCATTCCACTCATTGTGTTTCAACTTCAGTGCGAAGATCTCTCCCAGTTTACCTGTACATCGGTCAAGGAGCTTCCTATGGAACTAAAAATCCTCGAATAACCAAATAACCAATAACCAATAACCAAATTTCTCAATATCCTGAGAATCCTGTGCATTTTGCTCACTGACTTTACTGCAGTTAAAAACGCATCCATTCCACTCATTGTGTTTCAACTTCAGTGCGAAGATCGCTCCCAGTTTACCTGTACATCGGTCAAGGAGCTTCCTATGGAACTAAAAATCCTCGAATAACCAAATAACCAATAACCAAATTTCTCAATATCCTGAGAACCCTGTGCATTTTGCTCACTGACTTTACTGCAGTTAAAAACGCATCCATTCCACTCATTGTGTTTCAACTTCAGTGCGAATATCTCTCCCAGTTTACCTAAACATCGGTCAAGGAGCTTCCTATGGAACTAAAAATCCTCGAATAACCAAATAACCAAATAATCAATAACCAATAACCAAATTTCTCAATATCCTGAGAATCCTGTGCATTTTGCTCACTGACTTTACTGCAGTTAAAAACGCATCCATTCCACTCATTGTGTTTCAACTTCAGTGCGAAGATCGCTCCCAGTTTACCTGTACATCGGTCAAGGAGCTTCCTACGGAACTAAAAACCCTCAAATAACCAATTTCAGTTGTTTGTGTGGCTTGATATTCCTGTTTAATGCGGTTCTGTAACGGGTCGCACATTCAGGTTTGCAAATAAGCAAAATAGTTTAATCAGTATCTATTTCGGTTCCTTTTCGGTTCCTTTTCGGTTTCATAACTGTTCAAGTGAAGGAACAGGGACGGTCTCATCGATGATCGCTTGCTTAAACTAGGCTTAGAGTATACGGGTTTAGGTTTCCCATGGCGACGATAATTACTAACTTAATGACTTTGTATCCGTACACTCCCAAAACGACTAAGAAACATTGCAAAAAGAGAATGAAACAATGTTTTATCACTGGTTCATGCTGGCGAACTCAGGCCTATGTTTCGCACCTCGGACGTGATAAAATGCCCCGGGTTATCATTGGTTTAGTTGCTCCAATTTTTACGTTTAAAATTACGTGTTCTCGGGTTTCGTTGGTCAAAATATTCCTCGATAATTATGTGAAAAGGCGTTAAGGATAACTAATACTTTTCAGGTTTTCAAGGTCGTTGATGTCTGTTTCCTTTTGCAACACCCACTGGATCGAGCATGGGTTTCCATCTGTTCGGCAAAGCGATGATGAACGTGGCTGATCTACTAAAAGCGTACGGCATGCTTCCGATGTGCTGATTGGTTCAAGCATAAGAAAATCCTTTTAGCTTGTGCCATCTGGAACTAAACCTGACGAAGTTTACGGTATGACGACATACTATGCCTTAATTAATCCCTCTTCCACGCACAGCAGCGTGGCAGCAGATTGGGAGGGGTGGACAACAATGAAGCAGAGTGGTAAAAAACTGATTTACGAAATCGGAGGATGGTCACTGATAGAAGCGAACAGTCGAATTCCAAGAAGCAGTTGAGAAAATAAAGATGTGATAGCTGAAACAAAATGTTTATCGACTTGACGTTTCGGTTTCTTACTCGAGTCCAGTCCCCCCGCTTGCCTTTGCTGGCGTTTCTCATTCCTTTCCCTTGACACTCCAGTGTGACAGCATTTCACGACAGCCAGACACTTTGGTGTTCGAATTCTTCAAATTTTTATCCACTTCCTTGGCTTTCAGCTAATAGCCGTCAAGCACTTCGCTGAAATGCCTTCCATCACAGCTCCTGGCCCTATTGACAATCGGTCATAGAATCTCTAGCTAAATTTTTCACCTGTCAGGAGACAGAAGTACAGAAATTTCGGTCTTGCTGGTCTCCCTGACAGTCATATAAATTTTGGTTCTCTGCATGTCCGCGTTTTATACCAATCGATTCTATCCCACCCTTTTACCTTTGTTTTTGCAGAACTTTTTACCGAAAAGGTTTGATCAATCCTATATCATAGTAACCTCCCCTACGGAACATCGCGCAAGTATCCGTGGGAAAAATACTAAATTGATTAAATACGAGAATAGGGGTGGCCAAACTGACCATACGTTGCTGAAATTTGGGCCTGGACTTTTGAAAACTTACAACCATCTATTGCTTTCCCATCGCACAGAAGCTCCTCTCTCCTAAGTTTTCCCATCTTGGCTAACTAGGCTGAGCTCTTGCTTTTCTACGATTGAAAGTTTTTTATAGACCGAATGGGGCATTTAGAGGTAAACACACACGAGCATAGAGACCACTTTCCCACGCAATAAAATCTTTTCGTTTTGACAGAACTTATGTTAGTTGAACACTCCAAAGTGGTTTTAATTCGCTAGGCAACAGGTTACTGCTTTTAGCATCCCTCTTCACAGAAACCTGTCGAATGCCTCAACAACTCTGAGCATCCACTTATGCTAAGGCGGAAAACGAACAGTTTACATTTCCTGTGAAAAAAATTGGTAACTTCGTAAGGCTATATTAGTAGCTTTTTAATTTCTTCAGAAATTAATCACTGACTTGGAGTAAATTAATATATTCGAGAGTCTGTAGGTGCAGACTAAAATTTGGTATGAATATTTGGGCCAAAATCCAGCAGCCACTGCGGGCTATCCGCGTAATATTCGCTAGCTGCCAACACACAGTCAGTAATATAACCGACGTAATTATTTACCCTACTGGCAGCAGAGGTACTAGATAAAAGCCCAGACACGCGTGCTTCACCGATGTTCTGCCGCTACATGGCACAGCTGCAAGGGGTTCGGCTGAACAGTGTGTCTCCCAGCATTCCCTCTGTGTGCTTTGTGGTAGTTAATCCAGTTTTGAACTTGTAGCTTTTTAATTCCCTCCGAAACTAATCTAACCAGCTGCTCAAATACACTAATTTGCTCCAGGTTAGAGGAAATTAAAAGCAAAAAATTCAAAACTGGTGTATCTACCAGAAAGCAAACAGAGGGAATGCTGGGAACCCGCTGATGAACCGAATCCATCGCAGCTGTGTCATGCGGTGGCAGACTATCGGCGAAATACGTGTATGGGCATTTATGTAGCCCCTATGCTACCCGTATGATAAAACAGTAGGAAGGCTACATTACTTCGAACGGTCAGTGGAGACTTACCAGCAAGGCCATCCGCAATTTTTTCCTCTGATTCTCTATTTGGTGCTGGGCGACCGGTAGTCGCAAAATTGTCCCAACCCTAATTCTGCAATAAGTTTCTGAACTTGGCTGAGAACAGGTTTGCTTTTGTGCTGTGTTCCCTCTTCCGCTGTAAATGAACCTAACTTCTGTTTCAAAGGGCCTATTAGAGCGAGGCCCGGATTAAAGCCAACCGCTTAATTTAACCAAGAATGTATTATCCGAATACCGCAATAACACGGATGCACCCGTTGCGTTGAAATACAAAAAGCACTAAGGTGCAAATCAAACCAGTGGTGTTATATACCATTTTGAACCTTCGAACTTGCCAAACCTATTTACAACGAGTTCATGAAAATCCTACCAAACTTCTGCTGAAAATCAAAGGCTTTGATAAAGCTAACTTTATTCTCGAAAAGGACTACGAAATTGTGTTGTCTTTGTCGTTTGACCAAACCCACAAAGAAGGCGTTCGGTGCTAACAAAATCTTGTGCTCTCAATCAAGTATACATAAACTTGGACAGCACAGGATTTTGGTCAAAGTTAGAAACCTTTTTCTTCTAACCTTGTATACTTACAGTTAGTAATTCATATCAGAATGTGAGTTGGTAATGAGTATCGAATCACAAATGCGTGAACACGATATTCCAGATGTTGGACAGCTTGACAAAGGTAGAGCTAAAAAACATAAAATATAATAAAGCCACGAATGCAAGTGGGTAAAGTAATGTAAACTGTATTTGGTCACTTTGCATAAGTAATAGCTGCAGAGACGCCACCATTCTAAACAGAGGCTAACCCTCGAAGTAAGGAATAGACATTAGCTTGTCTGCTGGAAAGCTAGGACTTGGTATAGAACAGTAGAAGTTTAGGTCGGAATGGATACTCTGTGTTGTAAGTAACAATTAATATCTTCTCAAAATAAATCCATTTTAAGGATTAACAGGTGTTTTATGAGGTAAGGCCAGTCAGAAGGTATTCAAAAACCTCGTCGGTGTTCAGTCCGAGAGGCATGCAAAAATTCGTCGAACTGAACTATTGAGCACGGGAAGAAGTACTTATGTATGACAGGTAGCCTTCCAGTTATTTATGCGATGGTTCCTATTGCCGTATCGTAACTTTAGCACTGAACCTATCCCTACTATTAGCTGTAACCTTCTCGGGATTTAGTGCCAGGCCCCCTATAATACGATAGGTACATGTGTTACTAAAGGAACAACGCAAAACTTAGCGATACATTCCCTCATCTTAGTCCCATTCAACGCCTCTGAGAGTGCTTGGAAGACGGTGCTCGAGAACTGCAATCCATTCCTACTTTTCCATGCGTCCGTACGGCTGATGTTTAATATCAGAGTAATCGATTCGCCAGATTGCATGCTACGACTGACGAATTAAGAAAGAAACTGTATACCGTTCGTATTTTCTGATCAGCGAAATCTGAGGACAAAGTCCTTAAGTTAACAGTAGACATAGACAAGTGGTACACTGATAGTTAGACCTACCTTTGTAGAATCCTGTAGACTTCTCAACAGAAACTGGGAGTAAGTATACCTTGTAATGCCAACTCAGGAGGACATGGGATAAGGAACCATCCACAATACATGTTTCTTTGCATTAAATTTCAAGGAAAATATGTTCAGGCCTAAGGTGAGGGTTAAATTTAAGTTTGGGGTTAGGGTTAAGCTTGTGGTTAGGATCAGAGTCGGGGTTGGGGTCGTACTCAGGTTAAATTTTAGTGTTATTATCGTTTTAACTGTAGGGTTTAGGTTTAAGGTTGGGCTAGGGTTAAGATTAAGGTGATAGGTTAGTTTTTAGGTTATAGGGTTAGTGTTAGGGGTAAGAAACGGACATGTTTACCCTTCCTGAAATTTACCCGAATACCACGTTTTTTAAGCGGGCGGGGTGGTTCCTATTCTCATGTCCAGCTTAGGCGAGTATGCCAGGCATCCCTACCGAAACTAGCTTCGGCTGCATACAAGCCTGCTTAGTTCTGTGCTGCAGACCGCTCGTTCACTCTTTTGGTTGTTTTTCGGAAAAAATGCTTCCAGCTTGCAGTTGCGAAAATAGTTAGCTGTCTCCTTTTGTCCCTACTGCAGTTGGCAGCATGGCAAAAACGGGGAACTATTGGTCGTTCGAATGACGAATTGTAGCTCGGTTTGCACTGGAGCGGCTGCTTAGGTCAGCTTTCGAAATCAGATTTAACCGGACGGTACAGGTCATCGGGTGGACATGGAAGGGCGCTGTATCCCTGAATTGACATTGTCAATACTGGACATTTCCAAATTAATTTAAGCTAATTAGAGGCTGCAGTTTATGGTGCGATTTGATTTATTTCAAGGATTTTAGGCTGACTAACTGACAACTGCGCGCACATGCAAGAATCTTGTCAGTGCATACACGTTACAGCGAAGCAGAAAATATTTTCCAAGAGTGCGGTGCCAATGACAGGCTGACATCCAGCTGATGCAGCGGTCAGCCACTGCCTCTCTCCCTTCCTCTTCCCCCTCTCTCCCTTCCGCCCCCCCTCTCTCTCTCTATATATCTCTCTCTCTCATCTTCCCTCTCTCCCTCCCTCCCTAGGGAATAGAGCCCATTCGATTAGAGAGGACTCACGTCCTGGTGACAGGCAACCAGGATTATCTCCGAGTCATCTCCCCATTTATTCCCTAAAACAGATTGCCTATTAAAATAAATGCAATATTTTGGTGCTTTTGGGAGAACTTGACAGTGATCTGGCATAGGAATATTTGCCTGCTTCATTCAAAAACATGCTATTTCTTGGGGTCCCTTGAATTGTCACCAGGACTCTTTCCAGCCACCGGACGTTTGGGAGAATGCAATAGGTTCACCAGAAGAACTGGGTTGTGGTGCATGGAGAGGGAGGAGCTCCATTTAGCACTGGTCACGGTCATGAGGTCTCTTAGAAGGGCGCTTATTTCGAAGACGTTATCCGATAAACCGACTGGCCATTTCTGGGTGAACTTGTTTGTTTTAACTTTAGGGACATATTTGCACAGCCTGAATTTCTTCCAGCTTCGCGACAAACATACCTGACCTATGTTCACCCTACAGTAGAACTCTCAACGTGTAATTGCTTAATCTCGCCTCTCAGTTCATAAGGTCAGTGCTGGTTCATGGACGTGTCAGCTGTTCGTTTCTGGTTCACAGACAAGGCAATGAGAAAGGTAGCAGTAGCAGCTCGCCACCTCGAAAGTGCGAGAGAATAGGTTTGTCTGAAGGGTGCAGCAGCGTTTCCAGCCAGGAACTTTGCAAAGCGGTACAAAGCCTATCCGACCTGCAATGATCTCCTTCTGTCAAAAACTTGTTGTCCTTGTTAATCTATACATTTTCTTCATGAAAATTGCGGACTTATCGAGAACGCAAATGACATCAACCTGTAGGATGACAGATGGGGATTTCACTTGATAAAGGAACAGAACTACCGCACGTCGATTATATTTTGTAGTTAGTGATTTCGGTGGGTCTGTCTACTGACACAAGATAAGTCAGAAAATGATCTTCCAGCTCGCCTTCCCCATAAAAACTCTTTTGCGGCACGATACTGATTGAACACGGAATAGTCTGCAGGCCCAGGACTGAGAAATGCGTCGACGCGAGGATATTAAGCAATGAATATCTGGAATAAGTGCTGGAGGCAATGGAACAAAGCGATATTATGACGTCAAGCAAAGTGTGGGTATAAAATTGTCTATCGACAAACAGAAGAACATTACCGAAAAAAGATGACAAAGACGGGACTGGCCATTTCAGGCTTACTAGCCATCATCAGCCAGCCATACCCAACCCCAGGGAGTACCCCCCACTCCCGAGGCTCGAACCCGAGCCTTGTTGAGTAGAAGTCTAATGCTATAACCAATGAGCCACAGTTTAGACCGGAGATATTCCCATTAGTTGGCAGGTGCTCACCGATCGGTTACGGGATTCTTTCGTCCTGTTTTGCTTTGGGGCTCACTCTCCAACCCAGCTAGCCGCCGCACAGCGACCAGTATTATAGGCAGAAGAACGTAACCGACAAAAGACCAGGGAGACTGGAATGGCCACCTCTGACTTATTATCCGTCATCAACCAGCCATACTCAGTCCGAGGTGATGCGCCAGTTTTTGTTGTCTATCGACAATTATTGGAAGTGGAAGTTCAAAGAACAGTGTATACCGTTGTGACTGCATGTCAGTTGTTATTCCACACGAACTGATCCGACTAAATAAAGAGACTATAACGGCTTTACTTCATCGTAGTAGAAAAACCATTTGCATTGGAGGAATCGTTGCGTGCAAAGCCCAGGCTCACCCTTACTTCGCTCAATACGTACAGGCTTATTAACTTGCATCTTCTTTTGGAGTTAGTTTTAAATGGGAGAGGTTAATTGGGATGCTTTAGCCATAAGTGTGTGTATGTCTATCATGAGTCTGATAAAAGTCTGCCTGATGTGTCTATGTCATACGCGTGTATGGCGTGCCTTGCCCCCTAAACGGGCCACGTGGTAGATGCGTTGGACCAACATGGGGGCCACATTTGGGCACGGCAGGCGTTATTCGGTTTCCGCTCCCATAACAAATACCGAACATGGAGGTGTGGTGGCACGCCTAGGGGCGGCTAGGACTTAGGGGACCCAGCTGCGCCAGCCACCTGCGTCCTCTCCCGCCTCCGGTCTTCTTGACTCTGTCATGACACCGGGTTCAGGTGGGGAGGAGAAGAGAGTGCGGTAGCTGCAGCGCAAAGCTACTATCACTTAAAACTAATTCACGCGCAAGTCATTGTCCCTGCTTCACGTTCCCATGGAGCATACGGTGGACATCGTCGGACTACGATGGTCGAACTGTCGTATGGCGTGCCGAGGTGGAATCTTTCCACCACGTCAACCTTAGGGGTCAGTCTCAACTCCAGTCGAATTTAATCTGACTTCCTCTGTCACCTTGCGTAAGAGGGAGAAGAGGGACTGAGACCGCGTTAACACAGATTGGGCCACTACTTCACTGCTAATATAGGGCCGATGCGCTACTAATCTACCACAACATACCAAAAGTCGTTACTCGGTTCTCACCCGAACTGAGCAGCAAGTTGTAATAGCACCTCTCTAACACGCCCTTCATGGCATCTCTCTACGATGGAAGTTCGGTAGCCTCTTTTGATGTTTTGGTCCAGTGTGTGCGTAATTATGAAACATGCGAGTTGGCATTGTGGACGGGGTTTTGTCACTGCGGTCGTTTCCACCTCCAGTCGCATGAAACCTTGTCATGGGAACAAAATGGGCGTAGGAAGAGAGGGTAGAATATGTGTACCGCAAATTTTCCTCACTATAAATCAGTCAACACGCAGTTACCACCTCTCCGTCGAGGCGGTGATTGCCCTTACCGAGTGGGATACACAAACCACCGGGAAGCCATGTGGGGAAGCTCGATTAATGAACAGTAAGTCGGCATACTAGAACCACATATTCACTTCGGAATCTATTTCTGCATCTCTTGTGAGAATTTAGGCAAACATTCTATACGATTAAGCCAAACACCTTGAAGCTAAACGTCTGATGAATCCGCAGTCCCTGCCTTTTGCAGACCGTCTACATGGAGGAGAAGAAAGCGATCAGAGACCAACCTCAAATCGAGGTTAACAACCTGCAATTTTCATGGATGTGTGAATGTCTCTTTAACAAGGGGAATTATGACTCATGATCAAGCTCGTCACAATCGTGTCCATCCCACTCATCGGAAAGTAATGAGGCCCTGGCTGTTGAAGTAATCAGCGCTCGCTTCGAGACTTTTTAGACAAAGCACAGCGGCCGTACCTACGTGGTTGTGATGTTCATGATGATCGCACTCGCCAGCCCCCAAACCGGCCGTTGCGCACCCCCCCACCGGGAGAGCCTTGGTGCGGTAGACAGTCCAGATGGTGCGCATGATTAAACCTACGCCACGCCCGTACACACTGCACGCACTTAATTGAGGTAGCTGTCCTAGGGGCCACATCTACCGTCAGGTCCTGCTAGCAGAACGAGGCCTCAGTTCTTAACGCAGGTTGAATGTCTCACCGCGTGTTTATGTGCGCAGGCCAGCAGGTGAACTTTACTGTTTAGATATGGCGCTTGGCGCACTCCAGATAAAGCAGAGGCTTGATGCGTTCACCAGTAAGACGGTCAATTCCTAATAAGACACTGACCGTAAACGGGTATTGTCACTTGTAAGGCAGACTTAACCGTAAAGATAAACGTCCACGAAAGATTTGGACGTTTTCCTAAACTTACTACGAATACTAATGCAATACGACACTTGAACAGTGAAGACTAAAAGAGGATTAAGCATCCGCCTCCTCCTTTCTGTGCAAGAAAGGCAGATCTAAGCAAACGGGCCACATTCTAAAATATTCACAATGCCTCGATTGTTGTTTAATCCGCTGGAATTGAGGTTTTCGTCCGCATAACAAGGTTAAAACGGGAAAATTAAGAAATTACCGCTCTATACCAATGAAGGGAGGGAATATGGACACAGTAGCTAAGACTGTCATCCTCGTGATCCAGAAGCGTCCACTAAAAAACACGGATAAACCCCACAGTGACCTAGGCATGTCTGATGCTGAATTTTTAATATAACACACTACAGCACAAGTAAATAGTGGCTAACCTCGAGTGACTAATAAAAATATGAAGATATGAGAGAAAACAGTAACCTGGATGCCCTTGGAAGTCAGAACTGTGATGTGTTGTCTTGGTACGCCATAAGCTAACGTAGAAAGTGCCTTAGTAAACATAAATCATAGTACTCAATCCCCTATAATAGTTTAAAGAGAGCAAATCTGCCGGAAAGCGATCACAATAAGTGGATACACTTTTTGAAAACATTCCATAGGGTTATTTCTCTATCCTGAAACTGTTTTCTTCTGCATCAAATCTCGTCAATTATTCAAAATTACTTTGCATAAACTGAACATGCTTATTAGTACTAACCACTTATATCTGTGTGTCGGTTCGTATTTACCTTTCCAGAAAAGGTGTTTTCGATCCTCACCCACTAATTTTCTCGACAGTACATAAACTGCACGAAACTGTTTCTCCTTAGATGTTGGTGAAATTTCCCGTGCATATCATTTTCAATATCAATCTGCAGTCGCCTTTGTTCCTACGGGGACCTTTTGCACTCAACAGACCACGCTCTACGTTTCGTTGGTTGCTTTCTGTGGAAAATATACCGTTTTAAGTATTCATTTGCAAGACATCGCTCAGACGGCCAAGTAGTCTTATCACACGACGTAATTCCTACCGGTTAAGACCCATATTCAAGAAAGTGAGGAGAATTAATCACGGAAATAGGTTAAATGAGCGGAATCCACAAGTTGTCATTTTTAGCAGTAAGAAAAAGTGTTTGCTATTATAATTAATCAGCTAAGGTGCTATGAAATGCCATCTCTGCCTTTGCAACATATTTTATGAATGCAATTTTTATACCTGTTATATCAAGAATAGGCTTATAAAAATAATGATCATTCTTAATGACTTATGACCAAAAGCGTGGAAATCCGTTTCTTCAGTTAGGAAAAAGCTGTATTTGTTAGTCCATTAGTTGTAAGAAAAGCAGCTTTCAAGTGTGCCAACTTAATCGAATAGACAATTAAGCTTTCGTTTGCACTAGTTGCTAAGCCACAGCATTTCAACAGGAAGTAGATATAGGTAAATAAATAAGCAGGGTATTCCTTTAATTTTTGAGTACTTTCCCTTCGCGATGACAGCAGCGGAATTTCCGCCATGAAACAGGTCTCTTAAATCTTCCTGACAACATGAAGTTGAGAACAACTGGCAAACCCTGCATATTAAAAACTTTCCATATCTGTTAGCAGGGAAAACAAGCATAGTAGTATGCAAATTGACAGTTCTTTAATAAAAAGGAGTATGACTACAACGTTGAATCCCTGTCACGTCACAGAAGGTGCTATATTTGCGTAAAATTGGAATATAAGTAATAAGTCACAGAAAATCAATGATAAACTGAACTTCAAGCAAGTAAAAACAATGGAAAACTGGTTGAACACGCACAGAGAGTAATTTCCAGTTCAATTAGTTTCATTATTAAGATTGGTAGGACTGCTACAAGTCACCTTATTTATTAGAACACTTTCGTCTTTTAACTGAAATATCTTATGGACAGTTGCTGAATTTCTATCGGAAAGTTAAAGAAAATTCTAACCAGGTTGCGTCATTAAAACGTACTAGATAAGTTGCAGTCTAATGGCTGATACAAGAACATTGTTCACACTGTGGTAAAGACGCTTGATCTTTACACTTAGCAAATTATGTAACCCATCGGAATATTCCGTTAAGATTTATCGTAAGATTCAGTTTTAGTAAGAATATGATTTCAAAAGCATCAAGTATTGTTAACTACGATCATATTTTGAACGAGTAACCAAGTACATGACATAATCGCGTTATTTCGGATACCGCTTACTGGTTGTCATAGGAGAGAAAACATTACAAGACTCTCTCAAACTGGTGCAGTTACATTCTAAAGCCGATTTGGGTAGTAAAATGTTGTTCACAGGCTACCGTGAATTGGGTGGAGTCTGAGATTTATAATTGACTTCCGTTGCGTTCTAGTGCTTGACCAAAAAACAACAGACTAATAGTATCAGGTCTCTTTGCTCTGCATTTAACTTAGATGTATGAAAAAAATTATCCAGTTATTCAGACATCAATAACAAGGGTCAGCTGGTTTGACTAGACGACTGACAAATGACTGCAGTCGTTAAAAGAATGCTAAACGCATTTCGAGGTGTTGATGTGCACTGGGTTGACCGTATATGCAGTTACTAAAATCGGTTTGTTGTTTTATGTGACAACCAAAAATAAACCCAGACTTGATAAACTATCTAGTACCTCAGGGATCACGAAAGCCACGTCAGCTAGTTTGCTGGACGAAAAAGCTACATCACCTAACACAACCTCGACTTTCACGCGGTTGACCGGACCCAATGTTATAAGCCGGTTCGAATATCATCTATGAATTTTCGCAGGATCTGAATCCGAATCTTTTACTCACCCCGCTCTCCTTGTGGGGTTGTAAAAATGTTTATCCAAGCCACAAAACCAGGAGATTTGGATCTCTGAGATAAAAGGCGGTGAACTTCACCTTAAATGAAACTACATAGCCAGCATGAGAATCCTGAGAAGGAAAATCATGTTACTAAAAATGGCAATGCCGGTCAAACATGAGGAGTTGCTGTGGCTCAGACAAAATTCTTGGCAGTAAATCCCGTCCATAGGACACAATTTTGATTGTAGCCTCATGCGTTTTAAATCCACATTTTAGCAGAACCTCATCGCCTAAGAAGAGACATCTCTCAGATTTGCAAAAAATATTTATTTTCAAGTTTCATGAAACCTCGGACTCACCTCTTGGATAAGCTCTGGAGACCAGAGTGCAACTGGCGTGAACCTTTCGGCGTCCACGTGGAAGGGAAACATTTGCAAAAGGATGAAAAAAATTGCTAAATTCTGTATTTCTAAAGTTCAGCATGGTACTTGGCTTCCGAATTTCACATAGTACGTTATTTAGTCCTTTTGCTTTTCAAAACTGTGCATTCAATGCAAGTTCACTAACAGCGATAAAGTGGCCTGACTATGCACCTTGAGTATTCCAAGGCACAACTCACAAAACGTAGCCGACGGCGCAATTAAGTGGAAGGGATTACAAGCGGCAAACCTGCTTTATCGTCAATTCTTATTCAATCGCCTTTTCCCTCATCGGGGAAAGTGAACTTTGGTTGTATCCAATGATTACTAAGCTGCAACTGAGTCAGAAATGTCGAGAGGTACGGTCAGCTCCAATAGTATTCAAAAAGGGTATTTCCTAACACGATGTGATATCTACATTCAAATGGAAATAAATGCCCAAAAATATAAACATGTTGTTTTCTTATAGCACTGCTACTATTACAATCTTGCGTGTCAATCTGTGTGGGTCACAAAATAACAATATCTTACGAGAATAAATGCTGTCCCAACAATCGAGCTGGAACCCATATACTTTCACATTTAATTGTTACCACGACCTCCATCATTCCTGTCAGCAGCCAAAACAGATGAGAGGTTAATTTGGGAGATCATAGTTTACCAATTTCGGGCAAGTATGTCATCTCATTACGTAAATCTATGAGCTCTGACCTCTTTTCGTGTGCAGAAATTTTGTCGCTTGTGCAAAACAGACTATTCAAACCCCGTTTGACAATCTAGGTTGAATTAGTATCACCAGGGGATAAACCTCTCCTTTTCTTTAATTGCGGTTGATTCAACCAAGTATATGATCTTCCAGTGTTCAATGCGTCACACAATGTTTCACACCGACATATAGTTGGAGAAGGACACGACCGGATTGTGTCACCGGTTCAGTCTTTCCAAAATTGCACTTGTGTTCAGGGAGAGAAAGTGCATGGATCAGCAGCTATCGCAGGCCGCACATCGGTCGACTGCCAGCATCTTTCTAGAACTATGAAAGCAGTATGTCAACCTCCCAAAAGCAATGCCCCTTGGGCTGCAGACCTAAAAGTAGACGTATATTGTGTACCCATGATGTCTGGTCCTGATGGATGTTCCTGGAAGACATAACAGACTCCTCTATATACGTTAATGACATTACAATCAAAAGCAGCATGGCCAGTAATCAGGTGCTCATGGGGCATTAAAGCACCCCTTTAATTTGTCGTCGGAATAAAATACGCTTGTTATGACTCTATGGTGGCCTGTTATTCCTTTATAATTGCGTAAAACTTTATATCAGGCATTATTATCGACAAGTACAAGACATAATGAATGAAAAGTATATAAAATTGCCAGCAAAGGTAAGGGAGGCTGGAATGGTTATTTCGGGCGAACTAGCCGTCATCAGCCAGTCATACGCAGGAATTACTAGTTCTGGTTTATCTGATGACACGTCACCAAAGCTCAAGTTGAAAGACCTGAAACCTGATCTTAAATAAATTTGAATTCGCAAAGCTGGAAAAGAAGTTAGATCACATTGTCTGGCTAACTCGCATCCCTTGCAGTTTTCGCCGAATGTTCGTTATAATATTTTAGTTCGAACATTTTTCCAAAAATAGTCCTGTTTTAATTATTCATTTACAATAAAAAGGCTTCTTTTTAGGTAAGTTCCTTTTTTAGGAGAAAGAAGAAGTTGAACGAGGTGAAGATAATAAAAATGCCATTCAATGTATGTCTTCAATAAAAAAAGATCCTGTCACTGCCCTAGGTTCCATATTGCTCATTTTGGAAAAATAAAAATTGAATCGGCGCGGTCGTTTGCTGATGGTCATAAGTTATACTAAGGGTTACCCGTATTTGCAGGTGAAACCGAATCCTGTTGTTCTCCCTCAAGCATGTTTTATTCGATATAACTGTTTGGCTAATATATTCTGTTTCACAAGAAGGAATGAACTGAAAGCCAATCAGTAGAAATCCACGATCTTAAAGTTTCCAAATTCTGACTAAAAGCTGCTGCATCGTACACCATTATGATTTGAATATCAACTGAGCAACTTCGGATTTTAATGAGACACTTTGAAACACTCTATGAAATACTTTTCAACTACTCATGAGCCAACAAGATGGTGAAGCCATTCTGGCGAAAACTGTGGAACCTAATTCCTTATTCTTTTACTAACTACTCCTTCCATTGGCAGAAGGTGTAAATCATATCAGTCGCCCACTCAAGTTATTTCAGTAAGTCAGCAAACAATTATGGCAGACTTCAAGTTGAATAAGACCATTTGCGTTATTTTCGTCCGACGGAATTCAAATAACGGTCGTCGAGAGGCAGCGAAGTCCACTTACTGCCTACAAAACATAAACCGTTTGGCTACTGCAAGGCCCCAATGTTCATGGGGTTGTAAGCCCTCTTGATTTTTTATTTCTCTCCCCTTTCTGGGCGGTCTTTAACCCTTTGTCTGGAAGCTCTAGAGGCCTGAACAGATAATGCATCTTTCCGTTTTCTCTGTGCCTTTCATATGCTGGAAGTTGAGTGCACACTATCGTGTTTTCTGTTAGTCCTCTGTAGGGGAACAAATTAGATGACATGGTTCCTAAGTTCCGTCAGTGCTGGCTTCTGTGACATTACAATGCGAAGATGGATTTCTTAGTAAAAGTGGGAAGTGAGCAAGGTAGTAAAAATGCTGTGATCCCAAAACTATTTAGAGGATACGCTGCATCACAACCTCAGTCCGAGCGTATAGTTCACTGCCTTCTGCTGATGCTGCTGCTGCTGTGTTTCACGCTGCTGCTGTGGTTAGCCCGCTGGAGTTCGAAGCATTCAGCACGAGTGTTCACACGAAGTTCGACACCGGACCGGGAAGGTCGTGCCCGGAGGGTTTTCGACCATGATAATACTTCGCCTTCTGGTGAAATTACAAGTTTCAGTTCGAAACTTAGAGTATATGCTGGAAACCAGAATGACGGTCTCTCAGTTGCATCACAAAGCATCGGGAACTCGATGGGGCGTAAGCCTGGCCTATGATGTGCGCATAGTGAAGCAATTCTAAGAGTACTAAATAGATTATTTATTGATCGGGTTCCGAGGCCCTCACAGTCTCAAGTCTTTGATTTTCAAGCTCAGAGTGAACTCGGAGAATTAAATCCTAAAAATTAAATCAAAATTTGCATATCACTTTTGGCGTGTTTATAAATTTATTTGCCCGCCGTTGGTATTTCCTCGAGGGCAAATCCAAAACTCATCAAGCTCATGTATACAAAAAAAGCTACGATCATTGCAATCGTCCTAAGGATTTTAATCTGAGAGAGAATACTACAGAAGGTATCTTCTTTCGAGTCAAACAAAAGTGTATGTAGATATTGTAGTCAACTGAACCTTTTTGGTGCATACAGTTTACGCAGTTAAACAGGCAACAAACCCGTTACCTCTACATATGCTGATCATCATAATTCTGACCATATATTAATATGGAGTTTAAATTATAAAATCTGAAATGGATGGTTTTAAAGCAACTGGATAATAACTACAAGTTTTAAGGTTTCTAGTACCTCAACTGCCCTCTGTGTTTAGGTACGTCTGACAAAACCCTCACTGTCTCCGTCGTCAGTTTCCAAAAATGTACCTGTTAACTGCATTATTTGTTTAATGCCAAACACTGGTCCTTATTCAGGAAGTTATGTCCATTTCACTTTCAATTTACAGAATCACAAAAGCTGGCCATTGCTGTGCAAAAGATGCCGCTGAGCATTTCAAAATTCCTAAAAACTTAAAAGTTGTGGGTTTCTATTCGTACCAGGCTCAACTTAACTACCTCTTCAGGACCCAACTTATCACAGTTTCATAGTCCAACTAGAAGATGACAGTGGATGTACAACAGGATGAAACTCGTTACTATGTGCACCATAAACCAGAAAATATATGGTAATTGCAAGTACAAATTTCCATAAATTAATAAAATAGATACTCCTTGGTGCGTTGGATAGAGAAAAAATAATTCAACCCTTCTGATAATAACCAAACGTTCTTTCACTCGCAGAAGGAGATTGGCAATGAGAACAGCTGTGTCAATATTTTGGTAATTGTTCCGTCTATTGCAAGCCCCTACGAAAGGTTCCGTTAGATATATCTAGTGGAATATAACCAAGTGGCACAAACGGTACTGAATATAATTTATTTTATGACCGAGTTTGAACAAACGAGGACATTCAATGGGAAAATGAGGAGGTAGAGGAACAGGAGGCTGCTTGAAAACTAACAAAGAATTCCACAGACCCACCGACCTGGTAAGAAAATTATCTTCAGAAAATGACTAAGAAGAGTGTGGTTCACGCACCGGCAAGCGAGGAATAGACTGGCTACTGTAGTTTGTGCCACACTGTGAATAAGGAGTATTTTGGAGCTGATAGTCGGCAGGAGAAACCGGTTGACAAGGGATTCGGGTTGAAGAAAAGGATGGTGGGTTAAGAGTTACCAATTTACCCCTATGAACAGCTGATTTAAGTTACGAGTTTTTCGGATCTCTTATAATGCTTGTCATAGTCATGGACATGCTTTTCGTAGAGAAAAGTCTTTCCGTTTCACAAAAACTTTGAACTGTATCCGAGGCACTCCTTTGGGATGTGACGTTCTCGCCAAGACACCTGGTAGTTAAAAACTGCAGGTCCGGTAGGTAATCAAATCTGGCTAAAACGCATTAGCTTTTGTATAATGTAACTGATTTCCATGTTCTCCTACGACCTCATTTCATTCGTTAAAATGAGGACTATCTTAATTATGCTACCCTCTGTGTTGGAGATCTACGATTTTTTGCGGTACTTTCCACAAGGGCAAGATAATACATTCAATCCTTTAATTTTGCAACTTGTAAAAAGATTATGTCACGTGACGTTATGACTGGACTCAGTTGATGGTACAGGTTCTCCGTCGTCGTATTCCGAGCACTGAACATTACTTAGTAGTTTCGACTGTAGTTGCACTTTCCCCTCGACACTATATCGCTGGCTTAAACTAAAACCTTTATTTTGCGAATAAGTGCCAGCTGAAATTGCGATAGCTTCAAACTTGTCTTTCATCCGAAAAATCAGCTCAAGTAAAGTTATTCTGCATAATTTTCAGCTAAAAAGAGCATGTTCGGCAGATTGCCAATTCATCTGGGATTTTGCACGCACATCCGAAATCCCGAGCATTCCAGGCCAAAAATACCCACACTTACAATTAGAGTTTTATTTAAACACAAAGTGGCTCCACCATAAGAGAAACGTCACTCAAAGTACTAACGAACTTCGTTGTCATGACGACAAATGGTAGAGTATCTTTATGTGCCTAACTAATCTGAGGAATGAAAAAACACTACCTCCAGTTTTCATTCCTCTCCCTCTGTGGCTGTCCTCGTCACCTACTCAGAAAAGACCAGGCTTTTACGAGTTTTTCTTTACTATAGACAGCATCTTATCTCTTGTGTTTCTCACGAAAAGGGGACTGTTTTCAGAAAATGGGCTCCTTTTGACACTTCAATATCCAAACAGGTATGCGCATATCTGGATTTGTGGAAAAAGTACTCACCACCAATAAATTGTTGGGTAAAAGCCGAACCACCTGTCCTGAAGGACGTTAAAACATTCAAGATGAGAAAGCCAATAAGTGCATGCGTTTGATTATTCATCATCAGCTCTGTTTAATAATACGCACTTACATGCTTACGAGAAAATGCTTCGTGAGAATCGAGCAATCACAACGAAAAGAACCCTAGGGAAACCTGTGGAAAAACCGATTAGAAGGTACCAAGAGAATGATCAGCGACATGCAGCGTAATCTATCTCAATGCATGGCAGTATAAGACAAATTGGCTGACGAAGGACGTCGAGTCTATGACTACAAGGCGGACCGAAATAATATAGACGAAATTACGTCGTAATGTCAACTCGGTGAAATTGCAGTCTACGGTTCCAATGGTCTAAGATACCTCTTCCCTCATTTCACATGCAGTAAGTCATTGATTGAAGTACTAACATTAGGCTAAGAATTATGTTGTCTTAATAGAAAAACCGTCGGGTTAAGGGCATAAGTTTAGGTTGAGAGCCTTGTAAATTTGAAAGTAAGGCCTAGCACCCACGAAGTCAGAGGAAGCCGAGTCCTCCAAATTCATGTTCGTGAAATTTTGCCGTTAATGTTCTCGAAAAAAGCCATCAAGAATCAACTAAATTGCAATATGCCAGCCGGATAAGATCAAAAAGCTGCATTAAAATAATTAAGTACTCACCATTAGGCTCAATAGGGGTTTTAGTCTTGTTCTTATGCCCAATTCCGACCTTCCTCTCTCGCTGATACTTAACGCGAAGTTCTCCTTATCGTTCTCTGCCAAGTGGTCCGTAGAAGCACTTAACCTAATTCAGCACAGGGTGACACAGATCATATAACACGACTACTGTATTCCATAGTCAATCTGGACCTTGATAGCAGAAACCAGGGTACTCAGACTTCGGGATTTATCAAGTTAAATTTCGGTTGTATCCCTAAACTAGCAGCTCCATCACTGCACGCTGCATACTCAACTCATAATTGATATTTTTACTACTAGATCCCCAGTATATCGGTCGGATCACTCCTTCGACCCCAGCTAGCGGACGCCTTTTTATTAAAATTAGAAAAGAAGTTCACTCGATTAAAAAGAGCTCTATTTCTATACCCGATATGTTGAGGATATTGTTATAATTGTGGACTAGTGTCTAGCGCTGAAGAACAGTCGGTTGAATTGGACTCGGCCCACATAGCCTTAAATTTAATGTTGGATAAAGGAGTGAGAGAGTGTATTCCATTCCTGGGCGCCGGACTAAGTGGAACGCCTGTAAGAACCACTCACACGAATGGGTTCCATAAGAAAACGTCAGAATCGTAAAGTTATACCGCTAGTCTGCTGATATGAAAGACCTTCCATGACCTTCTAATTAATGAAACAGGATTAATTCGCCTGGACATTGTTAATTTCATAAGGTTATTGCAGTGCTGACGATCCAGAGGAACCTTCTGAAGAGGAAAGGAAATTTCCTATGCACAATTCGTTAAAATATTAGTTGAAGCTGTTTACTGAAAAAGCGCACAATTCATTATGCTTTCTGACTCACCTTGATTAGCGAGACCTGGATTTTTGTCCTCTAAGAACCATGTAAATTTAAACCCTTCCCGTACAATGTTTACATATCTCTATCAAAATGACTATCGTTTAAATAATCCGCACTTAGGGCATGTTTATATGAAGTTTCATCGCACGAAATTGTTCTAGCAGGGTCGTTCTAAGACAAAGTATATTTTACTCCTTATCAATGCAGTGTCACTTATTTCTACCCATAGTACTAAACGGCCTTTGGGCTTAATGTAGATAATTTTTAAAGGCTATATGGTTAAAAGCAGCGAATCAACTGAAAAGCCTCTTAACAAGGCTTTACAGTTCAATAACATTAGTATAAAAACAATCACTGCAAGTTGGAAAGCAAAATACCTGACAGCACTTCTTAGATGGACTTTTCTCCCGGTTCCTCCACTCACATCCCAGCGATAGAAATGTCCTTCCACCGAACCTAGTCACTCATTAGCCAGTGAGCATTAAAATGGGAAAGGAAATCAGCTGGACGAACGGGACATTGTTGGCGTCACATGGAAATGAACATTGCTGAGGTCCTCTGCACAAACATTAAACGGTATGTGTTAGTGATGCACTAAACAAGCTCAGTTCGACACAGGCACGTACACTATTTTGGTTTAAACGATTTGGCCTTGACTGACAGCCTGCGCATAAGGGAACGCCAACTTATTCGTCAAAACATGAGCAGACAGCATAAATACCAAAAATTCCTTTAAATGCTACCTAGTCATATGGTTGGATAAACAGGT
This sequence comes from Schistocephalus solidus, assembly GCA_017591395.1. Taxonomy (NCBI): domain Eukaryota; kingdom Metazoa; phylum Platyhelminthes; class Cestoda; order Diphyllobothriidea; family Diphyllobothriidae; genus Schistocephalus; species Schistocephalus solidus. The sequence continues at coordinate 126,526 of WEDG01003784.1, read as the reverse complement.
TGCCCGTCCCAAATATTGAAAAAGGAACAGGTGATGATTTTTTTCGGAAAAATCGTAATGATATTATGCTTCTCGACATTTTGACCGTCGCAATCGACGACGATCCCCAGGTGTCCCATGATCTGGATGCAGCACCGGTGACTTGCGGCACATTTATCGCACCATCTCTTCCATCGCTTACCTTTCTCCATTGGTAAAACAGTGTCAAGACGACCTGAGGTTATTATGAGTGCATCGACTGGTAAAGCCAAACAGCCGGTCTATGCGTGCCACATCCACCCTGGCGCCCATTACCTACACCAAAATTCAGTTCAGAGGGCAGGGATTCAGCATATGTGAGAATTCCATGAAAGACACATTACGACAGAGCCATTGCAGCTTGACCACAGTTCCGAGAAGGACGGTATTACCCCTGAAGTTAGCTACCTCCCAAGTCACGATCGGTAGCGCGTCAAATGGATTATGATGAGGAATATACCGACTAACCCTAAGAATGGATTCTCCAGTGTCAACCCTGTTCCCACTTCCCACTCCCATGTAGACTCTATGAACCGCTCATCTGGCTGTTGACGAAACTGGACACAGGGGCTGATGCGCGTGATCCATCTCTAAGCGGTTTTGCCTGAGAAAGAATCTGTAGCAGGAATTCTTGCGTCGTGCAGCAGTCCCTGTGCACAGACCCGTCACCACTACTGTAGATCAGTAGTAAGCATGACCTGACCAAGTTTGTGGTATGCACCGAACGGTCTGAAAAATGATGTATTTGGATTCGTGGTTCAATGGCAGAGCATTCAACTCAATAGCTAAAGAGCCCAAGTTCAAACCCCAGATGCTCCACGCTTAAGATTGGGTATGACAGACTGATGACGGCTAAATAGCCACAATGGGTCTTTCGATACTCCATCATTGCAATTGAGCATATGTAAATATGAGAAGAAAACGCGATCTCTGAAATCAAAACGGTATTTTCCTAACGCCTTGAAATCAAACAATCTTCCATCGCTGGAAATGATTGTTCCACCGCACCTCACGGTATTTATGGGAATGATGGTCCTGCTAACACTGCGACAAAACTGAGTTTAAACTTGCTAGTCGGCGCGGAAGAGAGGAAAGGGTTAACGGGAATGCTGTCCATCCTCACACCACCTGTTGAGGGGACAGCATTTCGGCTTCACTGCCCATCACGCACTTATGCACGTGAAACTGGCGTGGCAGAGGGAAATGGGGTGACGGTATGTTCGCAGTTTAAATGCCTCTAATCGGCGTTCATCGGCCGGAAGTGCATAGCCATCGCCACATCCGCATTGTCCTAGGCTGGCAATTTTGTTTACATTCGTTTGACTGCCTGTTTTCTAGTCAGTTGGAGTAGTGGCTGATTGGTCAGCGCTGACAATGTTGTCGTCGTCAGCTCCGGATTGTAGTGCGACTATGTGCGTGCCTTACGTATGTTCCCGGGTGTTTGGATTCACGTTTTAATAGGGTTCATGTATACTCTTTCGTTAGTTGAGATGAGTCCGGAGGGCTTGGTAGGCTACGTGAAGTGCCACACAATGTTTGCTGGCGGCTGTACCGTTGTGCTAGGCCGTGGCTGCTACCCAGGCTACGTGGTCATTTCATCGACCCAAGATTTTGGCAGTCTGAAAGGTGAAAGTGGATTCAAAGTCTACGCAGTATTCCCGCATGCTTATATCCATACTTTGTTCTGCAGCTTATAGGGGGCGACCACCGTCGGAGGACATGTCAGGATTTGTTTACCCTGTCAACTGTTTAGGCTGTCAGACCACCTGTTGTGGCATGACAGACGAACGATAAAGGGCGCGTATGCATGAGCATAGTCTATCTGTTGAGATAAAATATGTACGATCGCATGCCACCATGGACAATCTCGAAAATAATCATCAGTGCGGCTTTGGTAGTGCACAAGTAATCGGCTGAGCCGAAAGCCGCCTAACGAGATAGATACTCGAAGTCTAACAATCCGATGACAAATCAATCAACCGTTGGATCGACTTACTGATGGCATATGCGGCCGTAAGATGGCACTGGTGTAAAAATGAAGGACCACTTAGAAGAGAGAGAAAGACCTATTAATAGCAAGACCTATTTGTATCTATTACCGAGGATGCGCTCAAGTACGAATGCGAAATATCAGATTATTAAACCTCCTTGCCTTCTCCTTCCACACATATGCGTGTATATGTATATGCAGGCAAATGAGCACAGGATATTTCGCCTCTGGCAGCACCAACTAGAGTTTGACCCTCAGCAACGAGAAGACAGTGGTTATGCATCAACTGGCACCAGACAATGATAATAGAGAAGGCAACATCACTGTCAGTGGGGCTCAACTCACAACTGTGGACGAATTTGCAAACCTAGACAGCCCAATCTCCCGAAACATCCCGATCAACGATGAAGTGGCCCATCGAGTCTCAAAAACCGGCCAGGCGTTTAACCGGCTACAGATTACAGTCCGGACTCGACGAGGATGTCGCCTGAACACCAATCTCAGGATATACAGGTAGTACTCCTGGCGACGATTGTTTTAGGGGACAGAGGCATGAAAAGTCTACATCATTCAAGCCAGCAATGTGAATAACTTCTGCCTCAGCCACCGCAGGAAAATATTAAAGCTATGATGGCAGGACAGGATTCCGGATACGGAAGTCCAGGAATGGACCTGAATCCTCAGCAGCTACGCCATGCTGAGACTACTGCATCTGCGGTAGAGTAGCCACCTAGCAAAAATGGATGACGAGCACCTATCCAAGCGACTCATCTACGCCGATGTCACCACTTGTGCGTGCTGAAAGGAAGGCAAAAACGCTGCAAAGGCACTCTGCATCTGCAAAAATCAATACAGTCTGCAAAATCAATACAATCTGCAAATCAATACAGTCGCCTGGGAAGGTCTCGCCAAGAATCAACCGACCTGGAAAAAAGACATCAAGACGGGAGCAGCCATTTATCAAATCAACCGTATCACTGTTGGCAAAGCCAAAGGAGCGGGTCACGACTATCAAGTGCCTCTGACCAACAACAGCACTGCCTAACCCGTCTCATCGTGTCTCCGTTGTCGTTAGTTGCTCCGCGCGCAGTTCGGACTCATTGGACATTCGCGAACCCGATGCAATAAGGTCAATACAATTCCACCTACTGTCTCCACAACCACAGTCACTGTCACGCCTACTGTAAAGCTCATGACGCCCAAGATGACGATGAAGACCACCAATGGTGAGAACACGTCTGACGCATCGACAGTCATCATCATCCTCATCGCCCAAAAACTCTTTTAATGCAAACTTGCTCCCAACCTTTTCATAATGTGATTACCCCTCTCAATTATGTATCTGCCATTGGCGAATTAATCGTATCGAGATAGGAACACCAAATTACACCCGCCTAACCTACTACAACTGTTCACGCACATTTAGTAATCGCAAGGACCTTCGTCGTCACATGCACACGCATGGAGACGGCATCCGCCGCAACAACACGGATTATGAAATCGCAGCCCTTTCGACTCGGACACGGACTGACAGGCCATTATCTCATCAGTTACGACTCCCAGCGGTGATCGCGAGAGCTGTGGTCGCACAGGCTCTATGACTATAAATACTGCATCACTTACGCCCTCATTTACCACAATGTTGCCATGCCAAACCTCTTTGCACAGATAAGAACTCCTCCCTCGCGATATCTGACAGTTCCGGCTTATCATTAGTAAAATCGCCATAGACTCCAGTGCAACAGTTACCAACTTATTATATCCACGCTCTCACCACACATGCACATCGTGAGCTGGCCCAGTTGTTCATCTGCGGATCCGTTTGTGAACCAGTACGACGAGTACCGACAGACACCCGTCGTCATCGCCTCAGCTGCTTGCCCTGTCACACAAATTCACTTATGGCATCGGCAAAATTACTAGTCACGCGGGAAAGATGCGGGTAACCAGTAGTCCCGGTGACAGCGAGCCAAACGGCCGAGTAATCTTCATGCCAAGAATCTACAACGATGCTCATTACCGACTCGGGTACGGACCGAAAAGCAATCATCACATCAACTATGAACCCCAACGATGAGCACACGAGGACTGGCAAATATAATAGGTATGTGGTGGCCTGGCGACCGTGCCCTATAATCAATGCACATATTGTGCCTTTTCTGTCATTTGTCTCTGAGGCTAGGTTCCAGGGAGAATCCGAAACGTCAGATCAACAACCACCATGTTCCAGCAATCGCATATTGTCTCTTTATTAAACTTTCAGATATACTAGATTTATGTATTGCTTTATCAGTCTCAGTTGTATGACGCACAGATTGTGTGATGTTATCTTTTCTATGTATTAAGTTATTATTTAAACATTCAAATCTACGCAGGTTCCAAAACAAAAGGAACGATAATTATTTATCAAGCAGTTTAACAATCTTACCTATAAAGCCACATGTAATAGGACATAGACACAATTTAATAAAACATTTCAATAAAGCTTAAATCAACTTGGTATAAAAAGCGTGTTTGATCCCACCCACAAAGAGGATGGAATGTTGCCGTAATTGAAACAAAACAGTATGCCTTTGAGGGAGTCAGAAGTGAACATGGAAGAAGTTGTATAAAAATGCTTGTGCATCTGAAACCAATATACCTGCAAAATACAGAACTACGACGAATATATGCATTTCCTACTATTCACTCGGCCATCAAGGGGATTTGCCAGGCACTACAGGCTTGATTTAAAACGTCTCTTATTACCGAATGTAGGAAGTAGCTTCACCATATTCCACAAGGTTGACAAAATATGTTCGTTTTTAAATGAACTTTGCATTGTTGTAAAGCATTGGAAGCAAAATATTTCAGGTTATAGAGGACTCGAAACGATTGCGGTTTTGCGTAGGGAGAAAATTAATTGCCCATAATTGACAAATCAATGTACCAGAACATATCTTAACAAAGCTAACTGAAATAAAACTCTTGATGGTACACGGGAAATGGACCAATGCTAAAACTCAGGGGGTTAGGTTGGTCTGAGCTAGGGTTAAATGTTTTAGGGTTACAGTTCAAGTTAGAGCGTGGAAAGAGTTACCCTCATGGAGCATAATCCAAGGCCACCTGTAGTGCAGGATCCCCCAGCTATTTTGTGAATAACTGCTACAAGAGTTTTGCGTGCCCTCTGGCCTTCAAACAGACCACGTTGTCCCTTCACAACAATTGATTTTTTGGGATGATGATTGGAAACAACCTGATCCTATGTAGATAATAGGGGACCTGGTGGAAATCGAGGTGTCTGGGAGACTCAATCTTCTACCCAGTCAGTGCATACATCCGAGCTTTCAGGTCTTTGCAGAAGTCATCGTGAGAGAGGAAAAACAAAATCAACTTACTGAGCGTCTTTGGGATAGCTGAGTACTGCAGGTAATGTGCGCCTTCATACTAGCAACGGGATCATACCTGCCGATAATAAGAGCGCGCCATCGAACTGCTACCATGGTGCAGACCTACACTAAACCTACACCACCCTTGGTTCGCGAGGTTCTATCTCTGGCCTTCCCCATACCCCCGCGAGCCAAACGTTGACACCAGGACGGCAATTCACTTCCACGCAGGACTCGTGTGCGCTTCCGCATTTGCGTGCCTTGTCTACTTCCGGTCAGACTGGCATTACCATCCTCATGATCTGTGTCGTCGCAAGGAACATTGGAACGTGGCATCTGACAAGAAACTCCAGTTGACCCTTGATTTGCACGATTCCTTTACTTATGGACACGGAATCGTTCGGCGGCTCTTTACGGTTACAGGCACTTCGCTGATCGAACTTTTCATCATGTGGATTAGACCCTCATTTTGGCCCAATGTCGGTAAAGTTTACCTGACTGACCGAGCCTGGCTTGAGTCGTATCCTATGTTGGACGTCGGCATATCAGCAATATATTATCCAATGTCTACGCTGAATTCGGAAATGAAGAGCAAAATACAGAAACTATCGCTGATTTTTCCTCTTAACAACCGCGCAGTTTTTTTTATGGCTTCCGGTTTATCTAGCTGTTAGGCATTTGCTGCTGTTCTATGATGGCTGGTGTATTTTTAATTAAAACCTCATAGTAACTATGTCAGTCAACCGGGTCATAGCTTTGAGGGTAGCTCCTAGTTCTCCTCTGCGGACTATAAAGGCTACAATGATTGATTTTAGCTTAAGGATAGCCCTTCACTGAGAACCGGGGCATTTTGACACAACGGGAAGCAGTTCTAAGGCATTTTCACTCGCGGTCCACTTAGTAAGTACTGTTGTAGACCAGTTTCAAACTGTGATGAAGCGTTAAACAGGGATGAAGAACAGACCTACCTGGTTTTACGAGGCAGATGATACCAACTTGCCTCGAGCCCCTTAAATGTGCTATGCAACATCCATTCCTTGATTCTGGCTTCAAAGGCCCTCCGACAATGCGCTGTAAACACTTGGTTCTGATTATTCTACCAGACACGCTGAGATACCACCTAATTAGAAATATCTGAATTTTTCAATTGGTGTACGCGCCTGTTTTGCCATCATTCCAAAAGCAGCATATGCTGTATATGGTTTACTCCTTTAACTTGCGTTGCAGCGGAATATCTTGCTGTCCAAAAGTTCTTTTAGCTGATGCTACACATGTGTTAGGGTCCTGCTAAGTAGATCCTGGAGTCCGATCACAGCACGGTACGGAACAACTGCACATGTGCAACTGCTTTTCCTTTGAAAAATTGAAAGTGTAACCTGGAACTGTCGTTTTTACTCGGATTAGGCCTAAACTTGTTGAATCATGAACGGGAGGTATGACACAAGATTGTTTCACGCTACTTTTTCCAAGTTAAACCACGCGGATCTATACAAATTACAAGATTGAAAGAAACAATCTTCTACCGTCAATTTCCCGTTCTCAACGGGAATAAGTAGCTAAGTGAGTAGAATGGGGAATCAATCGATATGAGTGGATGATGAAAAGGTAACTGCTGGTAAACAGATTGGCAGAAAAAGTGGGGGAAAAAGGAAACATATTAAGGAAGAAGGAAAGAACTAAGCAGAGGAGGAGGAGGAGGAGGAGGAGGAGCACGAGGAGGAATGGGGAAGGAAAAATCCAGTCTAAATGTTCTCCTTTACCGAGCGATGTCGCCTTAAAGTCTTTAAAACCGATCATAAACGGAAAATCAACTAGTAGTATCCCCCTCACTAGTGGGCTGCGCAAGGGGTCACCTTAAGAGGGAGCCACCCAAGCATGGACCGCCGTCACATTACCCAAGTCGACCACTTGGTGGGCAAGCTCCCACGCTGCCGCAACAGTTTATGGCTTTTCAAATCAATCTCTTTTTCTCTTCCCTCACTTTGTGTCTGCGAAATTGGCGTGACCAGGGGAGGGATTCAGCCAATGGAAACCAAGGCTGAGGAATCAGTTTTGCTTGCGGGCATAAAGGTGACCCATACAAGGAGAGCTAATCTCTGGGCGCAAGAATAGCCCACATGAAACAGACAGACCCGGGAGGCGAGGGAGTCCACGAATGTAGCAAGAAAGAAGGGCGTATTATTGATGCATATAAATAGGAAGGTTGGACATCGAGAAAAAATGCCTTATACGGGGTTAATTATCAAGAACTATCATCTGTTGTATTTTGACCCTACCATCTGATTAAAGTGCACGCAATAAAATTAACGTCTCATTTGCTATAAGCTTAGTCCATTTATTTCCAATACTGGCATAAATGAAACCATGTTTCATAGAAAGAATGCACGAAAATGCCTTTTTTATGGATTCAATCTCGCAGCCAATGTTTCGACATCTATTTTCAGCGTGGGTGTGAGAGGAGAAAGGATTGAAAGCCTCCTTTGCTACAAGAGATGACGTTACGCATGAAAAGCTGTGCATACCCCGTCGCCCTCGACAGCCGAGGAATTGGGAGACCATTAGAATCCCAGGAAGGAAAATCGGATGGCTACTACCAAACCGGTAAAAAAATCGTAGATCGGCTGGTTCTGTAAGTGCGGCCGAATAAATGGTGAACTGTACGCATACGAAGGTGCGGTGGAACAACAGAACTTAGAGTGAGTTTGCTCTCTCTCTCTCTACACTGGCGAGTCAAAAAGAAGTATCGCTAGTCAAGAACCATGCGGTCTCTGATAGATTTTTTCAATATTAAGGGATAGACACCTCTATTGGCGTCCAGAGAGAATTATACAGAGACTTAATGGAGTTCTGAAAATCGTACACATTACTGAGCACCACCATGGTAAAATGCAACGATTTGGCTGTGAAAGAAGCTATCACAAGGACGATATTTTTCATATTGGGCTTACTGTAACGCTAGTGTACCTCGTGTCTGCTGATTAACCTTAAGTGTCGACTGGAACCATTTACTCTCGACTCTGCTTTGTTTTTTTGCTAAAATTACTTTTTTTAATCTGATAACTCGCCACGTCGGAATTCATTCCGCTGACTGTAAACTCGCCGAGTGACTTGTTTGAGCAGGTGAAAGTTCTCTTTTTCTTACTTAAAATCTTATCACATAATACGTGCGTCTATTGCGGAGTCAGGAGGATTAACTCGTGCGCTTATCGTGGGAGTAAAATTAACTAGCGAGTAGAGTGTAGAATTCAGCTGTGACGTTGAGTTGAGCAGAAAATCATAGGTCTTGTACGCGGAAGACAAGCGGTTGTGAAGATGGAATAAGTACGCTGAATGTCGGGTAGCGTAGCTTGAGTATTTTTCGCATATCTACGTCTTCTAATTGCAGAGGACTGGGCAGTTAGGTTGCATTTTCATTGCCTTCAGTGCTGCTGCTGAGATGACTGGCTGCAGGGATTTTATGATTTGTCGGCACTCCATAAATAACTTTAAAAGTATCCTTGGCGCCAGTTTATGACCCGTTCCGGCAAGATTCGTCAGAACGGAGCTCGAGCGATTGCTCCAAACCCAGCCAATAGGCGCCCTCCAAATACAATTAGTCCTCAGTGCGTCACTACCATCTCAAAATACTGTTTCATCCATGAGTATAAAGACGAATTGGGCAGGTTATTTTTCCAAAGGGCATGAAATAGGGAAGAATGACAGCAGTGCATTTTACGATTGCTGAGCAGAGCCATACTTTTTCGTTTTAGAATATCCTTTCAAGATGCTAGTAACTGTGCGTGAAACCATTTTTTCCCGTAGACATTACAGCCTACTATGAGGGATTACTTTGGGTCCTTAGTGTTGTGACCCATCTGACTAATTCAGCCCGAAAGGGCTGAGTAGTACCCTAGAGCTGCGACTGTAAACCAGGATTTAACGGCCATATTCGATCCTGAAAAATAAAGGTAAGCTTGCATTATACACATATTAGATAATTCAAGCTGTTTAGAAAGCAAATTTGGCAAACTAGAAGCGATGCTAATATCCAGTAAGGTTTTGTACTTTTGCATAACGCGACAGGACCTCCTATAGGAGGTTGGGACCCACTCACAGACTCTAAAAGCGAACTTCGGTGCCACCATAATTAGTCTATGTTCTTTGTTCTAGCTGACACTCGTTTATTCACAGCGTGTCCTAAGCTGCCAATTAGAGAACCGAGGCCATCAACAGCCCTGTTGATCGACCATTTTGGAGTCAAAGACGCGTATGAACGGAGAGATAATGAAAAAATCCACGCCTAAGATAAATCTGTGCAAAAATACCTTGATACAAATAACTTTTCTGGCTCCAAAGTGCCTGTATAATTGGCGGAAAAGTTAGACCACCTACCAGACATGACCTAATTCTGTCACAGTACAGCCTGAGTGACGCCAGACAACTGCTATTTCAAACAGGTTCTGTGTAGAAGGAGCCCACCTTTCTGGTATCCTTTGTCTTCCGCTGCTTCACATTGGTTGACATAGGCTTTCCATTATATCCTCAACACCCCACACCTTTAAAAATGGTTCGATATTAAATGAACAAAGATGGATATCCTGGCAAATCGTCTGTTCTACCAGTTAGAATAGGCACTGGCCACTCAAATCTGGCCACCGATGATGAAGTCACGTGTAAGCATTGGAGTAGAGAAAGTGATATTAAATGAACAAAGATGGATATCCTGGCAAATCGTCTGTTCTACCAGTTAGAATACGCGCGCGCACTGTGCCGGAAACTCGACATGCTGGCCACCGATGAGTGAAGTCACGTGTAAGCATTGGAGTAGAGAAAGTGATATTAAATGAACAAAGATGGATATCCTGGCAAATCGTCTGTTCTACCAGTTAGAATAGGCACTGGCCACTCAAATCTGGCCACCGATGATGAAGTCACGTGTAAGCATTGGAGTAGAGAAAGTGATATTAAATGAACAAAGATGGATATTCTGGCAAATCGTCTGTTCTACCAGTTAGAATAGGCACTGGCCACTCAAAATCTGGCCACCGATGATGAAGTCACGTGTAAGCATTGGAGTAGAGAAAGTGATATTAAATGAACAAAGATGGATATTCTGGCAAATCGTCTGTTCTACCAGTTAGAATAGGCACTGGCCACTCAAATCTGGCCACCGATGATGAAGTCACGTGTAAGCATTGGATAGATAGATTAGTCCTAAGTGATATAAGAAGAGATACGGCAGAGGACAGTGTAACACTCGAAATCAATAAAATATGGGATGGGTCATCGCTTTCCTCATACAGTTATCTATAATCTTTGAAAAGGATATTAAAATACAGCTATTTAAGTTTACGCTAAAACGATAAATCAGCCCTTGTACACTTTGATCACGCACGTGGAAAATAAAACGACATTTGCACATTACAGATAAGATTTTTCAGTCGGTCCTAGTTTTATTACGCAAACGGACTGGGTTTGGTCCTATTCGAAGATCAGTCTCCCAGAAGGCTTTTAGCGGATTTTCAAAGGAATTGTATGAAGTGGAACTGGAAACCGTGATCTACAGCCACAATGCTTTTCCGAAGGCGATGGAAATTTCTAGACAATGAGCAAAGCCGAATATTTCTGGTTTTTCCTTGAAGCAGTTTCTCAAGTGTCTCTCCCTGCCTCTGATTCAAGTCTACCTTAACAATCTTCCTTCCGAGTCGAGGCACTGAACCGCTCTTCAACCCTGTCATGATATCTAACTTGTGCCCGTTAGTGGTCATGTCGTTTTCGCTTTCCATGCCGACAAACCTAGGCCCGAAAACGAAAGGGACCCAGGATGTTGAAAGTCCATTTACAGTCTCAATGTAGCTTGTTAATAAGCAGACAAAGGGCAATACATTATTTTAGGGACGATTTTGTGGACGTTATATCCATGAAAAAACGTAAAACCTATCAATAGCTATATTAAACTTGTGATCAAACTTCGAGTTAATTTGCGCCAGCAAGGTTACAAAGGTGCTTGAGCTTTTAGTTAATACAAGTTTGTGAGTATGGTTGAAAATCCTGCGTATTGAAAGCATACTCCTGTTAGATTACTCGCAAAACTTGATACTTAACAAAACTAATCCTGCGTCGAGGGCTTGATTCTGAGTTAGTCAATTAATAAAGAACGAAATTAAAGGGTGTTCATCCAGTGTTTAAAAGCATGCAACGCGTTGGCCATTTCGCTACACTGTACTTGATAATTTTAAACAGCCTTGGGAACCAGAATATCTTTATCCGGGCCCGCCTGTTCCCATCAGCTAGCCAGGCGGAACCACGATTAGCTTCTTCTGAGGCTTGGTATCGACTGGCACTTTAGAACCGTAGCCCACGCCTCCGAACCATTTTGCGAGTGACTATAATATAGGTCATTATTGTGTTCAGGGATTACACTGTAGATAGGAGTCCTTTTATAATTTTTGCAGAAAAAATGAGCAAGCAGGGAGTTAGGCCATTAAAATCGAAACTTGTTGGTTTAACTCAAATTTTTCTGTAAAATTTCGAGATGATCACTATTGACTTCAATTGATAGTTTCAAGCCCTAATTATAAATGTACCTTTGGAAACTATGAGGCCCCAGTGACAGCAATCGCAGCGGTAGGTGACGTTTTTAATTCCCTTATTTCGTGTGGAATGGCCCAAGCATTATATAGGAAGTGGATTTTCAAGAATGGATACAATGTAATTTCTAAACACACCTACGAGTTACCGTTTCCAAAGCGCTTATTTCGATATGATAAGGCAGAAGGAAAGTACATCGCATCTGGGAGTGAAAAATGCCTCCATCGTTCCGAGGGGATCTTCTAGCATCTAGACTGTTCAAAATTTCTTGCTTTCCCCTGCGTCCTACTAGGTGAGGTTGATGCATGGGCATAACTGTTGCTCCCGGTAATGTAATAAAAGCTCCACCAGGTTCCAGTTTATGCTCCCACCCATAGTCGAAACCTAATAGTAACTTTTTTGTGTTTGATACGAATATATTTTCGACACGAGCACCTAGTTTGCCAGGCAGAATGATCTTGACGCGATAACTGGCGGGGAATCCCGTTCGGGTTGGTGTTGGCACTTTGTAAATCTGGGCAATATTTGAAAACGGAAGTACAGAAACTTCAGGTCTAGATCAAAGGACTCAAATACGTATGAATCTCCGGAGCATTTTACTGGATATAAGACTGGCAGCGGCGCGGATGAAAATGGTGAAGAGCTAGTAAGCCTACTTGGGTCATTGACAAGTTTCTCCGGCACAGTGGCAGTATTACCGAGCAATAACCCCCGTTTAGACCGTGGACAGGGCTCCCCGCCTAACGTCGTTGCGGCACGACTTCACGACCCGCTGCAGAATTGGGAACCTGATTGGTGCATCAATTCGAACCAATCAGAGAGGTCGCTGCGATAGCTGACCAAATCGGACGCAGGCGTCTGATGCGTGCATACGCCCACCCGCCCGCCCGCCTGCGAGCACACGCCTCAGCTTGCAGCCTGCACACACTGGTTGCTACTGTTTCAAACTGCCGATAACAGTGTCTCGAAGGCGTCTCGAACGAAAAGGGAGATTGAACCCCCTGGCAGGAAATGGATCTGTAAAGATATTCAGCTTCCGCTGCCGCCGCCGCCGCCGCTGCCACCACCACCCCTTGCCTGCCCATCTCTACTCGCCGTGTGCTCGTTCCCATACAGCCATTTAGAGATTCCCTGTCTGAGACAAAGGACAGGCACTTCCTACAAAGCTTGACAAGAAACCATGAACGTCGGATTATTTGTAATCTTTCCCATTGTACTCCTCCTCCGCCTTCCCCTAGTCCTCACAGGCGAACCCACAATCACTTTGTCCCCAGTGGAGCGTGTCAGGCGTCAGTACGACGGTCCTCCAGCCTTTTTTGCCCCTGGAGGTGTTAATGCTGACCACGAGTTACAAGCACCCCTAATGATTGATTTGCTGCACAATCTGACGAGTGTCAATGGACCCAAGGGACGCTGTGGTATCTGTGCGCGGAGGTATCGTGTCCTGCAGGACCTGCGGTACAAGGCCAGCGAGGAATGTCGGCGTTATTCAAACAGTCGGCAGGCTTCTCTCGGTGACATCACTGAGTTCTATCATACTGTAAGTTGCACAAGGTTTGAAATTTTTTGCTCACGTGGCAAAGTTCTTGATTTTTTGCTCGACAGTGTAGTCCGTTATTGTCGTTAGGGGCCTGTAGTGCGACACCAGTGTCCCGGTTAGATTAAAATAAATAAATCCGCGAGTCTATTTCAGGATCCGTCTGAAACTAACAGTCTGTTTGGGCGAGAGGCACTTTATTTTGTCCGAGCAACTATAGCCATGTTTTAGCAGTGCCCTATCGGTCAGTCGGCTGCTGATTTATGAGGCAAACTGGTGAGGATCTAGTATTAAGTCCAATGAGCAGATACAAACTAGGGTTCCATATAATTCGGGACTGGTGGTAAGGAGTTTTATGCGTGGGGCAAAAGACGACGGTAGACCAAGGACTCTGGGAAGGAAAGATTTTTAAAAAACAGCAACGTAACCCATAATGTTGTCCACATACTCCAAAAATGCCTAATAAAGGGCACGCGCAAATTAAAACCTCAGTGTGTAAGTAGACTGTTAACGGTCTGAAAACACGGAAGCCAAATGTAAAAGCTAAAGCCTGGTAGCCACCGGATTGCTGAAAGGAACAAATTGCCCAACCACTTAGCACTAACCTAAAACCTCAACCTAAGCCACAACTTTATACTTCAATCCTAAGTGCTTATCTTAAATTCTAATCCTAAGTCCTAACCGAAATCCAAACCCTAAACTCCAACCCTAACTGCAACCCCTAACCCACAGCCATTGCCCATACTCTACAATCGTAAGTCCAAATTTACGACCTTACCTTAACCATAAACTTTATCCCATAATCTAAATTCTTATCCCTAAATCTTAGCCCTTAGACGCATCACCTAACCCTAGCCCTTACACTTATATTAGCCCTAAAACCGTAAACCCTAACCCGAATTTTATTAACTAAACCGATGGAAATCTAAGCACAACATGCTCACCTGAATCACATAAGAAGCTGTCTTACGGTTCTAAAAGCAATGAACTTACATATTTGCAACCCTCTGGTAAAACCGAAAGTTAAACTAGAGTGAGATGAGGCAGTCGGGGAAAATGTGGCTGTTTCAATGTAATATCAGTAGAAGACTTCGTTCTAATGCTAATAAAAGCCTTGTCAACCGTTCTAAATTGAATTAAGTCTAAGTAATTTGAGCTTTACTTAGTGCATTTTTGTTTGTAGGCTTTGTAACACTCGAAGGTGCAGGGTTCATAGAAACCCATCGCGTAGGGCCATGAAGGTGGTCGGCTGAGAAAACACAAAGCTTTTCCTGAGACCACAAGTGAAGATACTACGAGGTTTTTAATCCCGAAAGCAATTAGCCATTTAGTGCCTTTTGAAAACTACAGTCTATACTCACTTGCTTTGGAAGAAGGCAGAATTTTAAGGTTTCTTTTGTGTGAAAAACCAAGCACGACGTTGTCCACAGTTTACTACGATTGTTTAACATAGTGTTACCACAGTAGAATTTGCAGTTTGGTCGTAAGTCCTTCTAAACGGGTCTGTGAATGCATTTTATACTTAAGTGTATTCTGAGATCGTTGCACTTACTAATACTCTTTTACAGGGCCCTTTTTACCCCAGCGTTTGCATTTGTCGTTTTCTGCATTTTGTGACAAAATCTGTACAGTAGGCATTAGAGAATGCCATAGAAAGGAAATTCCAACGCAGGTTACGTCTTAGGATGGGACAATCTTCAGTTGGAATGCGGTCTTTCTGTGAGGAGCAACTGGGCCATGGTTAATGCGCCGTTGTACTACTGCTCCTCTTGCATATTCATCCAGTTGTCGTGAACATTACCTGTCTTACTAACCAGCACCGAGGCTTCTAAAAAGTTCCAACTAATCAGGGGGCGACGTAGTGGGATTTGCCAAACGTCTTCGTAACCCTAATCGGGGGCCTTTAAATGTTTCATTCCCATCTGAGGAATCCCATCGTATTGCTTAAATATGCATACGGTAACCGACAGGATTTATTCGATATTTTTTCCCACGCGGATCAGGCACTTAAAAGGTTTGGTTTACTTTGCTTGTGAATATGTACTCGGCGTGTGACTAGTATTCGGGACTATATCAGCATTCTGCGCACCTGACTCTCAGGACCTAAACCAGGTTTTGGTTAGGCTGAGCTAGTGGAGAGGAGTCAGGGCCCTAAAGCGCCAAACCTATAAGTTGATGTATGCGTGCCTTTATAATATTAAGGAGAACGAGTTGAAATGGAGTTTGGCACAAGCGGACTGCCAGTCGTACTTACCAAGTGTTTGAGTTAGGATTATTTAGCTCGGCTTTCAACAGGATTTCTATAGTCAGATAAACTCTAGTTGATCAGTGAAAAGATGCAAGGTTATGTCTTACATGCGCTCATCTTCCGACCTAGAGACTTCCATTCCTCTCCTCCCGTTCCTCCGATAAACTGCTCCTGTCGCTCCAAACTATTCGGAACTAGCAAACATTGAGCAGTCATCGCCAGAATCAAGTGACATCCAGCCACATTTTTCAAGCACATTTAGGACGGCCACCTTCCGAGTACGAACGGCTATAATTGAAATTTTATAGCAACGCTTCTGAAACGGTCGCTCAGGTAAACTCGACGTTTTCGCAGACTATGACTAAACACTTCAGCTCTCAGCAAGTTTCGAGTAAAGATGAGAAATACGGTCGCTTTTCCGGACACAGACTGGCTTCTGAGTTTGTATGCTACCGGATGCCATCAGCCAAACGGCCTTAAAGGACACTTCTGATTTGGCAGCTGGTAAACCAATTACCACCTTTCGTGCAATTGGGAGTCTCCTCTGATCCTTGAGTACTTGCCTCTGCCGGACCGAGTCCTATAGCCGAGTTAGTGGTCATGTTATTGTGGGCGGGATGGATTATAAACGAGCCTATTGACGTGCAAAGCACATTGAGACTGCTCGGAATAGCTGCGGACCTTCGTTCTCGGATTATTCACTGAAACGCAGATTGAGTCCCTAAAAGTGAAGAACAGAACGTCGTTTTGGACGCTAAGGCCACTTACCCGTCCATTACCAGACTGTTTTTGCCTAAACAATTTGTCGCAAAATTTAACTGGACTGTTTTGTCAAAACAAATTAGACTGACCGCGTTTAGCTTTCGGACGCGTGAATTCCTTTTTTCGCATCAATTGTTTTTCTTTTCAAAGTGAACAGTTTTTTTATCGATATGTTGTCGTAAAAAATAAAGTAAAGTTGGTGCTCTTTTATACTGGATTAGTTTTTAACAAGTGACCTTTTCTAGGGTTCCTCATGTACACTCAGTGAACGACCTCATTAAATGTTAACCAAACATCAGAAATGTGTTTTTAAATAAGGATGGATTACTTCGGAAGAGCTGTAAAACTCCAAGATATTTCGGACACGCCCGGATTCCGACTCTTAAAAGCATTTATTTTCCATCCTCTGCTGCAAATTCACTCGGTAAAAAATCACTATTTAGTTAGTATACATTTTTCTCATTGATTTCAATGCCCTCATAAATTCAAATAAGTGTTATAGAAAACATGCACTCGTACTTATTTGGTAGCCAATCGCATCGTCTTTAAACTGTTTCTACCATTCCTCTGACCATGGTCAGAAAACGGACCGCAATTTTGTTTCTTTCCACCCTACCTCCCCCCACCCCGACAACCGTACAATTTGTTCTACTTACCCGCATATTTTACTTAGTTACACAGTGACATAAATGTAAAGGCATGATGAGAATTTATCGAAAGCTAAAGTATGCTCGCCAAATTGTCTTTTGAGTATATATATATTTTTAAAAGTTTTATTTAAATTCTCGAATCCTTTCTTCACGATCTGCTGTTGCATTGACGTTTAAGGTTTACAGTCTACAAGCTGGATGTTTGCAATGTAAAGAAAATCAGTCATAAGAAGTTACCGGATAAGGCTTCTAAAATTGTGAAATGCGTGAGTACTATGCTGAGAAATGCATAGAGCCTTAATAAACGGCCAAATGCGATGGTATTTGAATGAAAATTGCATGGTCTCATTAACCGCATAGGTAAAAATTTTCGTAAAAATCAATAGTTACCCTTTCTATGAGTATATACTTTGAAAAAGGTGCGATTTGATACCAAATAAGTCTAATAAAAATATTGCTGTGCATGTTTTCTGTAAAATATCTTTGAATTTATAAGGTTATAGAAAGACAATAGGAAAATGTATAGTACTTACGTAGCCATTTTTCACCGAATGCGATTTTGGGCAGGCGATCGCAAATAATTACATTCAAAAAATATGAGATTATGCTCAACGCTAATCCATATTACACCTCAAATTATGCATTCCTTCCTAACCAAAAATTTACTCCAGAATTTCCATGACTTCGTTTATTACCCAAATTCAAAGAGATACTCTACGTTTGGGGTAAATATTTATTGTCCGAATAACACAGGGGAAAGGCCAATACCGTCAGCAAAACCGGAGAAGTTGGAACTCGATAGGAGCCATGGGTGGGTAGAGCCGGTTTGAAAACTGATTTAGCACAGAAAATATTCCCATACGTGATTGCCTAGTCGATCGTCGCACGCGAATAGAAGATAAGTACGAATTCTCTTTCGGACTAAACATCCATCAGGCAGTTCAACGGTCTTGGCAGGGTTAACAGTCTCCGCGACAGCACTGCAAAAGGGATAAGTCATCCTAAGATACATCCATTTTTTACGAGACCTGAAACTTGTGCTTTTTACGTATTTTGCACAAACAGTTGCCGATCCCGCTATAATTTTTTAGCGCCTCGTGTTTTTACCACTTAAATTGATTGCACGCATAGTAATGGAGTGTTTTATATATTGCCTTCAGGGCTGCTAAGAATATTTTTACAAGTCGATTCTATTATTTGTTGTCTCAGCTTACTCCCTACTAACTTCTGTCAGTACTACCACTTTCATGCTCACCAATACTTCAAACTGCTGGTTTTGTGAATATACGCCTATCTGTGTCTGCGGCGTAGTAATGTTATGCTACATTTCCTGTCCTTATTCGAAAAAATGCATCTGCCTTGTTTACTAATACTACTATTACTACTGCTAATACCACCACGAATACTTTTACTACTAATACTGCTTATGCTACAAATAGCTCTCTCCGCTGATGGGCGCATTAGCAGAGTTCAAGCAATAGATTAGCACTTTTTTATGTTTGTCTAACTGCACAAACTATCATCCACCTTCTGAGACAAAAGGTAAAAACTAGTGCTTTTATTACGCCGGCACTGTAAAGATACTCCAAGTTCCTGATGGTATACCCAGTGATAACAGAAGTAAATAGGCTGGTTTACAGAACCAGTTCACGGGAAGTGCTCATCCCAACAAGCAACTTGCTAATTTTTGGGCTTTAACCGTTTTATGTGAGATAAGCGATCGCTGTTTTTTTCCTTTCATTGCCAGCGTTTATTGCAGACTTGCCTTTTCGGGCTTGTCACAATTGATCGTGATGGCCTGTCAATGACAAACCGCCACAACTTTTGTTAATCTGTTCAGTATAGCGCTGGGCAACTAGTCTTCAATACGCACTCAAAGTGGCAAGACGTTTAGTTGACACCCGACGTCTCTGAATGCGCACGTTTACATTTATAGTTTCATCGGGCCATGTGGTGAGATAGTATCAAGTGGGGACGAATGCAGATTTGGGTGTCCTGGCTGTAACAATCTCTCAGTGCATTTTACGCGAGGCCATTTGCTTGCCTGTCAGCAAATTAAATTAAACAGTGATTTGGGTGCGAGTGAACACCACACCAGGAGTTTGAAGTGTGTAGGGGAACTTGAAGAACTTTTACTTCTTCAGTCAGTGAGTTAATCTGCCATATTTAAAGCATTTTTTCAACTGTCAAATTTATACGGAATCAATTCTATTCCGTATATTTGAAATATGTGGAGAATGTCGGTCCAAAAAAGAAGTGTAGATGAAATGTGGTTGCCCCATCTTCGTTATTCGCAAAATCGGACTGCCTCAACTTATCTGAAGAACAGTATGTTACATATCCAATGTCGGAAATGGGATGAAAAAGGACGTCAGTAATTGATCGGGCAGGAAGCCAAAATCACCAAACATCTATCCCTATTTACCCTCGTCCCAAATGACGAAAGAAACTTGGATATATAAATTAAACTAAGAAACCATTTATTGCTGCAGGGGGTTGCTAACTTCTTCGGCAGCAGAGATATCTTTCAGCTGTGAAGGCCAAAAATAATTTCACTAACCAACCCAGTAAACGGAATCACTCAAACAACCCTTTGCCGCTATTTATGCGTCTGTTTTTGAAAGAGAGGGCTTAAAGGGCATACTAGTAGCAGTTGGTTTGCTGGTACCCGATGGAGGTCCTAACTGCGACAGTTGCGCAAACCTCGTTAGTCCTAGGTATAAAAATGCTTCGGAGCTGGGAAAAAGGCCTGAGAGCGGTGGCCAGCCACCTTCACACACCTTCACACTACCCCCTACACAGGGCTTCGGGGCTGATATGCGTCTGTGACAGGCTCCGTGTGATATAACAATCCATATGCCCCAGAAATCCAACTTGGTGATCCGATGATTCGCCAGCACAGCACTATTTATATCGGCGCGTGGTTTTCAGTGGAGCCTAGGCTGATTTGCGCCCTGTTAGTCGCCTTTAAACAATTGCTCCGGAGAGAATTTGACAAAATTAGCAATGACTTACCAAGAAATGTGGCGCTGCAGTGGCTAATCCCGCGGCTTAACTGGTAGAGCAGGTTGTCCACTGCACAGACCTCGGATTCAACCCCCTGAACTTCCGCATCTGGGGCTTGACTATGACGGCATGACGACGGTAAATAGACGGGAAATGTCCAACGCAGTCTCTCTTGGTTTATTGTTACTTACTGATTATTCGTACCCACACTGTAACTTGAAAGCGAAACTGAATCTCCCGTATTCCTTGCGGACAGGCTAACACTACGGCTATCTGACTTTGAGTGGTATATCTGAAGGTCTCACTGGCATACGCTGGTCTCGTTGCTTTAGGCATTATTCGGCAAAATATATTCTCACTTCTAAAAGTGCAAAAAGTGAGTACTAAGCACACTGGCGCAACACGGAAGAGTAAAGTGCACTTGCGAAGCTTACAGCTTGCAAGATAGTTTGCGAACCATACGTCGGACTCAGTATCATTACTGATCCAGTTATTTAGCGTTGTGTCTAAAGCAAACTGACGCATGGGAGACCTCAAAATACGCTAAAAACCACAAATACACTCCGAACTTGGGTAGTAAATATAATTCAGTCCAGCAGTATTCATAGGGATGTAGGAAATTTTTCAAAACTAAGAGCAGCCTGATACATAGAGGACTAGAATGAATACAGTTCTCAGGTGAGGCGATGGTCACCGCTCTTTCCTCATAACAGAACCCAATAGGTGGGAATTCCCTTTCGCTTTGAAGTTTCGGTTTAGTGCCCTCGCAGGCTGTCACATAACGATGAAAAAAACGATAGTGGAGAAGTGTTGCAGGCAAGGCAAGGGGAACTGAGATAAATATTTCATAAGCCCTCTTCAAGTAGATGCCAAAACTGTCCAAATCTCGCCGTCTCACGAAGTGAGCCATAGAAAAACAAGCACGATCAAATTCCCCATTATAGCCAAGGTATTCCCCCATCATTCGCGATTTTTCAGGCTTTCATTGACGTATTTTTTACCGCAACATTAGTCTATTAAATATGGGCAGACTTGACAACTTATCTTTCATACACATATGTTAGGGAAGCTATCAATCGGTGTGCTTGCTATTCAAGATCGTCATACTGACTTCTTGCACTTGATTGGTTCAACTCTTAACTGTTGTCGAAAACTGTACGTTCCTAGTTAACGGTGCAACATTTTCCCAACTTTTTAATTTCCCGGGTCTAGTAAGAGATCTGATGACATATTTGCAAAAATATCCGGTAAACCAACAGCCCTTCGAAGGAAAACGACGCAAGGTAGCCAAACACAGCCTAGTTTTTTTTCCTGTGAATAATCTACTACTGCTATCAATAGGGCTTGGATACCTATGCACCACATGTCAAATCATTTTTGCTGTTAGCATTGAAAACTGAAAACACAAATGAATGTGTGACAAAAACTGTTGAAATCCCTCCGCCTGTCAACCACTGAGAAAATCTTTACCCCAATCCGTAGCGCCTCGCGAGCAAAATTTGAAGATTTTTTGGCTTTAATTTTCCACTTTCTTTTAGGCAAATAGTATGTCGTACTGACTAGATGAGGGCTAAAACACTGTCTCTGAAGCGGCGAAATTTAAAGTGTTTCATAATTGATAAGAAGGTATCTAGATCGCTGAGGCAAAATTTTTGTTCGCCTGACTTTATGGGTTTTATCTAGAACCCCGTAGTTAGCGTCCGAAAGAGATATAGGTATTGGACTCACAGAGGGTGCAATATATATAGGGTGTGGTTGCTACGCCACCAAACTCCGCGGCGATTACCTGGTCGTCCGCACACGATTCGGTAATTACCGGAGTTTAACCACGGGTGTTGACGGCTGACATTACAACTACTCTGGTATGTGGCTTACTCATACTTTCGTGGAATTTGTATTCCCTTTGCGCTTCCCCGGCCACTACGTGACCAGTTACTCTGACCATGTAAAGTCTTAGCACTGAAAAGGACGGGAAAAGATCATCACGTTTGTTTATTAACTGGAGGCTGGGGAACCATAACTATCGCAAGAATTTCCGGTTCATCAAACATAACGGCGTGGCCGAGTCCCATCGAGTGAGTCGCGATTTGAGTGTTGACCTCAGTCCTTCTCACTATTTTGCATGTTCAGCCATCCACACCCTGAAGAACCTTGTTTCCCGACGCGCTTGTTTTTTTCGCATGCACATCAGACTCGGTTAGCGAATCCAGAGCTTACCTGTCCTGGCAACGTGTCTCTCGGCCTCAACAGCTGACGTTTGATGGTCTGTGGTGCTTGAGAAGGCGACGGTCAACTTCCAAGACGTTCTTCTGGTACGGGAGCGCTGCATCATTAGACCTCTCGTCTCGTCTTTGTATGTGCCAGTTAACGAAGTTGCCCTAGTAGCTATTCGTTCTGAGCCCCCTGAAAATATGTTGATTCAGCAACCCCGTCATTCGTTTCATTGCAGAGCGTGTCAGGGCGCTGCTAGAGTTCCCTTACGTCAGGCGAATAGGATCCCTGTTCGAGCGACTAAGTCTCCTTTTTCTCGAATGCGTACTGGAATTTGCCTACTGTATCGTAAATTTATGGGTTTTATTGAATCTATGGTCTTATTATATCAATCAGAAGCCGCGATTTTCTACTTGCTAATTAGTCTTTAAGAAAACGCAATGTGTTTCTAGGAGCATAATGTAACCTACAACAGTTCTCTTTACACTGTTGAAGAAGGACATTAGTAGTTAGTCCTAACCCTTACATACCTTTGGTTTCGGACTGTTAGTCGACAAGTTATGGTTTCTCTACGCTGACTAACCAATATGGGGGAGAGAAAGAGATTGCGATTTTACTTTCAGGTAATGTGGTTTTTGTCTTCAGTATGACGCGACACTGGGTGCTGCGCCTGTTCAGATCGTCCATGCTTTTGGCGCTTTCATCCGAGAAGAACGCAATTTGAGTTCCAGAAGTTTACGGGCTCTCCGATCATCCACCCAATTCGTACTGGTTGTTTAGTGACTAAGCGCTTAACTATAGGCACCTTAGGCATTAGGCTCAGCCATTTCAGTTTCGGTGACATAAATCTCTTCGTACCTGGATAATTTTAACAGAGTCGTTCGACTGTGTCCTTTATTATTGCACATTTAGTGCACATTTTCTAAAATCGGGATGACCAACTTTCCGTCCTACAACCCCTATTTCTTATTACTTCTTGCTATAGGGAAAGTTTTCGGTTTCATCTCGCCAGACCTCCTTAATGCCATTTGCTTTCTGGGCTCCGTTTGCTTTTCGCACTATAAATATCCAGGTATCCTAATCAAGTGTAGACCGTGAGCAGGTGGTGTATGTAGTCGCACACTGGTCCGTTCTATGAGAGCTTGGATCCTTGCCGCTGCTCCTATGCTCGTGTTGCTCTGCAAGTGGTGGCTGTGAACCAGGGAGAGTGGTGGTACGTTTAGGTGCGGATTTTCGCATGTCAGCCATCTGGGTCCTCTCCTACCTCCGGTTTTCTTGACTCTCTCATGACACTGGGTTCAGGTGAAAGAGGAGGAGGATGAGGATGATGAGGAGGAGGAGGAGGAGGAGGAGGAGGAGGATGAGGAGGACGGAGTGCGGTCGATGCAGCCCAAGTCAACTATTACTGTAGTATAATCCACGCAAACGTCCGCGCACTTGCTTCCGACCTGCCGTTCGGTGGACATAGTCGAAATAGACGGTCAAACTGTCATGAATATCTGCTTATATTGTATACAAAAATGATGGTATGTTACTCATCCGGTACAGTTGAAAAACGTAACCCGTTTATTTTTTGCTGCCTTCATCTCGGAGGAACGGATTGATCACTTGTGTGATTGTAGCCTTTGCCATTGGAACGTCTGGTCTGCAAACTAACTTCGTCATATGATAGTCACTGGATAGGCCCTTCGCAAAAGGTACATGAACATATGAAACTGCTTCGTTCTGCAGACAAAGTTACATTGACGGTGAACGTTTCTGGCTTTCATAAAAGTAGCTGTAAACATAAGCATGTAGTTGTCCAGGCAATTTAGACAGTAACGGTCGATGGTTAAAAAATTTTCATCGAAGTTATATATGGGTGTTCCATAAATCTTCTTACAAGTGCATTGACACGACTCAAGCGGGTCTTTCCAAAATCTTTTTTAAATGCATTCTAATCATTCGCCAAAAAGATGATTTAAGAAAAAGAAAACCGCCTAAAAGTAATGCCGCATTTCACCCAAAGCAAGGAGTACTATCAAACTACAGTAGCGTCCTATTAGCTGCTTTAATGTGTTTGGTTATGGCAGCAGTCTCACGTTAAATGAACTGGTACACCGCTCTCCTACTCTATTCAACGCGCTCCAAGAGTTCAGAAAAGGTGTTCCATTTTTGTGTTTCGCGAAAAAAACCTGTTTTTGCCGCTGTGTTTCGTAAAACTCAGTTAAAACCTTCAGCTTTAATTGTGTCATCGTAGACTTTCCGTGGAGCGTAGACGTGCCGCATTTATAATTCACGTATTGAACATAACGTCAGCTCTTACCAACTTTTAGTGTATATACCACTTTTTACACTTCTGAACCGCCAATGGAAGCTGGCTTGACTCCATTCCGTCAGTAAATTGCGCCAGAGCAATTCTTAGCAGCACAGGTTTAAATTCCATTCGGCACACTTATTTCGGAGAAGGTAGGGTCACTTTTACTCATGCGCATTCTTATCGGGATAGAAAGACTTAACCAGGTTGTCTTTTGACTTCATGCTTTAGGGCCTCGTAGGCCACCAAAGTTACTAAAATTACTAAGGCCAGTCCGTCCTGTCTTTGTTTGATTACTTCGGTTAGTATGTTTTACAAACCTGCCCTTGCAAATTAAACTTGGCAGAAGTCTTCTACTCCATCGGAGCCGCGTATTTCCACCTGAGGTAATATTGGAGTATCCTTCTAAAACCATTCAAATTATAAAGACAAGTCCTCACTTCTAGGCTCTGGTCAAAAGGTACGCACTGAACCAATACCAGTGACAGACCTTAGAAAAATAGCAGGTCTTCGCTCTTCGTCATCCGCTTTGCTATTCGTAAGTGCTACTTTACGCCTTAGATTGAGTTGTCGTGTTAAGTCACCATGTTTGGTGACTTCCCTACGTTGGATTACTTCTCATAGTACTTCTAAATTGTGCGCAGTTTCAACGCTTGTAGGCTGCCTATGCTGCTGAGACGAGCAGAAATTTGCCGTTTCCCACCGCGCCACTGGCGGTGAATTTCCGCGGCTTCAAAGAAAGTCAAACGGCCTACCCCTGGCGTTGCCGGACAGCCACTTATCTATGTTTGCAGTGCAGCGTTTGGAGCACAGCTGGCGTAAAGTTTGCCGTGGCGCTTATCCCCCTCTTACCCCACTGTAAGCCGACTGGAAAAGTGACCCCGATATTTCTACTCGCAAGGCAACTGTGCTCCCAGCCCGCCAAGATCTGCTTTTTGTTGCTTTGCCTTGTCCGCCAGAGCGGCAGACAACTCGCTTTTCTGTCGACGTATGCAGAGTTTTACCCAGTGTAGGATTCGGCCCGGTTGCGTGTCCAGGCGTTGTCGCCTTTCACAGGCATGTGTCCGTGTGCGTGTGTGAGCCAAGCGAGGATGCAAAATCCAGTTCTCATGAGTGCACTTAAGCGCAGAAACCCGAGCGTGCCCCCTCATGTCACCGCCATCGTCACCTCGTCTTTCTCTCTGGCCGCCGCGCCACGGCGACACCTTAATGGGCAGTGGAAGGGGAGGGGAGTAGAGTTCCATGAATGGCAGTCTTACAACGATGACCTCGGATGACCCTGTCGTAATCAGACGACGGTGTATGCGTCTCCCGCCTCCTAAGCTCTGGGACCCCACCGACACCATGTGCGCACTTGAGTCCGTCTGGCTTTGCTATTGCCGTTTTATATTCTCCTTGAAGAGAGCAGTCGGCGCCCCCTGTGGACCGAATGTAGCAAACTGGTGAGAAAAATGAACAAACAGCAGCATTTTGGTGTAGTTTCAACCAGTTCTCAGTACAAATCGCGAATCAGCAGAGAATTACGTCAGCCTCAAACCAAATACTTGGGTCGGAGGGTGAATTACTCCGTGACTGATCACTAACCGCGTATCAGCCCTGGCTAATACAACTTTAGTTCCGAAAAAATGGTTTTCGTTTCTTCACCAAGCAGACCATAGGACATGCTTAATGTGAGACGTGCATCACAACAACTTGAGAACCTCGAGAAAATCACAGCTAGAGTGTCTTTGTGTCTCAGTAAACTATTCCCTCTAATGTAAGTCATCAAGGACTTTGATTCCCATGTATTTTCGACACTTGGAAGTATTACTAAGCACCCCATACGGAGACACTTCTTCACGACCTCAGGCTCCGTTTGCCAACGCATCCGAAACGTCAGGCGAGTAAAGTTAATGTTTTTGCAGTCGAATTTTCTTCTGTATAGACCTCACAGCGAAATATGCACAATTAATTAGTAGGAGGAGCAAATTCTAGTTACGAAGCTTATAGGCCGTTCGAAACCAACTGTTTGGCTTCTCTGAGGTTTATGTTTGCCAAAAGATGTCACAGAATCAAGACCACGCACGAAGACGTGTTTTCGCAAAAACGACTCCAAAGAATCTCTTGGTAGGAAATTCTAGAATTCAACTAGTCCAATTGGCCTCTGGCCCAACGTTCTTTGTTTAAGGCATCCTCCTTGAAACCGTTGTTTTTCTGCTAAATTCAGCTAGGTGCCGGTCAAGGACCGCTGTTGTAGATTATAAAGTGGTTGGGAGGTTAGCAGTTTCTCTACGCGTTGGATACAACACATTAATTTGGTAAAACAAGGATTGTTCTCACTGGTTCCCGGGCATGTCTTCGTTGACAACTATATTCAGTTAGAAGACGGCGACTGAGAAGGACGTCATAAGAATTCAATTGTTTAACGTCTCCATCCCTATCAACGCGGAAACCAATCCCATATACCCAAACGAGAATTCCCTCTGGTGCCTGTTCAAACGTTGTAATCTGGTTATAACCGTAGAACCCTTTTCTAAGTAGCTCGTTGAAGTTCCGCTTGGGACTACTATACCTTTATTTTGCCAGCAAGGGAAGGTCTGCATCCAAGACTCGGTGTGGGACCTCTGCGACGAGCACACGCCCCTTATTAGAAGAAGTGGACATGGTCGCTAGAGCAGTCATTTAATTCGCCTGGAGTTTTCGATTCAAAATCTGATCCATCGTCGGAGGTAACAAAATATAAGGATGCTGAGAGCGTCCCCACTTGTTGTCAGCAGGCAGTCGCCTCCTCACGCCACTTGAATTTGGGACTCCCTATAGACCACAGTACTAAAGCAGAAAGCCCCACGGCAACGGTAGAACACGTATGAAGTCGTTTACTGGACCTGAAGCATTGCTCTGAACACGTTTGCCCGAATATGCAGGAGCAGTGAGGTAGTTAAGGTTGACAATCGTGTGAGCCACGGGATGTGTTACTTGGCGCCTGGTAGATGTCCCCTGGTCTGTGTACAAGTTCTAAGCCAAGTGGCGTAAGGAGGCGGCTGACGGCTTTCCATACATCCTTGACGTGCGGAAGGACGCGACATGGTCACATCGTCCGGTTCGACGAGGCCGAAATTCCCGCAAAATATGACTTTCATGCGAGAAACGGGTTGCATTAGCGTTCTGGAGCACCCAGTCCATCAACAGATGCTATGTCTTCCCCCCTCCGTAGTCAGCGCTAAGACTTCGCCGTAGCAAAGAAATTAACTACGCGGGGAAGGTGCTTATAGGAGCAATATTAGTGAACCACATTTTCGAGTAACTATCCTCTCGGCAACTGACACTGCTGATCGAATGGCTGTAATTAACAACTCGGACGCCGGCGATCAAGCAATCGTCGCAGCAGGTACAACCATGGGTGCTGAATGCGAGAGCTGCTAATTTTGGTAGATTTATGATTGCCTGGCAGCTGCACCATCTAGATAAGGTGCCCCTTATGGGTCCGCTAACTTTACCTATTTCTTTCTCCGGTAGTGGTTTCTAGTATGAATTTGAGACGTCAGGTGAATAAAATTCTTGTTCCAGACATATTACATCCTTATTTTCAGTTACTTCATAGAACTCTCCTTTTCACTTGTATCGATATTTTCCTTGCCTTGGAAAATCCAGAACTGCCTATTTTGGTCATTTTACCCAGGTTGTAGATAGTGTAAGTTTAAGAAGTGTTCCATTCTCCTGTTTTTGCGCGTCGATGTCTGGAGTTTAATGAAATTTTGTCTGTCAAAATCAGAGTAATTTGGGTTGAAGAGTGAGTCCAGCAGCTTTTCAACTTCCCCTAGCCAGATTTGAAAGCGCTGGCCTTCGAGGGTCTGAGCTGTGTGAACGATGTGTTTTGACGGACATCAGTCGTTTTTACTTTCATCCTTTTTTTTAATTTTCAGAGGCATTTCTCAAAGTTGGGTGGGGCCTGGATGTTATCCAGTTATCCCTTTAAAAATTCAGAGACTGTGGCGGTCTGGTGATCGCTGTCTTCGAGCATGAACCTGCTCGGAAATGGCATTCAGGAGAGATTCAGTAATGAGCACAAAAGTTTTACCAAATGCGATTTTTTCGCCTCACACGAAGCGCTACAGAATTACTGTCACGAATGAATAATTCGCTCATTACTTCGCACGAGCACAGGTAGGCGACTTCCTCCTTGCACCTTCGGAGGAAATGAATCAGACTGAACGATGTTCCCAGGGTCTCCTTTGCTTGGGAGGGGACGGGCGACTAGTTGGTTTTACTAGATTCGTTGAAGTAAAACATGCAGATGGGCAGAAGCATGTTTTCATTCGAAAATCATGCATACTAAGAAGAGTGAGGGGCAAAATGCACAAAAATGTGCAAATTAGTTTGACAGGCTGATCTATCTCAGGCAACTCAGAAAGGCCGTTCTGTTATGGTCCTTGGTTCTGGCAACCTGCGTACCACCCGATACTCCGTTATAGGAAATTATTGTGCACACTCGATCGGTAGGCAATCAGATATTAAATATTAACAAATTTGTTTTAATTAGCGCCCATAAGGGTATTTTTCACCGTAAATAAAAAAAAATTCGAATGAATCAAGCTTCTAAGGATAATTGTTGGTGCTATCACTATCGATTCAAACTTTGGCCTCGGGTCCTACTTTGACACCCAGAAGGAGGATGACAAGCTCCGGTTACCCACAGGATTCAGAAAGGTTATCTCTCCGGCTTTCGAAACTTAGTTTTTATAGGCAAACGTTTAGCTAAACTATGGGCTCACTGTTCACCTATAGGTAGGTTGAAAGCCGTATAAGCAGTGGCCTCAATATCACACTTGTTAATGTCTACTAGGGAGGAATGCTTTCAGTTATGACACTGAAACACCCCGCATTAAGGAAAGCTGTTAATCAAGGGGTTCATCTTCTGTGACAACACAAGGGTCTTAGTAAAATTGGATACCCCGTAAAACAGGAGTATTATCGGGATTGAATTCAGCGAGAATGACGTTTGCCCCCACTAGATTTGGATTTGGAAAATATCTTCGTATGCGGTTCTACCAACCAATGCTTGCGGAAAATTTCCTGCCGTGTAGCATTTTCAACGTAAGTCCATTTTAATAGCCAAACACGCACCTTGTTCCTCCTGATTAACATTAAAGTCTGAGTCACAAAAAGCTTAACACAAAGTCGCCTACAAAGAACTTTACAGACCAGCAATTCTCGAGACGGCACCGTCTTGGACGAGGGGAAATTTAAGTATCGTGTTATGCAAGAGGAGGTTCCGAAATACATTCTTCTAATAAAACTACTCCCACGAAAGCTCGAAGCCACATCTCTTAGTCTGTGATTTCTGAACTTGTGTACACTTACGTCTGCATGCCGCAAACCAGGTTCAGAAAGGGCCCATGCAAGATAGCCCTTTGATCCCTGCGTCCTTGGCCGAACACTGTCGTTTGCATCTGAGCGCGCACTCCGACATACACATTACATGCAAATGTGACAGCCGGGAACGTCTGCTGACTTCACCCCCCGACTGGTTTAAAGCTAGACTGCCGGCGGCACGACCAAAAGCACAGATGAAGGTGCCCGCCCCTCTCCGGTCTGGACGGCGACAGTTCCAGCACACTTCGTGCCCCGGTCCCGTAATCCCGGGTGGTCCACACTCCCGGGTCAGAGCTTGCGCCCGCCTCTGCACCATCCGTGTCATTGGGACTAACATCTCGCATTCTGTGATTCACACAGCTTTGTGACCTCAGCAGGATGGTGGCCTCCTCCTCCCTCCGCCTTCTCTTGCGTTCTGTCTTGTCCCAAAACCTAGCCCGACTTCACTTAATCTAGCTACCAGAACGTGTGTAGTCCTATAATTTCGGACTCTTCACGGATCTGTCCATGCCATGAGCTGCAAGTCTTAATGTCGAAACCTTCAACCACAATAGAGGCATGTCAGAACAGCCGGCTTGGTAGACCCAACAACCATTCAGCTTCCGCCCGCTACAAAATACCGAGTTTAATACTTCTGCTCAAGCACTGCATGGGCTAAGTTACTGATCCCGTCGGGAAATACATCAACTGCTTCCGAGATCTACAACGCGGTTGCCGCCCCGCCCCCCCCCCCAACTTGATGGAGCTTAAGAAGGAAGAGTCTGTTGGTCGAGGAGGTTCAGGAAAATAGTACTTAAAATGCTTTTTTTAAAACTCACAATGCCAGGCAATATTGGACTTTCAGCTGAAACCGATGGTTCGAAAATGAATAATGAAAATTTTCATTGTACCCTGGTGTGAAAAAATCGGTGGCTTTGGTGAAATCGTACCCACTACAGAAATTGAAAGGCTTTAGTGCAGGAAACTCTAACCACCTGAGCAAAGAGACGTCACAACTAAGTCAAATAAATTATTTAAACCTACTACAACCCCTTACTAATTAATCATGCCTGGTAGTCATCTAGTGGGTTCTAGATTGATTGCTTAGGAAATCCTGCTTGGGCAGTCAGCTTATTGTATCCCAATTGATGCATTCCAAATGTTGCAGTAGGCTGGACAGTTGAAGACCTAAGTGAGATCAAACTTACGGTTACCGGTGGGGTCTCGTGGCTCAAGTAGTTGGAGCATTGGCTGTTCTAAAGCCTTTCCCGGTTTGTCATGGGTTCGATTCCCACCAAGGCCGTTGTGTTTTTCGAAACCGGGTAAATTGAACTATTTAAATCTGCCAAACTCCTACTTATAAAACATTACTCTTTATTACGGACTCTCAAAGTATATAAGCCACAAGACTAGCTTTTGCACTCCCGCACCCCTCGAATAAACAGAGCAAGGTCCATATGTTATTTTGATGGAAATTTTCCGCCTTTCTGTTCTTGCTATACGGCATTTGTTCCCGTCTTCATACTAACAGGTATTAATCGGTTAGGGTTATTTCTTGCAGTGTGGACGAATTACTTGCTGCTTAAATTTACTGATAATTGTGTCGCCAGTCGGAGATATTTTTTTGCATAAACCAATGCGTCTAGTCCGATCTCCGATGGGCTTGTCTTCAACCTATCAAGAGTTTATTCTGGCAGGTCAGACTGTAGGGACGTTTATGTGCCCCCTCCCACCCTGCGGGACAGGGTCACAGGAATGGTTCTTAACACAGATGCATTTGCGCTGAATCCCGGTGAAATTAGGGATAAGGGTAAGGTTAGTTTTGCGTTTAGGGTTGACGTTAAGATTAGGCTTAGGGTTCCGGTTCGAGTTAGCGTTACTGGCAATGTTAAGTGAGCAGGGCATTCCTACTCCCGTTTTCTGTTAGTGCGCCCATCGAACCAATTCTGTCCGGTGAGGCAGACTCCGTGTGATTCTCTTTCGCTCAGAAAATGTGAAGCGAAGTTGGGCTGCTACCGCAGGTTTGAAAGGTCGTTCATTGATGGAATAACTCGGTCCGTACGGAATTGAGGGTCTAGCTGAAATGTCCTTTTGGCGGCAATTTGTTGTCGGAATTGTTAAATTCCGGTTTTTTGGGACGAGGAGTCGTCATGGCTGTGGCACGCGCTTCTGTTGGCTACTGTGTCGAGATGCCTCTGCAGTTTTCCAGCCACTGGAACGGCATTGACGTGCGAAGGGTGACCGAGATCTATGCTACCAATATGCCTCTCTCCATGAGCCGGCTCACACTAAAGCCACTGCTGTCTCCTCGCATAGCCGCAATTCTCGCCTGGCCGGGCCTAAACCAAACCTGGATGGTCTGTTTTTGAAAAGTACGCACCCATAAGTGGTGACCAGGATACCACCAGATTAAGAATATCTCCCCACATAGGACGATAGTAACCTCTAAGCCAGGCGGATATTTTCTAGGCATTTGTTTGTTCCCACACACCAGCGTGTTGGCCCTGAACCAGTTATTCGTTCTTCTCTCTCCCTTGCCTTCCTACGTTGCAGCTCTTCAATAGCCGACGTCAAGAGAGTACGATTACCTTCCTACTAGCTGACAGCTTCCCCGAATTTACTTTGAGTGTGAGCCTTATGCAAGGTGTGACCACAGCCAACCCTCCCCACCTCATGATTGAAGCCGCTAATCGAGCTGATCAAGCGGTCTGTGTGGAATCGATACGATGTCCGGAGCCGCTCACAACCACATCATCGGCTCCCCGGTTAAGTGAGATGACGAAGGCCCCGGATGGGCCCAGCCAGACCCCACAGGTGGAACTGAAGCGTTCCGATGGTGAGCTGAAGAGTTCCAGCGCTGCTACTGAGAAGAAACCAACCAGCTTCTGGGAAGCCGTCATTGAGAACAGCAGCCCCAGACTATGGGTCATCGCCACACTGGTGCTTTCCGTCCTCTGCCTGCTTCTCTTTACCGCCCTCCTCTGCACCTGCTTTTGGATTTGCAATCTGAAACGACAGTACCGACGCAAGCGGTGTCGTGGCACCTGCCGCTTTGGATGCAAGTGTCCCCCAGATGTAATTCGTCAGGCAGCCACTGATGCAGCTGTCTGTGGTCCCCTGGGTTCCGGTTTGGGTACCATGCCCAACGGTTCGGTTCTCGGTTATCCTAGTGTGGGTCGCTCTTGGGCCGTGCCTCTCAATGGCAAGATTCCTGTGAATCCACTTTATGTCTCTCTCGGAGCAAATGAAAAACTCCTCTCTGTTCAGGATTCAGGCACACCGCCACCACCACCGTCAGCACAAATGTTGCCCTTTCAGGGGTCCGCGGCCGGCTCTGCTACGGGCTCTGGGCAGAATTGGACGCAGTACCAAACGTCCATCCCCAAAGGCAAACGCTTGAATCAGGATGCCATGTGGTGCAGCCATAGTGATGGCTCTTCCCTCTCTGAACACACGATGGCCTCCGGTGTTGGCAGTGGCCCTGGTGCGATGCGAAGTCAGCCATCTAGATCCTCTGGACAACCCACGGGATTTCCCTTCAATGCCTCTAGCGCCAACACAAGTACCTGTCTGCAAAGTTACTGTCAAGGTGACGGTGAGGCGATACAGGCCACCAACGCAGGCCTTTTGCACTCGGGGAGTCCAGCTCGCTTCGAGGACTTCAAGGGAGAACCGACCGCGATGACAATGAGTGCCATGCGAAACGGCAGCATGTCGGCCTTCGAGCGTAGTGGCATCGGCGCGCACCCGGTGGACATGCGAGGTACCTGTGTGTAGTTTTTCCCCCTGCTTGTGCTATACTGCCTGCCTCTGAATGGACTCACAGCACCGAAAAGTGTAACCGCTTACCCGTCTACTTTTAACCTCAATAAAATCCCTATTGATTTTATAGGATTTTTCTAGTTGGTCTCCGCGTTTGACGCGAACTGGGGTTATAAGCGCTTACTTTCATCTTACAAATGTTTCTTGTTATGACACAATAGGCTTGCTTTGGAAATTATAATTCCCCTTCCGTAATTAGAGGAAAATTATAAAAATGGTACCCCAGAAGTGGATGCCATTCATACCAATCGAATGCTCACATTATGTAAGTAACGTTGTCTCAACTATTTTTTTTAATGCCACGGGTTTTTAGAGAATTTGGCAAGCCATTAATGCCTGAATCATGTTAAATAGCAGAGAAATATCTACCTACCGTATGCTTCATGACGCGGTTCCCTTGTCTTAAAACCTTTGCCTCCACTTCACTCGTAGTAAGTGCGAACGCCTCCCGTAAAGTAGCGATTCTCCATGCTTTCGTCCAGAAAAAGAAGACATCCGCCTTCACCACCGTTCTTTCACGTGCTACGTCATCATGGAAGTTTACAGTCCAGAATCGAGGTCTAGGTGAATCACGATTTAACTAGAGAGGAAGTTTCGTCTCCTGGTAGCTGGCAACCTTGGCCTCCATTTAGGCTCGGTCTGGATATGATCAGCGTCTCTTAAGGCGTTTTGACACTGCCGGTATCAGTTCGTTTCTGCTAAAAGCGCAGTTGCATTGGTGAGAGTAACTAGACTCGGGTAAAGGGGCGCAAATCAGCTTATAAAAGTCGCGAGGAATCCTGCATGCCTATTGGCTCGGTCACTCTGCTGCTGTCCAATATTCCGCATGCACGACACGAACTCGCCTTTGGGAGCAGCAATCTTAGTTTTGTGCATGCTCTGTCTAGCAGTTATCTATTAACACCTGTGCATTTATTGCCCTCTTCAAACTCCGCAGGTCTCAACGCTGACACCTACGATCAAACTCGCGAGGCCGGTGCGACATTTGCGCACGCAAATGAGACTGCAAATATAACACCCCCAGCCGCTTTTTTTGATGCCACTGCAGCTAGTCCAATTCCCACGGGCGCCGTCACCAGCAACAGTAAAAACATCCGCCCACTCGATGGTGTTGACTCCAAATTGAATCATCTGGACCAGTCATGGACATTTGGAAGCGAAAATGCGGGGAATTTGTCCAGGAACACATTCACGTCTACTTACCAAAACCATCCACTTGGCGGTATTAAGGTCCTGCCTACTGGTGGTTTTTACGGGGGCAAGCAGGCCCCCAGCTCGGTGGAATTCAAGCGCCGTGATGGCTATCTTAACGGGATTTCTATCGAGGAATCCGCCACCAGACGCACCACGGGTCTTACTTCGCGTCTTCTAACCCATCCGCTGACTGAAGATGTCGAACAGATCTATGGGTATGATAACCCTGGAGGTACACCGCTGCACGGGCTTAGTAACAATCTTGTGCCCTAGGAAGTCGATGAAGCGGAAGTGATAGTTATCTTTGAAACCCAAATCCCCCCAGAAACCTGCTTAAGCATCCAAAGATTCATGCCGGTCAGTAAATGCAGGAGGTCTGCTTGCCAGCAGGCGCACCTCATAGAAGCCGGGGAGGGTGCTTACGGTAGTGTCACGGTCTTCAAGCCCGTAAAATTGTGTACTGTATTTTTCAACTCACGCTCCCCTAACCTCCAACCCAGCCATTCGTATCGTGGAATACTCAGAGGGTTACGTTGCCTTGCTTAAACCTCACCCTCCTACCATTCTGTCCTCTTCGTTCCACTCATTTCTCCGTTGTGCAGATTGAAACACCCCTTGCGGTTTGTGGTCGTGGCGTCATTTCACTGCTGGAACTTGTATAAAGCTACTTTCTTTTTATTTCTTGTTTCTGTCTCCACTCCAATGTGTACCAGCGGCAGCATGTTGTCCTCTAAAGAACTCACTCTCAACTTCTGCACTGCTAACATCTCACATATTTTAACATTTTACCACTCTTGGTTATCATTAATGGGTCTTCACGGCTGCTTCCTTTGTAAATCTTTCTCTTTCTATCGGTTTTCCTCAAAGTCAAAAGTCGCCGAATTTTCGGTCTTTCAGGTTATGGTCAACCGACCATTTTTCGGGGTTTACCGGATTTGCACTAACTTCTCTTTTAATGTGCTACTACATACATTGAAATCTTAAGACAATTGCAATGGAAAACATGCAATCGAAGCAAAAATAACATCGGACAACACTTGTTGGTGCATCAGCAATCACCAGTCCTTGTTTGACTGGCCCCCAAGTCGACGGTATCATGAACCACTTGGCCAAAATTACGATCACTGGTCGGACTCTTCACGATAGTTAGCTAGTTGCCGTTTCACCCACCGAAGACCATCAGACTCATCTTTCTCTCCAGATCCGAGTTAACCATATTCGTCAGCTTCTCGAGTTGATCACAACCGTCCCTACAACGGCAGCACTAACACTGACAGGGTTTAAGAAGGTAGATACTGAGGACAACCGCCGCGGGACAACGGGGTGTATGCACGAATCGCCTGCGATGGTCTTCTTTTACTGCATGAAAAGCAGGGACGGATTTTCATCATCGAGGATCAATCTACGCCTGCAATTCTACCCGGATGCAGCAATTTTCGACCACAGAAAGTTTGCACAGATCAGTGAGACTCAAGCACGCAGCCCTATGGGACAGAATGGCTTCCCTCATAACCCCATCATTTCTTCTTTGCTGCTGAGCATCGCGGAGAGACCCGGTGCTATACGGCAGGCTGGGCATACCTCGTTACGCTCAAATTGCAAGCTTTTTACTGCGCGACAGTTCATCGACACTTTCACGTCTACATGTTGCAATTTGGGGCCCAAAGCCTCTTCACTTCAACAAAAGGATTGAAGAGGAGAGTTTTTCAACTGATCTTAATTAAAGGGCTAGGCTCCATGGCTGCCTTTATCGCCTGGCTTGCAAGTACAGGATCAAAGCTTTGTAAGCCTTAGAGCATAGGTTATTCAACCTTACAGGTTCCGTTATGCCACTGTGGTAGTTGGTGCCAACCGAAAGGATTTCCATGAAATCAGGAACGCTCGTTGACCCCAATTCACAGACTCAGATCTAATCTTCTCGTTCGAACGCTTCTAAGCTGATAATAATTTTGTTATGAGGCCATCCAATCAGCGACACAATTTGCCCATATTTGCTCATCCTTCAGATAGAGGCTCAAGGGTCTTTGTTATGGATGTGTAGTCTTAGAAGTAAGCGGGTAAAGGTTGTGCTAGCATCTTTCAGTTAGCGAGCCTGGTGGCTAACCAGATCTGACAGCCGTTCAACGTCTTTTCCGACAGTAGCTTTGTTATCATCATACGTCAGAAATAGGCAGTTTGTACACGTAGTTCTTTTATTTCCATGAGAGGAATGGCAAATAACTAGGTCATGGTAACCACAAAAATTAACGAAGTGTTCGGACTAGTGAGAGTTCGACAGTCGCGAAGGGCGTGGTCCATCGTGTACCCCAAGGCACATGGACGGTGACTTGCACGGCATCTACGGCACGCCCTCCTACCTCATGCACCTGACTCCGATAGCAAGATAGAGTCAGGATGACTGTAGGTGGGGTCAAAAAGGTTAAATGGCCCGTCTACGCGTGTCATACACGTCTGTCTCGCGCACGATGAACCAGCTTTCCACACTTAAAAGAAGGAAATTGTCTGGATCCCAACTGGGTGGGAGTGCTATGGCGGCTACTTTAAGAAGGAGCCACTAGAGCCTGACGTTCCACTCTGAGAGGAGGATTGAGTCACCTCGTCAGCTGACAGCCACCCACGTCACGGCTCTTATCGCGACCCGTTATAGTTTAAAAGCATGTCAGATTGTTAACGGCGAGTAACCTCAACTGACTGCCGTGGGGACGCTGTCCACAGGGTCGACCTCACTCGTACCTTCATCTCCAGGCCTCAATCCACTGTCCGAGCCGGTCAGTCATCTGATGCGAGTGTTGAGCGCATGTGGCCGCCAGCGCTAAACTACCTGTCTAAGCGTTCAACACAGGAAATGACCTTCCTCACTACAGCACATTTGTATGCAAAGGGGGTATGTGGCTCCGATCTCACACGCTAGAGATAGAGAGAAAAACTTTGAGCCTGATTTGCAGCCCATCATTCAGACACCACATTACTCACACCGGACTGACGGAGCGCTCTGAGTTTTATCATCAGCTAGCAACCTTCCAACACATGATGTTTAGTGTGTCTTGACAGCTTAAAGAGCGTCATATTTACTATAATGAGTAAAGGGCTGCCGATCTGTTGGGATTGGCTCCATGGAGTCGGCGTCACTCTCCTCTCGCCCATGCTCCAATCGATTGTTCAAGTCGGTTTAACGATTAAGCGGTAGGTTACCGACCGCGCACATTACAGACACTGAAAATGACCCTTTATCCTCCCCGGACTGTATATGTGCATTGGGTGGCAAACTCTACTATTGACTTTCGAAGTAGAGACGGTACGGTGTTTGCAGTGTTTTGTTAGTTCTCAATGGGCGCGAAAATTGTCATCACCGTCTCTGCGCTTTGTAGGTGAAAAATCCTCCCTGTGTCTCAGTTGTTTGTAACAGAGCCTTAGAGCAGGCGAGTCAGGTCCAATCTCGCAGTTGTGCTTTAGACTGGCCTAGTGTCAACCACCCCTGAAATCGTTTCCTAACCTGTAATCCTGTAAACCTAACCTCAACTGTACGACAGACATAGTTTACCGGTAACAGCCTGCCCTCCAACTCTAGTTATGACCCTAATCTTAATGGTAAACCTGAGCCCAATCTCCTATCCCACCATAAATTTTATCAAAAATGTAACCCTCCATTTAGCTGCATCAAATGTACATGAAATCGAAGCATGTTTTGAGTTTCTGGGCAAAAAATAGGCCACTTTGACTGAGTTTTGGTATACAATGAAACAGTGGAAATAAGAGTTGGAGCTATGTATGTGCGTGGATCCGGGTTTTGCAGTTATTTAATCGAACTATTCAGAAATTTTGCCTCCGTGAGGATCTACGAGTACAGCATGGATGTTTCAGCCAGCAAAGTCTCTATCGAGTTTTATAGTCTTCGGTTGCTTAGCTTCAGTGGTTGAAAGGCTTCGAGCAATTGTGACAGGTAGGGATGTTTACGCTAAAGTGGACACGGGGTCCATTCAGACCTAACGGGGTGTGGAGGTGCGGGCAAGTGCGAGGAGTTTACCGAACGTTCTTCACGCTACCTTAGGGCCCACGTCGCTGCTGCTGTATGACTCAGTAGATTTGAATGTCAACGTCAACCAGCAACCATTGGCGGTTAGGGAAGGGTGTCTGGCTTCAGTAGCATTTTTCCTAGGTATCCCAGTTTTACCCGATCGTCTATTCACGGCCACTTGTGTTCCGTTGCATTCAGATCCATTCCACCAGGCAGATGGCCACCCCTCTAGATCCACACAGGAGGTACTCGTAGGTTCTTTGATTGATTTTGAGCAATGTAGCTGCAAAAACTGGGATTTGGCACAAAAATAGAAATTACATATCATTATTACATGGCCAGTGCTAATTAGTAAAGTTTTGCCAAGTCATCGGGGAAGTTCTGACGGCAAATGCATGGCTGTTTTAATATCATTCTATAAACTTAATATGCAGTCTATTGTTCATCCTTTTTTGGCCTATGGATGCATAAGAGTTATAATACAAAAGCGAACCGAACTAATTTTCGGAAATAGTCTCCATCATCAAGAAGTTGTGATGCATAATCGAAATCCTAAAGCCATAGTGGCACGAGGTTAGCGCTTAAATTCATCAACTGAAGCGAGGGTGTTTTTAAGCTTAGCATCATTCTGCCTCTATAAGCCCTGAATGTTTCCAAAAAATCACTTCTCGCATGGTGGACAAATGACTTGTATTAAACTAATCCGTTTGGAGAACAGGTGCCTGTTCGACTGATTTTTTATCTGTAAATATTTACTTAAGCCCGGATATGTGTGTCTTGACGGTACTGAATTATGTTTAACAGTTTTTTTAACAGTTTTTTTGAAAAGGTGAAGATATTTGCAAATGAACATAAGGCTATTTGAGGGTAAACACCCTGCACGTAAGAAATGAATTGTATACTTTAACTGACAGAATCGTATTGGAGTTAAGAGGTTGATAAGAGCCACTACCAGGATCAAATAAAATGCTTAATTAGTTAATAATTTATCCCTAGCCCGCAATAACCTGGTTAAATACCGCTTCTAGGATTATAGCTAAGCAGTTTACTATAACTAATGGCTAATATTACAGAATATCATGCTACTTTGACCTTTAACTGCCTGTTCGCTTTGAGGTTCAACTTTATTTTTGAATTTTAAATCGCATCCAGTTTAAAATAATGTACGCTTTATTGATATCTATGACTAAAAACAAAAAACACGCAAAGGGAAGGATATCATATTTGTGGAAGTTGTAAAATGTGTGAACGAAGAAGTTAATGAGCTTCATGCTGCAGTCGTCTTGGTAGTAGAAATTGTTACTCCAAAGAGGATGGATCCTTTAGGATACCGCTTGAACCAACCTCCTTAATAGGCCGAATATGGAAGCAGGACCCATTTAGGGCTCAGCAAAGGTTAACGTTTTGACTGTGAGGGTTGGCCTTCATCCTTTGTAAGCATAAATTATATCTAGCTCTCGGTGAAAGTTTGCTACTACTCAATATACGTGCTTTCATTCGGTAAGATATTCTGTATTAGTGTTCCAGGTTAGAACTCACCAAAGGCAGTCTGTCCCTAGTAGGCATGTTTAAAATATGACATCAATGTTTTCTTTGTGACAAGCAGATTGTGGTTTTGTCATTTAGGCACAGTACACCGCCATTTACCTCCTTTTAATTGTTAATTTTTTAGTCTTGTCAGATACGAGCCACAGGGACTGTAAAACCTGAGGTTGTGCATGGCTGGCTGATGATGGCTAGTAAGGCAAAACGGCCATTCTGTCTCCCTGGTCGTTGATGTATGCTGTTTAGCCTAGTTAAGTTTATGTATAGTAACTGATAATAATGGAATTTGCTTGCTAAAATTATATCTTTTTAGCCCGACACAATACGCTCCGATCGGTCCAGTTTGACCAGATAAACAGAAAAATAGAGTCTCACCGGCTTTACGTTATCGGAAAATTACTGCCTTGATAATTAAACAACATGAAACAGGGTTTTCAATTGTGATTTGTGCTTATTAGCTCCCAGCCACTGTGAAGGTTATGTCCTATGGAATAATTTGTACCGTTCTTTTTCAAAGTGGGAGCTTATTGTGGGAGTATACTAACCGCCTTCTTTTGTAAACATAGGCCCTATCCCACAGCCATTGCGTACAATCTCTGCATTATTCAAAAGGTTATTTTGCATTTTTCCGAATGCGCAAAAAAACTCAGAAAGGTCTTCTCACTTTAAGAGATCTATTCAATATTCCTGAGACTTGTTATATCCTTC
The DNA here is from genome assembly GCA_017591395.1 of Schistocephalus solidus. Taxonomy (NCBI): domain Eukaryota; kingdom Metazoa; phylum Platyhelminthes; class Cestoda; order Diphyllobothriidea; family Diphyllobothriidae; genus Schistocephalus; species Schistocephalus solidus. The sequence continues at coordinate 85,255 of WEDG01003784.1, read as the reverse complement.
CCGTTAAGAAAAAAAACACGAGTTGACCACCGTCGTAGAATAATCATTACAGTCGGCTATGTGAACGCGCACTTTTTGGATAAGCTGTATGGGGTTCAATATAAAACTCTTTGATTGCAGAGATATCTACATAGAAGGTTGCCTGATGGTCAATTTTCCCACTGTTTAATGTATGTCATTACAGTTTCCCTTACTGTTATTGGAGTCCTTACACGACAGATGCCCGTCTCTTTTCGCCGAGTGGCTTCTTGTTTCTGTTTATGGGTTGGGGTGAGGTTGCAAAACAGGGAGTAAGCGGATACGGGACTCTCACTCAAAGGCCTCTGTTTTAAAGATGTTTAGTTACAAAATTTATTGCACATCTCACAGAAACTATCTACAGAGAACGGACTTGCGAAAATAACGTTTAGCTGGTTATTTAGAACTGCCTTCTTGCACTTGTTATGGCATTCTGTGTGGCTAGGACAGGCCATACGACAGGGCAAGGAGTCGGCCTGATAGCGAGGTAGCATCCTCCGTGGCAAACCAGCACAATCAAAGCACGCACTTATCGTCGTGCTTGAAAGGCTGACATTTGACAAGATAAAGTAGTTCTCCTTAGGTAAGGTGACTTACATGGTGCCCAAAAACAGGACAACAGAACGGGAACCGTTCACAGTACAGGTGACTTTGCGCTAAATTGATGGGAAACGAAATTTACTTTTATCGTTAGGGTAAGGTTAGCGTTTAGGTACACTAATGTTGAATTTATGACTAAGGTTGCGGTGAGTGACTGTAGGGTTAGAGTTAAGGGTTAAGCTTAGATAAAATGGCATGAGCTGGAGTTAGGGCTAGTTTTGGAGTTACACTTCCTGGAATGATGCACAAAGTCACTTTTATTACTTGGGTGGGGCGTTCCTATTTCTACTTCCTGTTTAGGGGGCAGGTAAGCAATCCATACCCTCCTTTCTAAAAGAGGGTCAGACTGCACTAACTCCCTCGTAATTTGGCCTTTATGTCCGCTCTTTCTTCACTGAGGTCCGAGTCCGTTTGGGGCAAGCGATTGACAGCAACTCTTCCTCACATCAGCCAATGCACACAACCTCACTGTGAGTCCGTATGACAGGCTGATCCGGTTTGGCTGTGAACTGCAAACCAGTCTGCGAGATTTCATTGCTCCCACCGCCATGATATCAGAGGTCTCCTGCATGAAACCTAGCAAATTTATTATTGGTGATTAAGTCCTGCTGCCTATGCGTGACAGTCTTTTTAGCCCAGTCTGCCACCAAGTCCACCACCAGTCAACTTACCCTCCTCCTCCTCCTCCTCCTCCTCCTCCTTGTACACCTGATCGTAGGCTACTTCACACGTAAGTCACAGATGCACCATTTCCTGAAGCAGTGATGGACTGCACTGCTTGTGAGGACCAACATGTCAAATATCACCTTTGAAAAGAAATTGAAACCTCACACGTAATACGTAAATGGGGTTCTTTGCTGTCCTCACTATGAACCCACTTGGGGCTTAAATCTCCTTAATGAAAAAAACGTTGAGGCGATAAGTAACTAGAGTGGATTTTTGCGTATACATTGGACGATCTTTGTACTTTCAACCCCTAGAGATATCCTCTGATCCTCCCCTCACAGTTATCATCGCTTAGATCCCCAAGGAAGCCTGTGGTCGACGCTAAAAACCGGTACGAATAAATTATTTGCTTTTGGTTTATACGAAGTTCTACCACCTTAAAGGCGCTAACAACTGGAGAGATTAAGATGATTTTCGCGTCTGGCTGGCATTTCTGCCCCTTATATGTACATGTGTATTCACTCATGAATGGGCTCACACCGATCCGCTTAGCTTCCCGAAACAAGCAAACTTCATATGGGTGTAAGGGGTCACGCATGTTTGTGTTTCCGGTCCCAGCTGGCGGTCGGGGTTATGCTTGGCTGAATGAAGACAAATAGATCCAAAACAGTTCTGTATCAAGATACCCCCAAACTATGTTGTCCCCCTCTGCTATTATAGCTTGACCGACTTCGGCCTGCTTTGGTGGTTGCCTGTTCCTAAGCCCTCCAACGTGTACGAAGCTTGTTTGCTTCGGGGCGCCAAATTGCTCGGTATGAGCTCATTCTTGAGTGAATAAATACCCGATCTGCAGTGACCTAGAAAGACAGGTGGTGAGGCACTGCTAAACTTCGATTCGATGAAGTGCTTATAACCCATCTTGTAAATCCCAGTGGTGTCATCTTGTTTGTGTTTCCGGTCCCAACTGTGGTCAGGATTATGCTTGGCTGAATAAAGGCACATAACCCAAAAAACGTTCTGCATCAAAGTACCCTCAAAATCTTTCACCAATCTCTGCTATTTCTATATCTATATATAATAATGTGAGGCTCACCGATTTGCTTAAGGATCATGCATGTTCCTTTGTGCCCTGGAGCTCACTTTAGAGCCCTCGCAGGCGGTCGCATAACGACGTGTAGCATATGTTTGTAACGTGGAACCGACAAAGACAAGGGTGACCGAATGGCTATTTCTGGTTTATTAGCCGTCATCGGCCAGTCATACTCAATCCTAAGTGTCAACCACTTGGGATTCAAATCCGCGACCTTTGGTAATTGATTAGAACGCTCTACCATTGAACCGCGGGCCCATCGTTTTGTCGGTTGCGATCGGGAATATGATGATGGTGTGCGATTTACCGATCTGCTTAAGGAACATGGATTTTTCGTTGTGCCCTGGAGCTCGCAGGCGCCTCAACGACATAATCAAAAGTTTTCCAAAGCTGCAGGCGTTGCGGACAGTGCCGCCCATGCAGAAACACACTTAGTTCTATCCCAGAGTTTGCGGCTTCGAGGTCCACCGATCCCAGTTACTACCATGATTACGCAGCGTCCCTATTCATCACGCGTGATGTCTCTCAGACATACGCCTGCATGAAAGTGTGACTGTTTAATCGGTACTCAGTCACCCACGCCGTGACAGGAACAAATGCTTGTTTTTATATGCTAATCCCTATCCACTCCCACTATTCCCTATGACGTAGGCTATTTAGAGTTGCAGGCACGCTGCCTGTGGTTTTCGTTATACCAGTCATTAAACCTGAAGTCTAGACCCGGAGGTTCTGCACACTAGGTGCATCTCATATTGGGCACTGGATCTTGAGCAAAATTTCAGCTTAGCACAATAGAGTTGGCTCAAGGGTGTAGTAGATCATTTTGTGAAAGAACCTATGAAATAGTTTGACAGTTCCTTGGTTAGTAATCAATACATAACACGAGTTTACGCCTTCAATAAGTAAGGTTCGTAGGGGGTCTAGATGTGCTTTAAGTAGCTGTCGCTCTCATTTCTGCACCAATTGACTTCCAAGCACAGAATTTTATTGAAGTTAACGCTGTTACCTGTACATTTTGCGGCCGTAAAGTACTGGCATTCCAACTGTGCCTATCGCCAGAAGCCTTCACGACCATTTTTCATTTCAAGCTAGTACTTCCAGCAGGGTTAAATGGAATACGTATTTGAACCCGTGTTTTGTCTTCTCTTGCGAACCCCACACTTTGTGAAGCATGCCTCCCTAAACGATAAATTGGGCCCTGTGAACTGTAAATGTTTCCGATCACAGTTGCTGGGTCGTGTACACGTGGAACAGGTGTCAAGCTTTTGAACTGAATGCCTAGTGGCCATGTGGTTCAAATTCAAACCTCTGGCTGTCAGATGACGGTAAAGAAGCCCAAAATATCAATTTCGGTACTCCTCGTCTTTTTGTCATAATATTCATCGATTTTTGAGCGATTTAAACTGTGCAGACTGAAGCTAAAAGTCAACCATCGTGTAGTGAACGTCATTTCCTGGTGACCAAAATGCAAACCTAAATCGCAAATAGACTATATGCGATAAAAACCGATTATAACCAAGGATAAGTGTGTCTGCGAGATTACGAGAAAGCTGTCATTTCTCTCTCATCTTATTAATTCACAGATAAAAAGGAGATAAAAGGGTTGACTAAGAGCTTTGGTCTCTGCGTCATTCGGATTCTGATATACTGTAACTGTTGGCCTATATAACGGTGTCGGATTGTTGTAAGGTACTCAGTCGCACATATGCTTGATGGAAAACTTAGCTTAATCCGTCTAACAAGCTAGCGGGAGCCATTTAGCAACGAAATAAGTTTCAAGGACGGTTTTACTTGTATTAGGTCTTCGTTGACTGGTGAGCTTTTGATTCCTTAAAGAATACGACTTCGGTGTACACAGTAACACATCACATCTAAATAACCCTGCTTAATCAGAAAAAGAGCAGTCTCAGATATAAGGAATATCTACATCCAAGACCGACAACTTACCTTCCATGTCTTATCTGAAAAAAAGTAAATTTTATTATAATATATAAATGACTATTGTATTTGAGGATAATAAAGTGGTTTTTGAACTTTCATGGAGTGGACAATGCCTGCAAGTTGATTCTATATGGACTTAGAAATCCTTCGAATGGCATGGAAGAAGATTACATGCTGATGAACATACATATACGCAATGTGACTAGAGAATTCTAAATAAGTCAGAGGGCCTTGAGAAGGTTTAAATAAAAAAAAGAAATCCTCTAAAAAATTACGATAGTTTCAAGTTCCTGGAGCTTTTGTGCAGTGCTAATTTCTTGGAGGTCTTCTTACCTTTATTTTATTAAATCTGCGTGTTAATCTTGTAAATATTTTACGTGATTTCAATATAACAAGCACGATCAGTTCAGTTCATCCTATGATCCTAAAACCTAGCATGGTTGAAACCAATATCTAGTCAAAACACCCTCGATGTCAACATGGGTAAGAAAAATCTATGTTTGAAATTATTGCAGATTTAAGGTAACTTTGCAAAAATAATGTCCTCCATCATTTTCAAAACGGGCAATCTGAAATAAAGTTGGAAGTGAAACTAAACGAAAGCTATCCCTAACAAGGCTATGAATAAATACATCCAGTGAAATCTCAGTTTTGGATGTTTTAGCGTATGAATACACGATCTTATGTGCTTTGCAATATGAGCACTTTTACTTTCCTTTAAGAAGGGAGGAGACTTAATACATGTGGGTGGCTGAAATTCTCAAACACTAAAATGTTTTGTACTTATGCTTTTGGCGGAAAAAATGTCGTTTTCTTTCGTCTTCAGGCCAACAAACAGAAGTTCATATATTAGAGAGGGTGATTAGAGAGCATATATTCTGTTTCTTCCACTGTTTTCAAAAACTGTCAAAAACAATATTCAGACGGCGCGTTTGCCATGCCTTCTCTCCCCCTCGCCAACCAGACATCGCCAAACATGTGTCACGGATATGTTTCGTGAGATAGGAAGCAAGAAGGGAAGCATTTGATTTTCAAAAACAATCCTATCTTGAGAAATGAAAATAATGACTGGATCGCTGACAGGCAAAAAGTTATTCTACAGGAGTTTGGCTGTTTCTGGTCAACTGCCACCCAATTGCAAATCCCATAGAATTCGAGGCATGCATATATTTAAATGGCACAAGCACAGAAGGCCTTATGGAGTGCATTGTAGACATCAAAAAGCCTGTGTATCACGCCGAACAAAATTGCACGAACATTTAAGGAGAACGGATCAGTCCAGTAGCTCAATTTCACAGCTGGACCGCTTAAGAGAGTTGCGTCTGCAGCAAACAGCAGAATGCCTTAGCGGATCCGCACGACAGGGTTGGTTGAACAATAAGAGCTTAGTTTGCGTGCAAACTAAGATCTGCTTGATACTCCCAATATCTGGATTAAATATTCAATTTAATGACAAAAAGGCATACTTTTCGTTCCTGCCCTAGGATGGTGCAGGTCCATCGTAATCTGAAAGATCTGATAACAATAATTTACTCAAGTGACCGGTTGTTGGTTCATCCCCAATGATCTGAAGAGCTCACTAATAAAAAGTTTAACTTTATTGCCCATTCGATACGGTCTCGTGTTATTATAGCTAGCTAAAACCTCTGCAGCATCGGTGGAAAATCTGCGAAGCATTTGTCAGGGCAGTCCGTATGGTGACTCACGCAACATGCGTATACTGCTGGCCATATATTGGCAATTTATAAATATTACGCGGTTATCCTGCTGAAAATAGTGGAAATTAGCTGGAAAAGTCATATATACTTTCGTACCGAGCCTAAAAACTTTATTCGACAGATTACGTCCACGCTAGCGTGTTATTTTCTGAGGCGATCGAAAAGCTCAAATAGCTAGCTGTGTTGACCTTTGAACAGTCACAATTCCTGCAGTTGAGTTACCGACTGCATGACGCTTTAGTATGTAAGTGTGAGTTCGACGCATCCGCCTACCAACAGAGGAATCGGTTCCTAGGTCTCAATCACTTCACGCGTGGCCTCAGCGGTGGCTTGTTCACTTATCAATGTCATAGTAAGACTGGGGCCATGCTTTTGTCATTTAAAATGAGCAGTCACCAGCAATCCCGGGTCTCCCTCAAAAACTCTTCTTTTAAGATTATATAATCCAGCATCCAGTTTTGTTCAATGGGGCCTGCATAGTTACATGATCGGTCAGTGCAAGGAATACGGTAGATAACTCTCGAATGCTATGCTGGACTTCGTCAACCCCTGGGTATCTGACTTAGCTGCGTATTTTGGCTACCAATCGGTATAGCACATCAATGTTTATGTCTCGAATAATACGTTCTGTGGCCTCAGACACGTTTTTATATTAAAGCAACGAACGCGAAATCCGCGGTCGCTTAGCATTACTGTTAGTTGCCGATTACTTCTGAATCGGCCAGACAGTCAGTGGGTTTAGACAATCGTTGTCCTTGATGTGTATACTTCCGTGCCTAGTCTTCACAAAGTTCTTTTCTTACTAAGGCCACCAGTACCTTGATAACTGAGAATCTGCAAACTGTCTGCATTCAGCCGTTGGAAAGTTGCCAAGACGTTATCTCCTGACAATATTCACATAATGGAGGTTTCTATCATGACTCTGTTTCCACTGTGAATGTGATATCTGAAAGGTAATATGCAAATGCATCATGGAATATAGATACAGTATTTCTCTTAATAATTGCCGGAATATCTTAAAAATATCCCCGTAAAAACCTTATGTTGCATTCCTGAAGGAATCATCGCTGCACCTCTTGTAATACCAGTTTTTCGATCTGACGGGTGATAGGAAAGCCTACGCAGGAGGAAGGAGCGAGCAGGATATGGTCGAATGAAAATATTATTTCATCCAATTCAAGTTATCGGTCCCATGGCGTAAACAGAAAGTGTGGGCTGGGCTGGTTGTTTTTCAGGAGACTTTTCTGAGGAAGTGTAATCCGCGAGCTAAGCATTTAGTTCAGATGTGCGTGCGGCTCCCTCGAAACGCAGCTGTTGGTCTGAGTGATGCGGCTGGCTTGCGGACTTGCGGTAGGTTTAAGGACCTAGCTGGTGTCAGGTCCATAGCTTTCAAGGACGGCCCTTTGGGTAGCTCTGGTAAGATCTTTTTAATTCGCTCAACTGCTGGTGCCTAATAGGAATTTTCGACACAAAGATGGGCGTATGCTCCCTCACTGTAGTGTACACGGTTCAAGGAGATAGTACTACATCCTTCTAGTGTTGGATAAAATGATGCTGTTATCATCCTCATTGGTAAATATGTGGAACCGGGTTAGGCATTGATTTATGCGCCACTGACAGGCATAAAATTTCTATCTGACAGTTTGCTTATATATGCATATTGCCTCCGTTTGGAGGAGTATGGTCTCAAAAGTGATCACTTGATCTTATCCTTCGGTATCTCTGTTGGAAACTTACTGGGCGTCAAAAGCGGTTCTTATTTGTTAGACTTTCTAAGTGAAAAAATGTTTTATCAAACCTCTAGAAAATCTTTTGAATTGGGTTCAGTTTCTGCAACCGTGCTTCAATTTACTGTTTGTTCTTCTTTCCTCCCTTACAAGGCACAGGGAGAAACCCGATCAATGCAAGCAGCAATCGGCATTTACCCTGGTAGTCCTCAGGCCTAAATGTACTGATGGTTTTTATTTGTGTTTACTTCCCCTTTTTCATAGATTATATTTTATGGTTGTCTTTCATCTAATCATTCTTTGCAGTGAATCATGACCCTTGCTGTTATGCATTGACATTTTGTGCAAATTCAAACTACTGTGTGCTTCTATTCGTTATCTGGGTTATGCAAAGACGGTTCGCAATTAAAAAGCCGTCACGAAATTTGTTTGAACTAGTAAATCCTGCTGTGACGTAGGTTTTAAATCTATACCTGGGAAAATGCATTAAATAATTTCTTTTCTCAAACAGCAGTCAGATACTCAACAAATTTCTTGTTAGTTTCAAATTTATATTGCTCAACGACTGCTTAATTAATATTCGAACGTGGCTGGTAGTTACCGACCAACACCCGGGTCACCGGTGACTGCTGCAAGGCTCGTTACACCTGTACACTGTACACCTGTCCAGTCAATTGGCCAGTTCACAATTTACACTGTTGGTTTCATTTATCTTTTTTTCACCTCTGATGTTGAACCTGTGGACTAGGTCAAAGGCTCAGATGAGTAAAGCAATTTTTCTACCAATCAACTGTAGATCAGATTCCTGAGATGCGTATCTTCTCGGTGATTCGTAATTACATGTTGTCTGCGTTTAAACGTTTCACATCGCTCTCCTCAAATTATATTATAATGCATAGCAGTATTTCGAGAGGGAGTGTTTCGTAGCACAAGGATTGAATACGTTGTGACTTCAAGTCATCAAAATCGCAGAATAATTCCAAAGACGTGACATGTAGACATTTAAAGTTGAACCAGGTTCTTTGCGAATGTAGCTTAGTTTGTTGTGTCAACATGACGTTTCAGTTTAAGCCTGCATTTTATTCAGCAGCTTCTCGAAAATTATTCACAAAATATACTTTATTTATTGCATTTAAATCTAGGTAAAGGGTTTCAGTGATGAACTATTACGTAGTCAAAGAAGAGGATACCACCCCGTAGGACGTGTAAAAACTATTTCCGTCCGATTAAATAGCGTGATTCAAAGACATTGTTATGTGTTTTATAATATGATAGTTTTTTAGGTGCCATATCATTCAAAAAGTGCATATTCGATCACCGAATTCAGATAATGCGTAAAATAAAAAGGTTATTTCAGTACTATCTGTTTTTTAGGTTTAAAAAAATTAATTTTCATCTTTCAGTGAAAAGAGCAAAACCCACGCATCTATAATTTCCATTCATTTCTAAATATTACTGAGAAGCAGCACATCAAACAAAATCCAAAATAATAAATCTCAGGATATTCGTTATTGGATTCTGTCCTAGTTAGTTAATTAAACATAGTATTTGCATCTATCTACTACTTATAGGTTCGTACACTCACGAAAATCGGAAAATGTCTGCTGAATTTCGGTTGACGCAAAGAACTTCCCTTGCTTCGAACGTTCAATCCTTTATTACTTGGTTGCATAAGCACCGACAGATCAGAGATGGTAAATTAAGATAGCAAAATGATCCAATTTACCCTGGCAGCAAAGTTAAAAACAATTAAATTTTCTAGAGTATATTTATTTAATCGGCATATCAATTCACCCAAAACCATAGTTCCCTAACTGTAATATGTTCGGTTAAGCGGAAGAAGGGAATGTTCAGGCTACTGCTTTCACTACGTCTTTCTTATCAAACTCGAATGGTTTGATAATTAAAAATGTCAAATTATACTGCAAAAAGGTATTTAAAATTGTTTAAAAATCAATCTCTGCACTATGTTGTGGTTTGTGTTTTGAACTGGTGTCGACAAGCAGAAAAACGTCTATCCGCAAAACTCCCTGGAACGAACGTAATATGCGACCAAACTCGGGGAACAACGGATAGGTCAATATGTAATACGCGACCGTACTACATGCCGACATGACCCTAACTCTGTCCATTGTGCTCGTTAGGGTTAGCATCTAAGGCCGGGTTAGTAAGTTCACACAATAATTCATTGGCGATATGAGGACTGATGCATCGGTTGGAATGGCAACTTTCCAAGCGGTAGGTTTGAACCTCATCCTTTTTACTTTGATAATGAAAGATCGCACAGATCGGGCCTCACTGTTACTCTCGTCAAGGGCTCGAATAAAATTCGGTCAGGGCAGCTAGGAATGATATCACGCATAGTGGTTGGCGTGAGATAACGCCATTGGATCTCGCAATGCACACACTTGTCGGGGCAACAAACTACTGTGCGACCCTACTAACCCAGCAACGAATACAAAACCTAACGAAAACACTGGATAGGGTAAGGATTCAATTGGTGCTTTATTGTTCTTCTTTTAGCCCCATCCATTAAAATCCTATTACCATGGATCTCATATTAGTCGCTGACCAAACCTTTGTTCCTATGTTGAGTCATATATTACGTTCTTGATAACTCCCTAAACTGAGATATTCGAATATAAGCAGAAGGAAAATACTGACAAAGATCAGAGAGACCGGACCGTCCAGTTCTGGATTAATAGCCGAAAACAGCCAACTATGCCCAACCACATGTTCGCAACAACTTGGGCCTGCACTCGCACTCTTTTGAATATTAGCTCAAAGTTCCAAGAATTGAGCATGGGCTGGTTGTCTTTTGATTTCGAGCGGGATTATATAATTTGTAGAGGTTGCTCCCCGATCGCATTTGTGGTGTTCTTCTGTCCAACTGACAAGTAGTTTTGCGACTACCTATGGAGCCATAGATATAGTCCCAAAGTGCAACAAAACGAGAAGTTCTCATCAAACGATCAGTTAGCGCCGTCTACCATATTTCAATATCAATCATTTCGATTTTGTTTGCCAAAATATACAATAGTTCACAAAGTATGATATGCCAAAAACAATCTGAGTACTGTATTGCCCTACGGTAATTAAGACTGCCTTCCTTTTCAGTTACTAGAGGGTAGTCAGATTAGCCTACTTTCGAAAAACAAATGTTTCTTTAATTCCATGGGCTATATCAACGAACGAGCATCTACCACAGTGGCCCGTAAATTCGCCATTTGACACTATTAAACGGAGCTGGACGTTAAATTGGCAAGGGAGAGGCATAGTTAACCTACTGTAATACAGGTGATCTGCCGCGAAATTTAGAGTAGAATAAATATTCCCTATAAGGACCTTAACTCTAATACCAACCTTTACCCTAAACTCTATGGATTTTTGCACAAAGCGACCCTTATTACGAAGGTAACTATCCTTGTTTCTTTCCAGTAAATTAAGAAGTGAGAGTCAAAAAAACGCCAAAATAAGTGTGAAGGTAGATTGTAATTTGCCATGAATTTCTTAATTTTATGCTTAAAAATCAAAGCGACAGAATCTCCTATGGACAACAATTTACCCAAAAATCAATGCCGATCTGTCTTTAAGAATAAAGACAAAGTTAGGGTAAAATAAATTATAGATACCCTGACTATATAGGAGTAAATATAGTTTACTTTTGGATTCACAGCAAGAACTTTATGTTGAAAATACATTACAGGGATAAATATTACCTTCTTTTAAATACGCTGATATTCTATGCAATCACAAGCCTACTGAGTGCGTACTGTGCATTCTTGTGTCAACCTCTAAAGCGGACGTGACAGAGTTTTCTCGCATAAGTCCCGGATTAACGAAATAATCCATTGTTAGCTCATTTTGGTCATTTTAACGTTGGTGGAAATCCACCACTTTCAAAAATGCATGCCGCACATAGTGCGCACGATAAAACAGATTGATCAGGAGTGCGAATTTCAGCAAATCCACGGGCAGGCCAGAAGCCATTTTTGTATTCTTTTGCCGAAGTTTCGCATGGAGGACGATGCGCATAAATATGAGGCTCTGTAAGCATTTTATCAAATCTTTCTTTAAACGAAGCAGATCTATGCTTATTGGAAAAGTTTTTTTGTGTCACAATATTGTAGGGAAAATCAGACAAAAATGAAAATTTTACCAGAGAAAATAGTCAATTTGGAAGGGATTTCCTTTCTTTGATCATAAAAAGCGGTAGGCTTACAATCTTTCTTATATTTATGAAATTTGCAGAAACACGCGATAACCTATTCATGCCATTTCAAGTGTGCAGTGTTTTCAGAAAATTTATATTTCCAGTTTTTCAGAGAAAATAACGAAGGATTTCCGTGAATGGCAGAGGACGGGGATCTTATTTTCTATGATCCTTAGAGTCGATTTGACTCTGGAAGGAATTACGAATACAAAACTAATAATACTTTGAATTTTGGCATACTATAGGCAAAAAAATCTGCACACAATTTTTTGACTATCCATATTCAATTTAAAATGGAATCATGCTGCTTGTTAGATCCCACAGGTGCAGGACCTTTAACATTTTATACTAGAAAGTTTCTCACCGCTGAGATAAAAAGATTGATTTTTTAAATATTTCACTGAGAAATTCTGCATGCAACATCTTAGCTAAATGACCCTTGGGCAAACATTTTCTTTTTTATTTTCAGTTTTTTCTTTATTGCGGATTTTGCTTGAAAGGAGACCAGAAATTTAAATGCGGATGTTTTTCTCTATGGACAGACTTCTCCGCAGATGCATAAGCCTGTGTTAGTTACCGAAACATATTGTAACGGTATACTTTGACTGACTAGGGAAACCGTACAACGCTTCAAATAAAAATCAAGGATAAAATGCATCCAGGAAAGATTGCATTGTTGGTAGGCATTTTGTATCAGCTGTCTTACTAATCTTGAAAACTTAGCATGATCCATGAGGAACCTGCTTCGGTTTATAAAGTTGGGGATATAAACCTTCCCGCTATGCTCCCTACTCGGTTGATTTGAAGTAGTTTGATCTTTAAATTATTTACTTTCGGTATAGGTTACTGGCTGAAATTCTATTAACAGATATTAGGTGCCTAGCGAAATAATCAGGTGCAGTAAAACTGCGTGTTTTCATCCCAATTGGCTAATGGATTAGGCGTCGTCTTGTTCACCAGAGTGCTCGCGCTTGAGCTCCGGCTTGTCAACTTTTTCTTGAGGATGCCTATCGGCTGGCATGAAAGCAAACATCAGTATTTAATCAACTTGACATTAGCAATTATTTTTACACCTCAGACTCTTTTCAATGAAAATTCTGAATTTTTTTCGCTATGACGTTGACAGTTTGTTCAGGAAGTGAGTGTGTGGGTCATTGATTCAAAGACGAGTTCACACGTAAATGCAAGCCAAGTTAAGGATAGCACAAGCTGAGGCTGGCAAATAAGCCAAAATTGACTGTTCCATTTTTGTCAGAAATCTCGATCCAGAACAAATTTTGGGACCAAAGTCTAGATCATGCATTGCATTTATAAAAAACGGAGAAATTGTCCACAGAAAAGCATGGAGAAAAATTAAACATGCACACGTTTTCCGTCATTCTGTGACTGCAATTAACGGATTCCCGAAGCGCTGGGTATCCGCAACTTTTGAAAAGCCATTTCCTACCATTGAAATTAGTATAACCTCAGTAGTTCCTTATTCCTTCCGATCGAATTCCTCGAACTTCTTATACTTTTTTGCCTCCGGCTCCTCGTGTGGATAGGGGCATATCCGTCATAAGAAACAAGACTTCTAACGCTCTCATGTTTTGCCTGAAGAACTGGTAACGGATGGATCTGTGATGTTGCCTTGTCTTGATAATCCTGGCTGAGAAGCAAGTCCTTCTAGTACCGAGGCAGTTGCACCATGGCAGAAATTCACTTTTTGAAAAAAAGATGAGATGTTTTACCTCGGTTATGGTTACCCATTTTGATGCAATCAATTTGCTTGGTTGATTGCTGTTTGTGACAGGGTGTATCTAGATTATTGGAGGATTTAGAGCTTTTAAGCAATATTTTCAAGAAACTCTCAAAAAATAAGGCTAAGTTTGAGGGTTAGAAAACTGATTCGTTAGGATTTTTGCTGGTATCGTTATAGAGACGATTTCTATTTACATTAAACAACAAGTGATTTCAGGATTTCTATTAACTTTCATGAAATTTCAAAATCAGCTCGACTTGAAGACTGCTGCGGACTTGAGTTCCACAGTATTTAAAAAGCCTTTTGGGAGCTTCATAATTTTTTATCTGTATTTTACCGTAGAAGGTTGCATAGCATTGTAAAGGCTGCTTCTTTTCATTTTGCAGAACGTAAACGGTCTACTTAACTGCCAGCGCAGTTGGGAAGTAAAAGCATCAAGAAAGTTTTTCAGGTTTCATCACTTTACTAGGCATCCATATGTGTTCGCTTATCAAGGGTTTACAATAATCGGCACTTGAGCTTTTGGCAGCTGGCAAGCCAATCGTTTCTGCTCGGCTTATGAATTTAAATGATTATGGACCGATTGAGACCAAGCATAGCTCAACATTCAGACCAAAACTGCTATTTTAGTCAACTCTAGATGGTTTTTAATGGGTACTTTTACCATCTATTTACGTTTCACTTGACATAGCAGGTCGTATGTTGTACCATCAGTGCGATGAGTACTCACAAAAATCTTTTCTCCAAGGTACACAAACATGTTCTATTTTGTGTCCAAGAGAACGTCAGCCCCTTGGTCGGCTGCGACACACATTTTTCGATTAGAAACAATGCTCTATTTTTGTCCTTGAAATTACTTCTGCATGATAAAATATTACTTCACTCTTAAGGTCGTCTGTCTGTCAGGTAAAACGTTTGTTTCTTTATGTTCTTTCTGTTTTAGTGAGCTCGCATTTAAACGCGAACAGTGGTATCATTTACTATCGATATAATGAAAACAAGTTGCGGCATTTGCCTTCGCGTAGTATGACATGCAAAAAAGGGAAAAACGTGGAAACTTTCCTTAAAAGTTTTCAGACCTTACTGTCACCTATCAGCCGTTCTTCGCTGTTACATATTCTAAACTGTGGTTCTCAAAGAAATCGCAAAACGCTGGGGAATCCTTTCCTACCCTTATTGACTGAAGTTCAAACCCCGCATAGGAGCCTAAGTGACTTAATTTTCCTTTGATGGAACTACAGGTCATCCACGGATGAGTCAGTTGGACAAAAACTGTCACTCATGCCAGTAGCCTGCGGCAAAAGGAAAACAGCTGCGCGCGAAAAAGCGAAAACCAATGTTATAAAGCAAGCAATGTTTTCACACTCAAGTACTAACCGTGGGCTCAATTAGACCTTTAAATGCATCGTGCGGCTTGTTATCCAAACCAATCACCTAGAAGAGCATATGCATCAGAATTATTAATGTTGCTTTAAGCGTTAAAATAGACCAGTGAGTGTTCCAACTGAATACCACAAAATACACCAGAACGTCTACAAGTTCATCGAAATGCGTGGAGAAACGAAACAGTGGTTTAGCCTAGGGGTGAGCAATGAAGTGCCAAAACCTAATCAGCACACACTTATTAATTTTTCCATCGAGAATCTCAGGAATTATAAAGGACACATTTAGGTGCCGCCTTGTAGAATGACTAATCAGATGGACGGTAGGTTAACTGACAGTCAGTGCTTCTGCTCCCTACATTAATATGAAGTTTGTAGAAAATTTTAAAGTAAGCTTCATATGGGCCGAAACGACCTTGCTTTTAGGGAGGTTACCACCTTAACTCCCGTCTTTGAGGTTAAAAGGACATCAGTTTCGGTCCTCTCTGTTGTCAGGCCCAGCGAAGGTGCACAGCTGTCTATTTTGGCAGGCAAATTAGTAGGCTGCATGTAAATGTTGAAAAACTCCGTCTAACCAGGATTTCTGTTACCAGTCAAAGACAGCTGAGGAAAAACGTTTAGCTCGTGTAGTGTGATCGAATCGAGACGAAGTGCCTAAGTGTTAGAGATAAGAAGACATTCGGCCTGTCAGAATCGAATTTTTACCTAAAAACATGAATTTTGATAGAAAAGACTGCGATGGCTGACAATATAACCTTGCCAAGGAACAACTTGAGGAAACGGAGGAGAGATTTTAACATGAGTATATTTAAAGATTGCAAACAATGTAAGAGTTGCGCTATTTAAACTGAAAGTCATAATCTTTAAACTGAGAGGGTAGAAATCCCTGTAAGTCCATATTTCAGCTGCCTTACTTCTGGCAGATTTTCCGGCCACAATTTTCGTAGGTATACTTGATAAATAACTACAAAACCATATCTCTTTCCCTCCTTTACTATGTTTCTTACATGAAGAAAAGAGCCCAGTTACAATGACTATATCTCTGGGGCAATCTTGCTCGTATTCGAATTGCAACCTCAACTCGGGCATTGATTAAGATCACATGTTCTATTGCACTCTATTCCAAACGCTGCGGAATGCAGAGAAAAATAATTAGCTTCTATTAGTGACCCCTCCCTTGTGCCCGCCATTTTTGCATCCGCATGTTACTCGTCATCGGTCCAATCTATTTGGGAACGCAGATGCGACTGTTTTCTTGGTGAGCTCCCAGTGGATGTGAATGACTACGAATAAAGCTGGCATGCTCAGACCGATTTAGCGCCCTGGAAGGTCCAAAGGCCGCATTTTTTCTTCAAATCACGTGTGTTTAGTGGGAGGGGCGAATTACTCTTATAAACCCTATTAGTAGACTAACATCCTATTTACAGTGTTCGCCCAAAAACGGAGCAACTATTGATCAATAGATATTTTTGTACATTTTCTCTGACGGGCAATCAAAAGAAAAAGCGAGTTTAAATTCTGCAATAGAGTACTTCTCTATACGAAAAGAATTAGCAGTTTGACCTGAATAGTGCACGATAGAACTCTGTTAGTTTTGTGAAAAATACTCAAAATCATTATGGTAAAATGTTACCGTGTTTTTGTCTGCTCTCTACTTCAAAACAGAGAACTACAAAGTTGTTTCAGTCATACCAACAGCAAACTCGTGTAAAACTGCAAAAGGCCTTTGAAGGTAGTAGTCTAAATTAAGACGACTCGACTGGCAGTAATTGTCTCATTTACTGATGTTTATGTATTAAAAATTGTTCGGCTGCAGGGAAGTCATGCGTGTCGCAAAATTAAAAGGTAAGTAAGCGTTCGATGTTCAACTTCGCCACTGGATACCCATTGGCTAAATATAGCAGCGTTCGGCATTTTTATGAGCGCAAAATAGTATCGATGGTAGAGAACACTAACCTGAGACGTCGTAGCCGGGAAGGCTAAGAAAAGTTGCCTAACTAAGAGTTGGCTGGTGACTTATTTAGTTTAATATTTTATGGTAAGCCAATTTCAGCTTGGAAAAAATAGACAATATGAAACACAGTCTCTCAGTCAAGTCTAGGTTTGTGCTATAACTTGTTTCCTTAATCTGCATGGTTTTGTCCACAATAGCAAAATGCGGGACAATTATTCTAAAGGAGGACTTTTTCTTTCTTCGGAATAAAAAGCGCCTTAATTGTGGACTTATTTTTTTAAATTTGACAAACGCTCTACGTTGCGGATTGTTTTTAAGCGGCATGCTTGGCCACCTTTAAAACAAAGTTGAGTTGCGTGCGCTACAAGGACGCGAAGTCGGTCTCGCAGCAAAACGTTTTCCTTTGTATGAGTTCCACCTTTTTTCGCCACGATAAATGACACTGCTCTGGTCGTTTTAGTGTCATAACTTCAAAAGCACTTTGCAAAATTCCAAAACGAACTATACTTTTTAGTGTATGCTGCTCCATTCAAAAGTTTTTGACAAACGGTTTGGTTAGCAGATAATTTTTCTGCATTTTCAATGTAACGCCAACACTCTGGTCGGCGGGTAAATACGTTTGAAATATTTATTTTAGCGCGCATATGACGTGTACTCTAAAATTGAATTTGTCGTTACTCCATCTCAAAAAACACTGCTGAAAGCTGCAATTGGTGAAAAGCGGGCGTCTTGAAGTTCAATAGTTATCGCTCGGACCTTCCTCCTTTTAAATAATTTGTTAGAGCCTGGATAATCTGACGGTAGAAAAACAACATCTGTTTCCATATTCTAGGGCGTCGTAGACTTTGAGTTTATGTATCTATCCTATCCCTAAGCATACACACGTTTGATGAATGAGTAGTTGGCCCACGTAATTTAGGTTTTTATTCAGATGCGATCAATCTTTTCAACGAAAAATATTCTTAAAGTAAAAAAAATCGAATTTTATCGTTGTTTAACTCGAAGGCGAGCATTTCCTTTTCTTCAAACATTGTGGGTAATTCAGAAGGCAGCCCTATTAAATTAGCACAAATAAACAAAGGACAAATCTGGATACCATTAGCCAGGAATCGGGTTTTTCTAGTAAAGACAAAGAAATTTGCCTAATTGATGAGGAATGAAGAAAAATCCTCCAAAGAATACGCTTGCCCTTAAAAACGGGGCAATTTTCATGCCCGGGTCACATAGCCAGCTATCACATGGTTGCTCTGATGGCTGTCGACACTGCGTAAGCCATTTAGGTGACAACCGCTTCAAACTAGCTAGTGAAGAAACTGTTTTTGCTGTTAAAAACTTCATGCTCAGGTCATCCAAAGCTGAGCAGGGAGAAATGAATTTTAAAAAATGGACAAAGAGACGTTGCATACAACAGACTGTCCTTCGTCATAATAGCCTTTGACAGACACTCATAAGCAGGGAAAGAAGCAAACAGGCGATTTCCAGGAAGCAATTCAGAAGAAGATTCGATCACTGGAATAAGGAGTTTATTGACCTGACGTCTCGGAATCTCACTTGAACCCATCATCAG
Organism: Schistocephalus solidus; assembly: GCA_017591395.1. Taxonomy (NCBI): domain Eukaryota; kingdom Metazoa; phylum Platyhelminthes; class Cestoda; order Diphyllobothriidea; family Diphyllobothriidae; genus Schistocephalus; species Schistocephalus solidus. The sequence goes on along the minus strand of WEDG01003784.1, from coordinate 66,638 downwards.
AGAGAGTAGCATATAAGAGTGAGCAGTGATCGCGAGAGCTGCTAATTTTAGTACGTATCTTCTCGTTCTGAACTCATAAGCACGTCAACTCCCCAAGGTAAGGACAATTGCAAACGTGCCCGGATGTCGAACTGGCGAGATTTCGTTTTTTCTTCAGGATGCGCACACTTAATGATTGTTGGGACGGAGTTTTATGTTGAATTCTTATTCCAGCTATAGCTTCTACTTCTACTCAATTAATTCTTGCGATGCAACTTTTGGTTAGTATCCGTAATTTGTCCAGGTAAACCTACTTTCTCGATTCCTGATAATCAAGTGCTTATATTGTTATCGAGTTCACTAGGACAAATCTTTTACTTTTTCCAGTTCGAAAGGATTGGTGGAAAGGCCATTTAAATCAGAGGGGCACGTAGGCGTGATGTTGATATGCGAAGCGCTACTTTAGAACCATCGGGATCCATTTTGCCTTAGGTGGTGGCAGTGTATGAGCAAACGTCTTGCTTGAGTATTGGTCCATACTGCCTAACACTTTTGGAACCACTTCGCTTCACTTGAATGCGAACCGGAGGAGTAAGTTTGTTCGGTATGTTCGCTTCCGTTTCGAGGCCTCTCACGATTTTACTTCAGTGTGTCACGTGTGCCCAAGGGTTTTATGTAAATAATTTAGGGTAGCTAGGCCAAAAATATATTTCTGGGTCCCTTTCAACTTATAACTTACTGAGAAGCTCCTATTTTGGTAACTCTTCCACCTTTGCCATCTGAATGAATTTTTGGATTATGCCTATTTCCGGAAGATTTCTTATAGCGAAAATTTCCTATTCCAAGTCCCTGGAGAGCATATGCCTCGGGCCTGCTTGCCTAATGGTGAGTCAAACTTGGTTTCCGGCCCAGGGAAATATTGTCACGGAAAGGTGTGAATTTTTCCTATCAAGTATTTCATATTATACACGTTTCTACGGACCAAGCTATCTCTGAGTTTTCTACCTCATTATACATTTAAAAATAGGACCTAAGTTTAAAATTACTGGTCTCAATGACAATTTTATTGCTTATTAAATTGTCTAAATATAACAGTATCACATTGGAATGTTATAACAAAGATGAGGTTTTCTTAGCGCCTCCAGAACCCTTTTAATCCGAAACTGATGACTTTTACTTTTTATACTGAAAAGTGATTTTTTCAATCAAACATCAAACTATGAAAGGATATCTCATCTCACTCTAATAACAGAGTTTGTTTAGTTAAAGTTTAGTTTGGTAAGTCATTTATTACTTAAAATCCATCCTACTCCCCATGATGCTTGGCCATGCTGGGTTTGGTTGAGGTTATTCGTGGTTTACTCGTACCTCATAGTGGACGAACTTATAAGGAATTTCACGATGTCTCGGTACGCAATAGTGGTTAGCAACCGTTAGCCCTCGAAAATTAGCGTGGCATTCGTTGAGGAGACTACTAGTGTTTAACATTCAAAAGCATTCCTTACTTAGTGAGTCCATGATATTGCGTTGATGCTGACCAATATTAGTATCGATATATGAAGACAGGGCTCAGTGTGATTCATGCTTAATGGTTATTATTCAGACTCTTGTCAGATTGCTGCGTTGTCTATGCTTGCCGCTTCCTTCTTGGTATGGGAAAATCAATTAGCGCAGGGTAAACTTGAAAATAAATAATGTTAATTCACTTCAACAGGTTCACAGTCATTGTGCGAGTTGACAGATTAAATTTCACCATGTTTTTCGAATTCTTTGCAATTACTTTGTCTGTTAACGGTGTTACCGTTAAGAGCTGAAAGTGATAATTAATGGTTTTCACGCTGAAATATGCGTCCTCGTTGTCCGAGTTTAATTAACTCATATTATTAGAGTGATCAGAATTCGTATGTGATTTTCACATAGTACCGGACTAGCAACGTAGCGAAAGAAATTTTAGTGATAACAAGAATAAAAATTATGCTAATTCTTCCTGGTATTTAAAGGACTATGGAAAGTACCGTACGGTGCTCATACATTTATGGATATGTAGAGCACTCAACTTAAGCTCAGCATTTATCCCATATTCGAGTTTCAAATACTTGTACTAAGAGTTTACATCAGTTAAAAACTCAGCGATCTAACAGGAAAATATGAAAACGGCTTGATCTCGTTTAAAATAAACGAGATCATAATAATCTCAGGCTTTATTCCTGTATTTCTTTAGAAAATTCTCCCATGACTGCAGTGTCTATGCTTATAAAGTAAACGTATGAGGTTGAAAAGACCTTCCTAGTGGGAACTTCAGGATGCTAAATCTAAAACTAAGCTGATAGGAAGTGTCTGAAAAGGGTCTTTGGTATGCAAAATTATTTTTATTAGCCACCGCAATTATTCTGGCCCAATGAGTACACTCTTGCACGCTTTCTCGGCTTTACTGAACATTCAAGTGAAGTTTGTCGGGCACTTCTAATTTTACTATTTATTTCACTACTTGAGGCTCAAATTGAATTATTCGCTTGACGTTATTTAAGCCATGAATTAGTTCAACTATTTGTAGCAAAAGTAATCCCCTCCATTAGGTCGGTTTGTAAGTCACGTTCATGTCATTTGCAGAGGTTTGGATGAAGCCCAACTATGAATTCATAACTTTTAGTAAACTTCAAACGTCATGGCTGGCTGTCACTGGTTTCATGTAACTTTGTTACATTCCTAAACGACACAAGAATATTTTATTTAAAACCAATAAATATAACTTTGCAAAATTCAATTCAATGTTACGTTGGGTTTCAAGTATGGTGCGATAAGGTAAGGTCGACGGTATAAGGAAATAAAGAAGATTAAACTCTTTATCTCTCCTGAATCAATGACGTTTTTAACAAAAATTGCACACATCCATTCTTCCATGGGAAAACCGACCCGACGTGTTCGTGGTGTAATAATAATCGTTACATTAAAAAAATTAATAACAAATTAAAAAATAAAATAAAAACAATGATAATAATAACAATAAAATAACATTTTTTAAAAAATTTGTTTTGAATTTGTATAAGTTATGAACCTTTGTAAAGCATGCATAGATCGTGATCTTTTTACAAATTAAGCTCCCCTCCCCTGTGAATGAATTATTTATGATTTCCTTCTAAGCAACTCTAAGAACCTGTCTTTGTTTCGGTTTATTTCTTCCAGTTGCACTGCTTAACCTTTTCTCCCAGCTAAAATAAAACATGTGCAAGTTCACTGCTGCATTTTTACTTACATCGGTTCTTTCTTCAGATCGTAAGCTGTTCAGCTAGATGAAAGTCCTCTCTGCGTAAACGATCTGATATTAGTGCGAAATCTGTTCCAGCTGATAATTTTCTGTTTTTCGCTAATACTGATGTGAACGCAGTCTTACACATGCTTTCAGAAATCGAATAGTAAACTAATCTACAAGGATAACTGGGCCTTTAGCCTAAAAGTTATAGCTTTGACGAATTTTCCATCAAATAACTATTAAGTCAATATTTTCAGTTCCTTTGTACAGAAGGTGAAAGGCTGTTGATTTTTTCTTACCCACCTTCGCTGAACAAAACCTACGGAAATAGACTTATATTTTTCAAGATTACAACGTGACTTCCCGAGTAAGCAGGAGATAATGCTTCCATACGATGAATGACACGCGCCGACTATGTTTTCTTCAGGATGCAACTATTGAAGCGGATGAATCTTTTTGTAGCCAAAAAACTGCCTAAAACTAAGCTGTTGGCCAGTTTTGTTGCAAAGGCTTTAAGGCGATGTCTACAAAAGTCCGCTAACTTTGTTATGGTCGGAGTAGTCGCACAAGCATTTTCTCCGACTTAAACTATAAAAAATCACAGGCCAAGTCATGTTAGAAATGGCCTTCACCTACAGTAAAACGGTAGACCACTTTATCCAATTCCGTGGGGAATGACTATTGGGCTCCGTCAGGAGTTAGGAACATGAACGTCCGTGCTATAGGTGGCTTTGAGCTAAAGTCCGGGAAAATTAGGTTAAGCTTTAAGATAGGAGTTAGATTTAAGATTGGGGTTAGGGTTAAGTTTAAATTTAGTTAGAATAGAGTTAAGTTTACGATTACGGTTATGGTTCAGGATTGGTTTAAGGTTTCATGTCATAGTTAAGATATGTCAATAGTTACTGTTCCTGAAATTTGGCGCTATGCTATCTCTCTTATGGGAAGCATTTCTATTCTTGTATCCTGTCGGGTGGACCGTATCAGCGATTATGATCGCCCACTTCTTTCAATGGCTTAGGTAGGTAGGTGTGCCCTCTTTAACTGCAGAATTTAAGATGATCTCCTTGCTCCGGATAGCGAGTCGGAGTTGTATACTGAAGGATTATCATGTTCTTATTACTCCTTATATGAATAGGTCACAAGTCCCCTAAACCTCCCGCCCAGATTCTGGGGTACCCACAATATATGTGCTTTTCGGAGGACGGGTAACGTTTTCCACGATCTTGTTTTTTTTATTTTCTACGATCCTAAAAGGAAGATATTCCAAAATGTTACCCTCTCCCAATAAATAAATCACCAACGTCTTAACAAATAGGTCCTAGACCAGTTGACATGTGTACGCGGGTTTTGAAAGTGCGCGTATACTCGTAAACGGATTGTCTAAATCCTTTGATGGGAATTTTCGTAAATTTGTATTTTTTTCATCTGCTTTACCTCAACTGAGCAAAAGCATTTAAAAACTAGAACTATAAATACCTTTTGCATAATTATATTGCACCTATCCTTTGCACATGAACGTAATAGATGCATGCCCCTCGTGCTGCCTTCTTGCCTCCTGCTCGGCGTCACCACGAGTTTTGCCTTAGTTTGTGCTGAAAAGTTGTTTGTTTCCGGCAAAATTATTCCAAAATTATTCCTTTACCTCAACTGAGCAAAAGCATTTAAAAACTAGAACTATAAATACCTTTGCATAATTATATTGCACCTATCCTTTGCACATGAACGTAATAGATGCATGCCCCTCGTGCTGCCTTCTTGCCTCCTGCTCGGCGTCACCACGAGTTTTGCCTTAGTTTGTGCTGAGAAGTTGTTTGTTTCCGGCAAAATTATTCCGAAAACTTCACCGAAATTCTGGAATGAGTTTTACGCTTAGGAATGATTACTTACGTGGTCCTGTCCTGATCGTCGATGAACACATTTACCTGGTATTCCGGACTCGCCAGGATTCAAGCTTTCAAATGAACTTTCTTGCGACTGCCTGCACAAACTGCCCTCGGTACAAATGAATACTTTAAAAGTATGTATATTTTAATTATTTTGATGCCATAACACATTTAATAAGAGACTGCCCTGGATGCAAACGAACCCTAACTATTAGTAAAGGTTACAAATAAATGGAATAATATTTTATTTAATACACTTATAGCAAATGTTCAAAATTTAAATCTTGCGTATGAACCTTCAGTAGACCTTGTTTGTATCTGAAAATTTAAATGAAAAGTGTTGGCCTCAACGTGCAAGTTAAACTGAGTGGTACTTTCAGTAGGATGCCGCCCCAGCTCATTATGGTCCCTCTCTTCGAAAGTGACTTAATGGACATTTCCCGGGTAGACTGCCGCGTTGCCGTGGAATGCTTTGCAAGGTCCCAAGATCTCATCCCTTCACATTTCTTTCTCTGCGAATACTCAAAATATAGCTATTCAATAAGAAAATAAATAGTTGCAATAATCTGAAACACAGCAACATATAGGCCTAAGAAGATATTAAACCGGGATATGTCAAAAGTAACTTATTCCAACATTGAAGGGGGTCACAACTGTATTGCAAATAATCATTTGCATTTTTAACTTTTATCTCAAACTTTTAATAATTCGGGTTTAGTAACATCTAGGCAACCCTGTATATTTTATCGAAAAAATGACCAATCACGTTTTCTTCAAGTCTTACTTTCAAAGGAAGGGTAACTTTCGATTCGAGGTAGTTTGTAATTACGAGATTTTTTGAAAATCATGCAACTTCCATTCAAATTCCATGGTATTTGTCGTTTATTAGTGTTTTATGAATTTTTCAAACTTTTATGTGCATTATATTATATTTTTAATAGCATGAAGGAATAATGCCTGTCATGCCCTACTCTGACCGCCGTGTTTGTCCAGCTTATCTAACACGTGGTCCTGTGAAGCAGCACAACCTACTGCACAGCACGCGTGTACAAAACGCCCATTATAGCACACTATTCCCTTCTCCTTCAACAATTATTCTATTTACTTTTCTAGCACTGGTCGACATTTCGTATGCTAAACCATTGCACATCTCACGTAAACGAGAGGCATGTTCTTTGGTATAGGCTGGTGCATTTGGATTAAGTATCGGTCCTACGAGGCACACAAATAGGTTCGTTTAGTTTCATCAGTCAGTGCATCCGATCGCAGTATTAGCCAGTTTAGAGGCTCAGCCTGTCGACTGGTGCGAGAAGAGAAAATGAGTCCGCCACACGGAAAATGAGTGCGTTACTCACTATAATCCAGCTGAAGCGCTATAATCCATCGTGACTTGCTGCCACTCGATATTTGGAAGGTCTCTGATCAACGTGGGAGCTATGTCCGTCGGAAGACTGAGGGCCAGGTTACAATGGCTGCTTCCTAACGTAGTCTTTATGGCAATCTTGCCTGTGTGTGAACCGAGTCACTGGCATTGAGGCCTAGTACGTGTAATGATGACCAGGTCATGTGCAACATGCAAAGGCGGGCTTTTTAGCTTTGTCAAACACTGTGCTCACAAATATCTTCCGTCGTCTTGACATTGCCTTGCCATCGGAGCAAGGTACAGTAAATTTCCTATCTCATGAAATGTCGGCTAAAATTCTGAAATGTGTTTTCGATTCGAACAAATTACTTAAGTTGGGCTAGTATACTCATTTGGTGGCAAATCGCATTTTCTTCAAATTTTCCGATCCACCAAAGGGTTATCTTTCGGTTTTAAAATTTTATAATCATGGGATTTCTTAAGACGGTGAAATGTTCATTCATAATACATCATATCCCTTTAAGTTAATTATGTTGCCTATAATTTATACAGCATTATCCACATCTATTGTGTAATATTCTAAGAAGTGCGTGTCCTCTTCCCCATTGCATACAGAAAGGCGTGATTTTCCTTACGCGAAATGCATATAGTATGTAAATTTGGAACTTTGAATGCAAGTGTAACGGACGGTAGGGTTCAAAATAATTCGGCAATTAAGAAACTTTTTTTAAAAACTTAAGTCACCCTCTTTTCAATTATAAAATTTGAAGAAGACGCAATTTGCTACCAACCGAGTGTAAGAAATAATAATTCTGTGCAGGTTTTATGTGAAATATAGTTGAATATATAAGGACAGTGAAAATCAGGGAGAAAATATATACTACTTAAGTAGCTATTTTATACAGACGCATTATTTTGCAGGTGGGCAGAAAGAAGCACATTCAAAAGCCGGCATCCTACTGTGGCTGAAATATCTTGAGATTAGGCTGCAAGATAATCTGTATAACAACCCTACATAAGAAATTTATTCGAATCCAAAACACTTTTCAGAATTTCAATTGAAATTTTATGAGACAGAGAATCTAATGTGGGTGAGGGAGGAGAGATTGTCATAGATGCTGGGCAAGTCACCGTTGCACACACTCGGTGTAGTCCATGGTGCACGTTTTTGCTTGCTACGATCAGACTTTAGTTGGAACGACTCTAAATGTCCCCGTATGTCGGTTGAGCAAAAATAGGAGCCTACGGTTTTGCAAGAGAAGCCTTTGTAGGTGTGGAGTGTGGACACGCTAGAAGAAGAGCTTTGTTTCATATGCGAAAACGGAGAGTCAGTTGCTGGAATCAGATTTCTTTCGTAGCCATCGTCAGAATCAGCAACCGATGAAGAAAACTGGGTATCCAGAAAAATTGATTTAAAAATGCCTGATAAATTGGGCCACCAAAGTTGGAGGCATGTCTACCAAAAGGAAGGAAATCTTCCCAAACTGCGAATTCCACCCAGCTTAAGCAAGTGAAATGTTGACTCCTTGTTTGAAGTTGACTATGCTGCATGTGTACTGCGGTGTTAAACTTGTGATAATTTTCCTCAACAGTCTAATTCTACATCAAAAGGTTTAATGCAGGTTGCCTCTCTAGACCTCGTCAGTTTACTAGTTTATTTGAAGCAGGTTGTACGCGTAGAACGAAAATGAACCTTCACGAGGAGATACGTGAGCATTGAGAAGAAGTAGACGTGATCGCAAGGACAAGAACTTTATTCACCTGAAGTTTCGGATTCTAACTCGAACCCATATTGGGAGACAGTATCAGATACGGGTAATTCATACACAGGGAGTTGCAGTTTATATAGGATGCAGTCGCTTTGCTGTTGCATACCTAGTACTATTAACGGCTTCCCCTTCCTCGAGGATGATAACCCTCTGATGTGCTAATTGTTCGATGGCTGGTATGTGGGTCGCTTTCCGTTAAAATGTCATCACCCACGTAGCTAATACTGTCTCTGAAGGTGGGTTCGAGTTGGAATCCAAAATGTCAGGCAAATAAAGTTCTTGTCTCAGCGATCGTGTCTACCTCTTCACAACTATGTCCTGCGACTCGTATTTTCGCTAATACATGAACATTGTCTAGCTTGGCTAGGTCAGGGCACGACCAGATCCACCAATTGCTTTGTTCGAATCCATACAGCGGACAGTGACCATCAAGCGGACATAAAAGAGGATTTCCGCCTTATGTACAGGGTGCCACCAAATTGACCACGCCAACTGAGTTATAGTTTGATACTGGTAAAGGGGGCTGCATTAGTGAAGACAATCCTATACTCTGCTCATTAAATTCCAAATCGCCAATGCTTCCTTGGTTCAAATAAACAGACTGATACTACAGGCAGACCGACGGACAGAGTACCGCGACATCTGACTAGTGAGGTTCCCTCCGTCACGTTCTACCCCTTCTAATTATGCGGGCGTCGATGCCTACGGCGCGCCTCCCCTACCCACATGTCACGCAGTCTGGTCACCAGCATCCCCGCATCCACACCCCTTAGCACGTTGTCTATCTCTCCATTCCGTCTGCTATCCCAACACCATTAGTTCACAGACCCGCATAAAACTCCCACCAAGCTGTAAACGGGCCTATCGACGATCTGCCGAAAACTGACCTTCGTATGTGCCGGCTTGTTCAGATTGTAGCGTTATGGCCAGCTCATTTGTGTGTGTGATAGACGAAGACTAGCGCTTCAGTTCACGGAGGACATAGAACTATCTACCCTGTCAAAATGTTAATAGGTAACTGCAGAAATATTACCCCGCGGACGCTCAAACGTCATAATGTTCTTGCTATTCGAAGAGGGAGAGTTCGTGAAATTTTGGCATACGTGAATGGAGCCTGTATCACTCTACGTACAATTGTTAATATTTGAGGAGATACGAAGGAAATTATTTCTATATATTAGTTAGGGAAATAAGAACGTTCCCGAGCTTGAAAAACTGCATACTGTAGGGACTCGAACTCCCCACCTGCCGGATTCGAGTCGATTGCTCTAACTACCCGATCTACCGGGGGTTTTCCGCCAAATGCACAAGTACCGGATGTTGTTTCATTTCGGATTTGTGGAGTACGTCCACTGTTAACAGGGCTGGGTTTTTGCATCAAAAAATAACTGCTAATTATGAAATTAACGGAGTATATGAGGTTATAAGCAGAGACAAGTGTAGGTTACGGCCGATTGCTCAAGCGTTTTCGAAAGCGTATCATTGATTGAGGTACTCCAAGCGTATTTACCGATACTTTTGCACATGAACTTATGATTTATGGTTGAATTCTTATCAACTGTGTCGCATAGCTAATTTTCCGAGCAGATACGATCATTTACCCATAATTTATTATATTTTTCATCTGCCTTAGGTAAGCACACGACAAAAATTACCATATTAAGCTGCCTCGTGCTCTAAAGAATAATTTGTCATTTACCAGAGTCTGTGCCATTGTCCTAAGGACCGAAGTAAACCTTGTGTCGCATATAGCCCAGCCTCTATGTTCACACAGACTACGTTCCAGTGGAAGATAAATTAACGAAAATTGGAGTTGGACGTGACGCAGGAGTTGACAGAAATAAATTGAACGAGTACATGAGCTACACACTCGCGAACTACATCTATTATACATGGGGAGGGTGGTTTGATCCTACAGAATAAGAGATAGAGGGAGAGCCTCAGTGCACACTAGGCCCGACTTATTCATTCGACTGGCAATCTTCCAAGCCATGACCGTCAGCGCGTAGTGAAATATGGCTTGGTTGTTCACGGTGAGAAAACTAATCGCTATTTTTTTTAGCTTGATTGACCTCACTCGTTCCTCATTCTCACATTTACCACTCTGTCTTTCAATTCACATCAATTGGTAATTAAATTGGGACAAGAACGCAATATGTGACCCCGCTCAGGGAACAAAGGATAGGTCAGCGAGTAATATGGGATCGGTGGTAATATGGGGTTTAATGGGTGAGGCCGCGTGAAGGAAATCATAGCACCAATCTAACCCTTAAAATATCCATTGTGTTCGGTAGGATTAGCATTCCTTGCCGGGTTAGTAGGGTTGCACAATAGTTTGTTGCCCCGAACGAATGCGGCTAGCCAGAACCGGTGGCTTTGCGTCACGCCGACCACTATGCGCGATGTCATTGCTAGCTAACCTGACCCACCTTTGTATGGACCCTCGATGGGGACAAGAATGAGGCCGACTCTACGCAGTCTTTCGTTACCACAGTAAAACTGATTCATTTTGAACCTTCTACGGAGCCGTAATTTTTGCCACTTGGAAAGTTACCATTCGAACGCATACTTCGGTCCTTCTATGGCCAACGAAATACTGTATGACCCTTCTAACCCGGCAATGAAAGCTAACGCTAACGATCACAATGGGTTAAGTAGGGGTTATGTTGGTGTGTAATAAGGTCGTATATTACACGTTGACCTATCCGTTGTGCCCTGCGCGGGGTGCCATATGACGTTCCTGTCGAAATTGGATGCAGTGCCGGGCGTGCGATTAATTTTTCTTCTAACTCGTGACACACACGATAATTTGGAAGTCGAAATCCGACGAAGTCCACCGCATGCTCCAGAGAAGGGTGCTACAGAGACGCTGACTTGCGTGTGAATTAATTTTAAGTGATAGAAGACTTTACATTCCATCTACAGCACACTCTCTCTCTCTACCCTTACCCACCTGTGCCCGGTGTCAACTCACAGTCAAGAAGATTGGATGCGGGGTTGGGCGCAGGTGAATCATATCTCACGGAATGGGACAGCCATTCATGACAAAATTGGCTGGCGTGGCGTGAGCCTGCAGCTACACGTGCCACCACGCCCTCTACCCCATGTTATGGGAGGTCAACCCAAATAACGCCTGCCGCACCCTGATTTGGCCCTTGAGTTGACCCAACGCATCTACCACGTGACCCGTTTAGGGGGCACAACATACACACGGTAGTTCGACCGTCGTACTACGACTATGTCCACCTTATGCTCAATAATATGGTGGTGCAGGGACTGTGACTTGCGCTGAATTACAGTGAGAATTGACTTTCAATGCATCAACTGCACGTGGGCCCAGTGTCCAGACCGAGGCAAGAAAACCGGAGATGGGAGAAGGTGCGGGCCCACGCACTGTGATCCAACTCAAAATAAGAACACAAGAAAATAAGGGAGGGTTGACTCGGGTCCCAACTGAGTAGGAGTGGTATAAAAACCACATTAAGAAGGAGCCATTTCAGCCTGATTCTCAGTCCGCTACTCGTCCATTGCGCACAAACGCACACAATGGGCTGACAACGCGGTCCGTTTTATCCTATCAGTGGGCAACCTTCCAAGCCCTGGCTTTTAGCGCACCGTGATAGTTTCAAGCGCGTCAAATTGTTTATAGGGAGGAAAATGCGTTGAGCTCTCAACCGCACTCTCTCCCCCACCCCCAGAGTCAGACGACCGTCAGAGCCGGTCTGTTGTCGACGTGGGAGTGGGCGCATTGGCTGACGGATCGGCGTACCCGTCTTTGCGCACAACAGCACGACCTGGCCCCCTTAACGCACACACCAGGATTCACTTAACCAGAGGTTAAGAAGAAGCCATCGCCGTCTGATTCCCAGTCCACTGATCAGCCACTCAACACACAACACACACTGGGTCGACGGCATGGTCTGGTGTAAGCGTCAGATTGACAGCCTTCAAAACCACAGTTTCCAGGACACCGTGATAGTTTCAGGTACGTGATGATGGTGAGGGTGCTGTGTATATATTGGTGGAGTTACTGTTCGTTGATGTGGTTTAGCCTAGGGTAGTTTACCTTAGGTTATCGTGGAGCCACATGGGATCTATTAGACCCATGCGGTGTGTGAACGTGCGGGAGAAGTGAGGGAAAGAGAAACCAGGAGGGGCTGGGGGTTGTCGTTCTTGGTATTGGTGGTGGCAGTGGCAGTGGCAGTGGAAATGGCGGAAAGAATGGCAGGAACGGAGTATGTTCATGGGGTATCGGTGCTGTCAACATTGCGGTAAATTCCACCGTCATAGATACGCATGTGACCGAATAGGCTCATGCAGTAAGTAAATGTGCTAGGGCAGTGAGGGCAGTGGATGCGGTGATCTTTGCTCTGGCTTGGTACTCCAGGCACTGGTTTAAAAGTCTCTATACGATGGATTCGCAAGTAACCGACGAGGCCGATTAATGAGGTGAATTTTCGGTCGTAAGATGGGCAGGTTAGGACCGAACCCCCATCTCTGTTTGTGATGGTGACGGCGGCGGTGGTGGTTGTGGTGATTGTGGTGGAGGTATCAGGTTATGAGTACTGGGATTTGGTCCATTTGATCGTGGGAGAGGGAAATTGGTACCAGGGGTGACCGTTGGGTGGTCCAAAGGAGGGTTCGCAGAAGTTGACGTTTGCGGATTGTTGTTGCGTTACGTCCAAAGGTGTTGGACAAGGCCGATTCGCTCCCGGACGGTGTATTGTCATCCCGGGCATGTTGGGAAGGCTTGGGCATTGGCGGTGATGGTCCGGGGCGCTTTTGACTTTCATGTTGCCTTTTTTGCATTGGTGGCGGTGATCCGGTTGGCTTCGTAGATTGCTGCCCCTGTCTTTACGGTCCTCCTCCAGGCCGGTCTGTTCTGGGCGAGGTCCCCAGTTTGCCGGTTTGACCTGCAGTTGCTTCAGGGATGTCTTCAGAGTATTTTTTAGCGTCACGCTCGACCCCCTTTTCGACGAGAACCAGTGGCGACATCTCCATAGAAGGGTCGTTTGTGTAGTCGTCCATGCTCACAAGGTGGCCGCTCCAGCGCAATTGCGGCTGTTTCAGTTGGGCGTAGATGCTGAGGATGCCTGTTTGTTCCAGCACTTCTGTGTCTGGGATCCTTTCGTGCCATCTCAGCTTTAGTATTCAGCGGAGGCAGCTGAGTTAGAGTTGTGGTTGAGCTTCCGCGCCCGCTTTTGGTAGACCGTGCAGGTCTCCGCTCCATATAGCAGCGTCCGGAAGATGACAGTTTTGTACATCTTGAGTTTGGTGTTGAGGCGGAGAGCGTTTCAATTCCAGACGATGTTATGCATGCGTCCGAAGGCTTGGCTGGCTTTGGTGATCCGGTGGGCAACTTCATCATCAGTTTTGGCTCTTTGGGAGGGCTTGTTTCCCGGGTAGGAGAAGGTGTCCACGGCATTCAGTTGAGAAACATTGACATTGATGCAAGCTGCATTGTAGGTGGTATTGGGCAGCGGCTAATGCATAACCACCGTTTGCTCCGCGTTGATGTGCAGCACGAAGTTGTCACAAGTGGCAACGAAGAGATCTATGCTCCTGTTTACATCACCTTCTGTCGTTGCATTGAGTGCGCAGTCGTCAGCGAAGAGAAGTTCGTGGATGTTGGCTATAAATACACGCGACTGGGGGTGCATATGCCGTTGATTGAGGAGTTGGCGATCCATCCGGCAGGCGATGCGGATCCCGGGGCATTCGTCACGGTAGGGATCCATTATCATGGCAGAGAACATGAGACTGAAGAGGGTAGGCGAGAGGATGCAGCCCTGCTCCACTCCGTTGGTCTCTACGAATGCCTCTAAGACGGCCCCCATTGTCTGTGACGCGCGTCATCATGCCATCATGGAGTTGACACACCATGTGAGTTAATTGCTCGGAGAACCGAATTTCTACATGATCTTCCACAGCCCATCGCGATTCACCGTGTCGAAGGATTTCGTCAGATCCATGAAGGTACAGTAGATGTGAGTCTGCATCTCCTGACACTTCGCCTGCAGCTGGCATGTGGCGAAGATAATGTCAGTATTGACGCGATGGTGGCGGAAACCGTATTGGCTTTCCGGAAGGAGTCTTTGTTCCAGGTGGATGTTGAGGCGATTGAGGAGAATGCGGGCGAAGATTTTCCTGGCAATTTAGGGCAGCGATATTCCTCGATAGTTGTTGTAGAGTAGGCGGTTCCCCTTCTTCTTGTAGAGATGGATGCTGTTGACTTCCTTGAATTCTTGAGGGACCTGTCCTTGACGCCATCTCGCCTGGAAGAGTGCTTTGACTTTGTTCATCAGTTGGGGGCCGCCAAGCTTATGAATCTCAACAGGGATCACGTCCCATCTGGGTGCTTTCCCGTTGGAGAGTTGTTGCATGGCTCTGATGGTTCCTTGGAGAGAGGGCAGTAGATCGAGGTCGTCGTTGGTCTCCACTTGAGGCATCCGGTTGATGGTGGCGTCGGATATGGTGGAAGGCCGGTTAAGAATGCTTCTGCAGTGCTCGGCCCAGCGCTTTAGGATTCGTGTCTACTCAGTGAGTATGATAGTTCCGATAGCACTGAGGAAAATGGCGGCTCCTTTGACGGGAGGACCATAGACAGCCTTGATGGTGGCGAAAAAGTTCTTCCATTCGTTGCCACCCGTGTACTCATGGATCCCTTCGGCCTTACAAGACATCCAGGCGTGCTGCATCTCCCGCAGCCGTTGCTGTACATGGTGGCGACTTTGGTAGAAGGCTGTCTTGTTTGCAGTTGTAGGGCGGTTGACGTAGGCTTTTTGTAACTGGTCCTACTCGGCGAGCAGAGTATTGATTGCTGCGTTGTCGGCCTCGAACTATTCCTGGTGTTGACAACGTACGTGTCCGAGGACATCCAGGGTGGTGGATTGGACCGTGACCCTCAGTTGGCACCAGCGGTTTTCCACGGAGGGGTCCTCGTCAACGTTTATAAGTTTGGCTAACCTGTGGGCTAGTTCGTTGCTGAAATGGAGATAGTGAGCAGATGCACTCAACAAAACAGTATTAAACTAACCTCTGGTTACTTATCTTGGGGTCACCTGCGTGGTTGCAGACGAAGCCTCATCTTCGAGAGGAAGAAGTGATGATCCGTCCATCCGTCGGCACCGTGGATCGCCTTTGTCACCACTACGTCCTACAGGTCTCGCCTCTGGACGAGGACTTAATCCAGCCGGTGCCAGGGCTTCTAGCGGGGGTGCATCCTGGTCACCTTCTGCCGTATCAAAAGGCAGAAGAAGGTATTGGTTAGGATGAGATGGTGTTCCGTGCAGGTTCGTAGTAGGAGAAGATCATGGTCATTAAAGCCGTCAAGACCAGGTGGGGCCCAACACTCCTCTCCATGTGGCATGGTCTGTGCCGACGCGGGCGTTGAAGTCACCAAAGACAAGCAACTTATCCACCTTCGGCACATTCGCCAGGAGGTCGTGAAGATCGTCGTAGATTTTATTCTTTGCCTCTTCGGAGCTTGGCATTGGAAGGGGCGTAGGTGCTGATGATTATGGCAAACTTGCCTCCTCGGAAAGGTAGGTGGAGGCTCATCAGGAAATCATTGCTGCCGGCGGCAGACAGGGCAGACGTCCTACGATGTCGTCCCCGATGACAAAGGCGACACCAGCGTCGCGTCGCTCTGCCTTTGGGCGGTCACTCCAGAAGAAGGTGTAGCCGGTACCCACCTCCTTCAGCTTACCCTGCTCAGAGAATTGGGTCTCGCTGTGAGCAGCAACTTCCACCTTGTATTGCGCCAGTTCTCGAGTAACTAGCGTTGCTCTCCGTTTCGGTATGTTACTCCATGGATTGTCTAAAAGGGCACGAAGGTAGGGTAGGGCGCGGGGGATGGGGACGGTGGGTATTGTTGTTTGGTTGAGTGTTACGACCGCGTATTTGGCGAACTGCGAGCCGTGGCCGGCTGGATAAGGCCTGATACCCAGTATTTGTTTAGGGTACCTTTTCTAGCCCCTTCCTCCGCGAGGAGGCAAACAGTGCTGTCCGTAAAAAGGGCTGCTTGGACATCCCAGACGGGTACCGAACTCCATTATGGCTCACAGCTGTATTGTAGTGGGAGAGTGACCCGAGTTAGCCTGGGCCACCTACGGGTTTCCTGTGGTGCCCGCTCCGTTTCTACTTACAATTGTTCTCAGGTCGGTCGAGTACTGAAACACAAGGCGTATGCACACCACGTGCAATCTAGTAGAAGGTAGAACGTCGATGCTGCATGAGAAATGCCTGTGATGTGACAAATCACACTACTTCTATGAATGTGGCGTGTTTCTAGTTCTAAGCCTTCCACAAGGACTAGCTTTCGTTGAAAGTAATCGATTGTGCCACTCCTGCTTGAAATCTAACCACCACGTTATAGACTGTAGATCACGTAAGGCATGTGGTATCGCGAGATGTTCCATGCGCCATTAATGCAATGGCCGTTAAAGTGTTTGAACCGTACGGTTCAGTGACCACATATGCACTCTTGGATACTGTTTCGGACACAACGCTTATCGAAGAAAACCTATTAAAACGCTTAGGCCTTTGTACCCGCCCAGCTGTGTTGCCAGTATCCACTGTTGTTCAGACAGTGGAAGTGAGCTCCGAAGTGGTAGGTTTCCAGCTAGGTGCAATAGATGGCTAGGAGTGACTAGAAGTTAAGAAAGCCTTGTACGTCAGCCATCTTCCCTAGCCTGAAGCGCTTCTTACCTAAAAATAAAGCTGCATGTTGGGAACATTTAGGTGACGTCGAAACTTCCCACTGTCGATGGAGCGAGGGTTTCAATACTCATCGGGAAAAATGTACCTGCCGCTAACTGGGTACTCGGACATCGATACGGTGGACAGGAAGATCCCTATGCAGTTCGGACCGCTCTCGAATGGGTACTCATGGGCCGATATCTGGAAACGATCGTGCTTATAACATACATGTAGGCTGTTTGAGCGAGAAAGACTCTGACATAGAAAGGCTAGGACAAATGTGCAACTTTGAATTTGGTGAACCCAAACCCTTGGATAAAGCACATTCCGTGGACTACAAAAGATTTTTGGAATTGTTCAAATCCTATGCGCATCTAAATGGAGGGCACTTAGAAGTCCCTCAACCTTGGAAGTTAGGCCCTCCCTGTTTGCCTGATAAGAAGCCTGTTGCTCGTAGACGTTTATATGCCTTGAAGAACAGAATTATGAAAAACTCTGAGTATAAGGAGTGATACGTGAAGGCGATCTCGCAGACCCTGCTGCACCGGCACCTAATGTCAGTCCTTTGGTACGTAAATCTGATAAAACCAGAGAAGCTGAGAGTAGTATTCGACTGCGCCAGCAGGAGGTAATCCGGCCTACCAGTTTATGTGAAGTTTTGACTAAATCCCCTGAGTTTCCTTCCGTAGCGGTGGCAGACAGGGAAGCTATACTCCATCAAGTTCAAGTTCCAAAAGCTCAACGTTTGTTCTTACGTTTTCTATGATGGCCAAGTGGTAACTCAGCATACGATCCTGAGGCTTATCAAATTGCAGTACATCGGTTCTGCGCAACCTCTTCCCGCAACCTCTACGCACTAACTCGATCAATTAATCAGGTGACAGACATCCCCGCAGCTCACTGTGTCAATTACGTACGGAGGTGTTACGTTCCATACGAGACGAAGCATCTGTTTATCATCCCCAAGAATCATTTCACCTGCCGCTTAATCGTGCAACATATCCACTAAATGGTCATGTAGGAGTATCACAAACGAATGCTACCCTACAAGAGATATACTGTATAATTCGGGGTCACGCACTCATCAAAGGAGTCAGTGTGTCGTGTTCTGTGTCGACGTTGGCACAATTCACACTGTCGAAAGTCAGGAGCACTTTTAGCGCTTGCTCAATAGGAGCCATCTAACCTGCTCTTCACGTTCACAGGGGTTCGACTACTTCGTAACATTTCAGTTGGAAATAACCCGACGCTCGGAAAAGAGGTATTACTGCCTGTTTACATGCCTCAGCATTCGCGCGGTCCACATCGAGGTAGGCTCAAATATGTAAACTGATTTGTTTCTGTGTGATTTCGGCAGATTCGTTGCTTGAAGAGGATGCCCACGAAAACTTTATAGCGATAACGGACCCAAATTCAAAGGCGCTGAGTTTGAACTGAAGAAGTAACTGAAGATATGGAACCAGGACCGAATAGCTAGCTCTCGCGCGGAACCGGGATGCGATTGGATCTTTACACCCCCGACAGCCAGTTATCGAAGAGGAGTATTGGATGCCTGATACTACCTATCAGACGGATAGTACGTTCAATTTTAGGACGACAAGTGATCACAGACGAGGTCTTCATACAAAAAGTAACCAAGACCGAAAGGCTAATGAATGACCGGTCACTGGTGAGGAACACTACTGACGCCAACGAGTACGCTGACCTCACCCCACAACATTTTTTGCTGAGCACTCAAAACTTTTAGTTGTCTTTTGAAGATTGCAGTCACTTTAAACTTAACCGGAAGTGGCGCCAGGCCCAATATCTTGCTGATATATTCTGGAAAAAAAGGATCAGTGCCTATCTACCATCGTTACAGGGCAGACAAAGGTGGACTAGCGAGACCGCATAGCTTCATATTGGAGATCTGGTCCTTGTAATTTAAAACTGGCATCACGAGTGAACTGGAAGAAGGCCGTTGGGGAAGAGCTTCTCAAGTCCAATGACGGTAAGGTGAGAGATGTCCTGCTGAGAACCAAACAGGGAAGATTGGTGAGAGACGTGTGGGGTTTGTGTCCGTTAGAAAACCAAGAACAGAACGAGGGCTTATATCGCCACAAATGACAACCATACATTCTGGGTGGGAGTGTACGTTCCCACGTATGTTTTCTTGTTATGGCACTTCCACCCATTTGACAATAACATAAGTATTTGCTTGTTAACCCAAGTAGACTTCCTCCAGCAGCGTTCATACGTTTGGCATTAACAATATAAACTTTTTATATGACATTTTACATTCATAAACACTCTACTGTTTATTTTTGTATTTAATTGCTTCTTTTTGGATAACAACGCCTTCTTTTTTTCCCATTAACTCCCTTTGTTATTTATTTGAAGTTGATAGGTTGTGCCCATATAAATTGACACTATTTTTACTTCTTGTAAGCATGGAGACACTTGGTTATGGGTATACGGTTTATATCTTGTTAATCCTCTCACATTTTAGAGCCGCGTTTTCGTCCAAATGGTTATTGACTGCGTTCTTACCTACGACGTCACGAAGTGAACCCATCCAAGCGATTTAAGGCAGACGGGCTTGATAGGGCTAGCTCAGCAGAACTCTAGTACAATTATCCGAACGGGCTACAGTTGGCGGTCGGATATATTTTAAATATTATATTATATATTTAAATATTTATTCAGAGTATACATAGTATATCCTTTACCCTCCACTTGGTAACATTCAAAGCGCGTCTGACTCCTTACATTGGGAAATGCGCCCACGTGTCATGAGGAGTGCTACCTCCAAATTTCAAGAAAAATACTGAAGCTGAATTTCAATCTAGAGGAAAAATCTGCCTTTAGATAGCAGGCTGTCATAGGTTTCTGTAAACATATTTTTTAAAATCCAACGGTACTTTGCATGTGCTGTCTATGTGTGTTGAATGCTTTTGCACTCAAAATTTAAGAAAATAAAGTGTGTCCAGTCCGCTCATTTAAAACACAACGCTGTGCTTCAGCACATATTAGGGTCAACCTCATACCCGGAATGTTAGAGAATGAAAAGAAAAAATAAGAGATAAAATTCAGGAAATGAAGACAAAATCGTATTTTCATGAACTTGAATAATCGAAATTCTTACCTTACGATAAGCGGCTAACTGCTTTGGTCTGATTTGTCTATTCGCTCATGATTTCGTTTTCTGAAGTGACAATTAAAATTAGACTGGTCGTTCACAAAGACTACCTTGCGTAAACTCTTCAATTGTGCAGGCATTTGATCTAATGCCGATGACTAATTATCCACAAAGGAAAAAAGAAACGTCTGACAGGGGCAGATGAAAGCAAGGAGACTGTAGAACAGGGAATCTTGGTGTCCGCACACCTGTGGACGCTCGTTAGTGTTCAGGTAAAAGGGCATCAAGAGTCGTGGTAAGCTCGGGTATCATCAAAGTAAACTGCCTGCCATTAAATTAACTTACAAAAGTTAATGGCGCAACAATATGGAAATGTCAATGAGTGGTAATTACAAGTGATACTTAGCGTTCATTTAAGAAATTAACGCATAATGTAGCAGTGATCACTCCACTTTGAGCACATTCGATTAAGTTGGATTTCAGCACGATAACATTCAGAAGATGAGTCCAGATTGTTAGACCTCCGGATTTAACTAACTGTAACACAGAAGGTTCCGTCTCTAGTTTACTAGGGTTGGTTTCTGAAAAAGACTGATATAAAAAAGTTGACCATTTGGTTTCTTTTCAGCGATGATGCCCGTGTAAACATTCAAGCAGGCGACGTTGTTGAACGTACTTTTTCGATTGTTCATTTTCGGGCCTGTACACTTATTTATACCGGCCTTTTGGCTCCCTTGGGAAGCACAGCTGCACATAGCATTCGTCAACCGGACTACACGGCGTCTGCATGAGTCTATAACTCATGCGTTAAATGTGTACAGAACACTTTAGATGGAGCCTCTCCGCTCATCAGCCACTTTGACTCATCTCTTACCCTAGTCAACTTCACTTGACCAGGCCATTAATGTCTGTGGAGGGGAAATACGGAGAGACCGAGGTAGCCTTCCTCATGACATGTGGGCGCATTTCCTAATGTAATGAGTCAGACGCGCTTTGAATGTTACCAAGTGGAGGGTAAAGGATATACTATGTGTACTCTGAATAAATATTTAAATATATAATATAATATTTAAAATATATCCGACCGCCAACTGTAGCCCGTTCGGATAATTGTACTAGAGTTCTGCTGAGCTAGCCCCATCCAGCCCGTCTGTCTTGAATCGCTTGGATGGGTTCACTTCGTGACTTCGTAGGTAAGAACGCAGTCAATAACCATTTGGACGAAAACACGGCTCTAAAATGTTAGAGGATTAACAAGATATAAACCGTATACCCATAACCAAGTGTCTCCATGCTTACAAGAAGTAAAATAGTGTCAATTTATATGGGCACAACCTATCAACTTCAAATAAATAACAAGGGAGTTAATGGGAAAAAAGAAGGCGTTGTTATCCAAAAGAAGCAATTAAATACAAAATAAACAGTAGAGTGTTTATGAATGTAAAATGTCATATAAAAGTTTATATTGTTAATGCCAAACGTATGAACGCTGCTGGAGGAAGTCTACTTGGGTTAACAAGCAAATACTTATGTTATTGTCAAATGGGTGGAAGTGCCATAACAAGAAAACATACGTGGGAACGTACACTCCCACCCAGAATGTATGGTTGTCATTTGTGGCGATATAAGCCCTCGTTCTGTTCTTGGTTTTCTAACGGACACAAACCCCACACGTCTCTCACCAATCTTCCCTGTTTGGTTCTCAGCAGGACATCTCTCACCTTACCGTCATTGGACTTGAGAAGCTCTTCCCCAACGGCCTTCTTCCAGTTCACTCGTGATGCCAGTTTTTAAATTGCAAGGACCAGATCTCCAATATGAAGCTATGCGGTCTCGCTAGTCCACCTTTGTCTGCCCTGTAACGATGGTAGATAGGCACTGATCCACTTTTTCCAGAATATATCAGCAAGATATTGGGCCTGGCGTCACTTCCGGTTAATTTAAAGCGATCGCCATCTTCAAAAGACAACTAAAAGTTTTGAGTGCTCAGCAAAAAATGTTGTGGGATGAGTACAACGTACGCGTTGGTGTCGGTAGTGTTCCTCACCAGTGACCGGTCATTCATTAGCCTTTCGTTCTCGGTTACGTTTTGTATGAAGACCTCGTCTGGGATCACTTATGGACCTAAAATTGAACGTACTATCCGTCTGATAGGTGGTATCAGGCATCCAATACTCCTCTTCGATAACTGGCTGTCGGGGGTGTGAAGATCTAATCGCATCCCGGTTCCGCGCGAGAGCTAGCTATTCGGTCCTGGTTCCATATCTTCAGTTTCTTCTTCAGTTCAAACTCAGCGCCTTTGAAGTTGGGTCCGTTATCGCTATAAAGTTTTCGTGGGCATCCTCTTCAAGCAACGAATCTGCTGAAATCCCACAGAAACGAATCAGTTTACATATTTGAGCCTACCTCGATGTGGACCGCGCGAATGCTGAGGAATATAAACAGGCAATAATACCTCTTTTCCGAGCGTCGGTTATTTCCAACTGAAATGTTTTGAAGTAATCGACCCCCTGTGAACTAAAGGGCAGGTTAGATGGCTCCAGTTTAGCACTTGCTAAAGGTGCCCTCAACTTTACCGTTTGATTTTCAAAAAATATTTACAGAAACATATGACAGCCTGCTTTTTAAAGGCCGATTGTTACTCTAGATTGAAAGTCTGCTTCAATATTTTCCTTGGAATTTGAATAATCGTAATTCTTACCTTTAATGATACACTGCTCGCTGTTTTTGGTCTGATTTGTCTACCCGCTCCTGATTTCGTTTTCTGAAGAGACCATTAAAATTAGACTGGTCATCCACAAAGACTAACTTGCGTTAACTCTTTAATTATGCTGGCATTTGATCTAATGCCGATGACTAATTATTCACAAAGGAAAAAAGAAACGTCTGACAGGGGCAGATGAAAGCAAGGAGACTGTAGAACAGGGAATCTTGGTGTCCGCCCACCTGTGGACGCTCGTTAGTGTTCAGGTTAAAGGGCATCAAGAGTCGTGTTAAGCTCGGTCATCATCAAAGTAAACTGCCTGCCATTAAATTAGCGTACAAAAGTTAATGGCGCAACAATATGGAAATGTCAATGAGTGGTAATTACAAGTGATACTTAGCGTTCATTTTAGAAATTAACGCATAATGTAGCAGTAATCACACCACTTTGAGCACATTCGATAAAGTGAGATTTCAGCACGATAACATTCAGAAGATGAGTCCATATTGTTAGACCTCCGGATTTAACTCACTGTAACACAGAAGGTTCCGTCTCTAGTCTACTAGGGTTGGTTTCGGAAAAAGACTGATATATAAAGTTAACCATTTGGTTTCTATTCAGAGATGATGCCCGTGTAAACCTTCAAGAAGGCGACTTTAGCGAACTTACTTTTTCGATTGTCCACTTTCGGGCCTGTACACGTATTCATACAGGCCTTTTGGCTCCCTTGGCTGAAGATTGACCAAACATGCGTGTTCACACCTGCTGTATCGCGATGATACCTAGTGGTAGCTAATTGTCAGACGCCTCCTTCTCCATCCTCCTCTCCACCCTTACCCCAAACCCCCCTAGCCCATTGGTAGTTTAAACTCTTGCTACTCTGCCTTCTCTGATATTATTGTACAGGTCGGTCGATGAATAATCGAAAACGTACGTTTGCCGACGTTGACTTCTTGAATTTGGTTTCTTTTACTTCTCTCATTCTCCATAATTAAGACACTCTACTTTATGGTAAGTACCCGTGTGTCAAACTCTGGATTTTTTTCCCCTCCCCTCGACACTAACCTTGCTGCGTCGCTCATTCTATCTGCTTTGCCGATGGACACTTCCGTGAGGGGCGTCCGTGAATCAACATCAACCATGCACCTGATAGACAACTGCTCGATATTTAACCCGTGCAGGTATGTACCTGAATTTCTAAGGCCAGTGTTCAGGACCACTTGTTCGCAGATGACTGCGCACCAAAAATGCCTTAGTGGAGGGCAGAGCATGCCACGGAGTGAACACCCATTTGCTTCCGCCTGCTCCAAATTCGGAATGACCATTGGCTCCGTTAAGACACAAACCGGGGCCAATTTATGCCTCAAATAATATAAGCATCTCTTTTATTCACACTCACCATACACATATTCGCCTTCACTATAGGTGAGCCAAGCTTAGGACGGTATAGCTGCATCGGAGTAGCCAAGTCCTGGGGATAGAGAATGGACACTCACCGCAACGCTTATTCTATGGTATCGTCACTGTTGATGGGCTCCGATCTGCCAGCTAAGTGCGTAGATACATAAACACCCCGAAGAGTTTACTGAAGCAATGAAATAAATGCAGAAAACACATAAGAATTGACAGAACTTCGTTTTAGTGCCGCCTGACAGCAGAATCCATCATATGCCCCAAGAAATTCTATGGGTACATCCGCTGTAGGAGAAAACACAGGGATGATATTGTGTGTCTAAAACACAGCTTTGGAAACTTAATAGTTGAAGGGCCACAGAAAGCACAATTACTGCCTCAGTTTTTTCAATCGGTTTTTACAGTGGAATGCCCAGAAGACAATCAAAAGTTTAAAAAAGTTCAAGATACTACCTTCATTACAACCGTTGCCTTTTCCATCGAGGAAGTTAGACGCGCCCTCAGTCAAATTAAGCCAGACAAGTCTTCTGGACCCGATGGGATTCCTGGGTTGGTACTTAAGGCTAAACCTCGTTCAATTCTCTTTGAGTTGTCAATGAGGATCGCGAGACTGCCATCACAGTGGAAGCAAACAGCAAACAGCCTCCGGCCTATCAGTTTGACTTGCCTCTCATGCAAAAGGAGGGAAGTCCTCGTAAATAGTGATATGCAGAAATTTTGTCACGAAAATAACATTCTACAGAATTTTCAGCGGGGGTTTCGGAGAGGTCACTCCTGTATCTCAAATTTGCTAACTTGCCTGGAGGTCTGAACCAGGGCTTTAGAAGAGAGCTTCAAGGTCGATGTCGTGTGCATTGATTTCTGCAGAGCATTTGACACTGTCTCTTCCCACCACCTTATGCATAAGCTCAGCGCACTCGGTATCAGGGGTGATCGTTTAAACTGGATAAGGGAGTTTTTGGTTGGTGGAAAACAGCGCGTCTGTATCGGTGATGACATGCCCGACTGGGTGAACGTGACAAGCGGTGTTCCTTAAGACTCGGTTCTCGAACCCTTACTATTTATCCCATACGTTAATGACAGCTTACAGGAACTCGACTGCGGTAAAATAATGCTTGCCAACGACATTAAGCTTTGGCAAGTCAGTAAGTGACCAAACAATCAAAAAGCCCTTCAAAATAATTCGCACCGACTGCAAACGTGGTCCGAGAAATGGCTCCTCGAGCTCAACCTGCTGAAGCGTGCTGTCCTTCATCTGCATCCAACCACTCAAATGCGAGTGTCAGGGCATATCACCTACAAGTCGTCATTCTTCCCGCAGAATCTTCGCAGAAGCATCTCGGGGTTTGGATACAGAGTAACATGAAACCAGCACTGCAGTGCACGAGGGCTGCAAAAAATGCCATGGGAGTAGTACATGCAATCAAAAGGACATTTGCAACCGTGGAAGAAGACCTTTTTGGGAGAGTTTACGGCACCTTTGTTCGGCCTCATTTAAAATATGGCATACAAGCGTGATGGCATGGCTGGCAGAGGATAAACCATGCCTCGAAAAAGTAAAACGCCGTGCAACAAAGCTGGTAAATGGTTTCAAAGATCGATCGTACATAGAGAGACCGTGCTGCCTAAATCTATTTTCTCTGTGTTACAGGCAGCAAAGAGGTGATCTTATCCTGGTTTACAAGATAATACATAGTCTTCAGGATGGATTGAGCTTTGAGGAGATATTTCAGTAACACCTTTCTCCAAATCTTCTTAGGCACTCGATGAAGCTGCGCACGAAAAGTTCAGGCTGAACCTCCGCTCTGAATTTTTCATGCATAGGGTATTAGAGAGCTGGAATGATCTCCCTCAATCATTCGTTGAGGCGACATTCCTGCAGCTGTTCAAGAAAGCCTTGGATGACTATGTGTCCCCTGCTTTCCTCAACAGTCTGAACCTCAGCTAACTGCCTCGTGAAGTACAAAACTACTATGCTACTCACATCTTGCGAGTAATCTGTTTATATTGATAATTGTGATATACATATCCGCAGTATCCGATGGACTGGCATGAACACAATAGGGTTTTCTAAGGTATTGCCTATTATCCTTACCAAATAAACTGAAAAATATCGAAACTGAGAGTAAGGCTGTGACAGCTCCCTCCTAACATAAAGCCTCTAGGGCATTCGCACCCGTGTGAGATCCGAGGCTCCCTTAATGTATCCTTATGCATGAGGCGGGAATGTGACTTGCATAGGCGGACTGTTTGGTTTTATCGATCACTGTCGTTTTTCTTGGTGGTAGGACATTGAAATACGTATCCTCCGTATTACAGGTGGTCTTTGGCTACATTCCAGAGGAGTTTGATTACAGATTTGAGGTAATCTAAAGTTGGGGTTAAGTAAAGATTAGGGTTGAGATTTCAAAGTTAGGTTCAGTGTGCGCGTTTGATGTAGAACACTGAAATTTTACACCAGGTCACCTGTCAGAGGGATATACTTCTTCCCGCGTTCAGCCATCTTTATTTCGTCCTGCCAGTGCAACAAATTGAGTTTTAGGAGAGATGAGAGAGAGAGAGAGAGAGAGAGAGAGGCTGATGACACTGTGAGTCTGTTTAAATAAACAAGATTTAAACTCAAAATCAGCGCTGCTGAACCAACTTCGTGTGGCAGCCGTGGGCCTGGTCGCCTGTGAAGATTGAACTATCAAGGCCTTGGTGCATTCGAGTATAGCGGAAGCATTCAGAGACCCGATTGTCCTAGGGATGGTAGAGGACCATGCGACGTAGAGCCTGTGTTATAAAAATGACAGTGAGAGTTGGTTACCACATCTGATTTCGGTAGTCAGAGGGATAGCGTGAAGTTGAAGGACTGAGTCGTTCTTATGTCTTGCAGCATGGCTATATGGGTAGGAAATAGAAGGCTCGAACAGTGCATCAGCCACATAATTCCTCGTTTTCGTTCTTACAACGAATACCAAAGGTAAAGAAAAAAGTTAGTCCAGATGGCGACTTTCCCGAGAATTTATCTTGCCAGAGTTGAAGGGGAATCGAGGTAGAAAGGTTTTGGTCCGTGAAGAAGATGAGTTGCTGACGCTCCAGGAGGGGCAACGAGTGTTTCGCGTTTAGGTAGCTAGCGGGAAACTTATATCCGAAGATATTGAAACGCAGCTTCACAGGTTATGGCTTTTCCAAAAAAAGAGGTCCATGGATAGTGGCAGCAATACTGGGCTTGGGAAATGAAGTATGAAGAACTTGTCCAATCCATATCAATATTCTTTCTTGGATGACCTAAGATATCATCGCAATGGTGCCGTCGCAAATGTTGACTGCCTCTTTTGAAACCATTCAGTATGGTTAATTCGAAGAGAGTGGTCAGGCAAAGGTGTTCAAATTTCCCCAGTTTTCACTCATCTTGCACGCGCAAATCGCGGCATTTAAAAACCACATCGGAGGACTGGCACACAGGGATCTTTAGGACGATGGATATGTCGCTTCTTCTTCATTAACACTCTTTAAGGATTCTGAGGGTTTTGTGGGCATCATTGTTTTTAATGAACGATGTCTGTCCGTCTGGCAGCAACTTCACCAGGGGCTGTTGACACTGCTTTCTTCAAATGGACAGTCAGTAATCCTGAGATGTTCATTCGCCTTGTCAGTTACGCAGCTTGAAAATTCTTTGGTCATCCCACTTTGTACGGCGAAACCGACCGATTTAGAGATTTTACTAACCGACAACACCCAGTCTGCATGTCATCAAAGATTAAGACTACTAGGGTGATATCGGTAGCGTCTTCTAGATCGGTCTGCATGCGGACATCTGTACATTAAAAATCATCAAAACCGTGTAGGACCCTGTAAAGAGTCCAGTCCACGTCGTATTTGCACAGAATGCGTGATGGATGAAAACATTGTCAAACTCTGTGACGAAGTCAATAAATCGGATGACTGTCGATTGTTGGTAAGATCAAGAATGCCCCACAGTATAAATATTTTCACATTACATCCACGTCCATTTTGAAGCCCGGTTTGGGCGCGTCTCATCGTAGCGGTATGCATACTGAAATCCGTTGAAGAGGACAACAGCAAAAGTCTTCGTGGCACAATCAAGGTGGCTTGCATTGAGGCAATTGCAAAATTTTTCTTGTCTCATTTTTCTGAAAACAGGCGCAAGAATGCCCGAGCCCCAGTCATCAATGGAGGACCCACCTCCCCACGCCTGTTCCGTCATAGTATGGAGCCATGGTGCCTGAGTGTGCATATGAATGGAAAAACTCTCCTCTCTGAGTGCCTTGTTATTTTGAAGCCTCCATCGATTTCTCCCTGAATGTGGGATCACACGACATTTTATAGGCTGCAGAAGTATTATGGACAACTCCAGTAGTAGAGTATTAGTAGCAGTATTATTATTATTATTTTTATTATTATTATTATTAGTAGTAGTAGTATTAGTAGTAGTAGTAGTAGTAGTAGTAGTAGTAGTAGTAGTAGTAGTAGTAGTGAGTATTAGTAGTAGTAGTAGTAGTAGTAGTAGTAGTAGTAGTAGTAGTGAGTAGTAGTAGTAGTAGTAGTAGTAGTAGTAGTAGTAGTAGTATGGTAGTAGTAGTAGTAGTAGTAGTAGTAGTGTCGTAGTGATGATAGTAGTGAAGTGGAAACCACAAGTGGTTGTCAGTATAGACCTGCAAACCAATGGTGGGTCATGAATTTCTTTAGCTACGAACCTCTGGGTGTTGGGAGGCGTTGTAAACTCAAAAACAGCCTGCATAGGACGTCAAAGAGATTGGTGGCGGTGGTGAGGTCCGTCTCTGGATTATCCTTCGGACGATGGAAACTAAATTGAAGGCCCGAACCAAGTTGACCTTAGAGATTATAGAGTTACTGCTGCGAACGCTGGCGGTCAGGAGAAAGGAGGTTTGTTTGGGGTTCGATCATCATTTTAGAGTCATGCCAATCACTAGTGGTAGTCCAGAGTGCCGTGTTCAAGTTTGAGACCCACCGGTTGCTCTGCCTTGAAGATGATACCAATAATCACTACCTGTTCGCACCCGACTTTTGACAATAGTCAGACATGCAGACGCGATATGGTGATGTCGAGAAAAATACAATAATACCGTTGTGAGGAATATTCCGAAGCATGTCTCGTAACTGAATAAAGGTGGTAGAAGTTGGACAAGTGAGGGCGCAGTTCGTATGGAGTAGCTGATATGAGTTAGCTGGATCGAAGCCTAGGATCATTGGTTGTCCGCATACAGCAAAAAGGTGGATCCTCCGGTTGATTAGAGTGTTGTTCTGGTTTTTAAGTCAGGTTCCCTGAGAGTAGACTAAAGTATCCAAGACTAAAATTTTTCAAGATTTCCGCACCGAAAGTGAAGCAGGTGACATCAGCGACAACGAACAACCAAAGGAAAAGCCTTCTGATACAATTATCCAGATGGAGAGGCACCAGACCGAAAGTAACGATTAGGGGAGGGCTAGTGGTCTGAGAAAAGCCAGAGCTCGGACACCAACGGTCGGCTACAGCTGGAGAAGTGCCATTGAACTGGGCAACTCTCGACTAAGAACAAAATGCTATTGTTCTTATTACTGACGCGGAAGTGTGACTGATATCGGGAAGACTGGCTGCATAGGCCTTTCGCAAACAGCACAATGAAGGGGAAGAACTTATCGGTGTTGGCAAATTTATGGGTGCCTCCCAGGATACTTCTGCGGTTTTACCACCTGACTCCTATTCCCAATTTCATCTGCTTTGTCCAAGAACTCATCCCTTTTCAATTTCCTCACCTAAACCATCATAATCTACCCACTTCTCAACCATCTTTCCTATCCGCAGGGAATGAGATAACGTTATGTCCGCTTTCTGAACGTCTTGTTAAAATATTGCCCATATTTTTTAGATATTGATAAGTTCTTCGTCACAGTCTCATTATAGTTTCGGTCCTCAGGGGGAAGGATTACTATAACAGTATACTTTATTAGTCACGAGTGCGTTCGCTTGTCTGTATCACCTCTGTCCACCAAAAAAACACCATGAAAATTGACTGACTGCACCCCAGGCGTTAGTCCCTTGGTGTGGCGACAGCATGATGCCGATTGATGACTAAGTTGCCACTAATTGCTCGCTGGAGACCATGCTTCAGATACTCGCTCAATTCGCTCACTTTCTTCAAATACCAGCTGTGGCTCCTCCGTGCAGTCAACGGATTGCTGCGGCCGACCTCTGAAGTGTTTTTATGTCCACTGCCAGAGCAAAAACCGTAGTTCTAGATCTATCTTTACGACTTCTCATTAAGGAAAGTTTTCAATGCCGACAGTCACCCTATGAAAATGGTCTAGAAAATGTTCGTTTTTAAAAAATCTGCTTAATCTTATTGGGATAAAAAGCATCTGGTTGCAAAAACTGCACCAAAATCGGATCCCGATAAGGGTACCTGGTTATGCCACTTGCTTGCTGTATCATTTGTTACGTGTACTTTACTTTGCAGTCGTAGTTAAGTTCGTCAGTAGTCAGCGTAAAATTTGTATCAGGACCATCTGAGAGCAAAAGTGACCACCAATTTTTCAGAAATCCGCTTAAGAGGAAGCTGTATTTTGGTTCGACCGTCACGAGTGGCGATGCACTCCATAAAAAAGGGCACAGTACCCGGCAATTGCGGTCAGCGCAGAAGACTTGCTACAGTCTTTCCCCCCCTGACTCCAATAGCAGGACAGTATCCGGGACGACCGGATGCGTGATCGAACGTAGTGACTGACGCCGCTAAAAGCCCGTCTGCGTGTGCCACACATAACTGGTCCACGCACGCGATGAACTAGGGGTTTCATAAAGAACAATGGTGAAGGGCTCAAAGCTCATCTTAGTGAGAGTGTCATAGAGGTAAATTAAATGGGAGTCATGGCAGCCTGACTCGCCGCCCTGAGCTGAGCGAGGTTATACCGTTAGTTTCCAGCTTTCCAAGGTGCCTACAGCCACAGCTGTGATTGTTTAAAGAGCACCAACTTGGTTCTGGTACGAAAATTCGCTCTTTCTCCCTCTCCCGTGCACAAGTTGCCTGTCCAAGCCTGGTCTGTCACGCACAGGATCTTATCTGGTATGTCCCATGGTGGTGGCCGTTGGGATGGGAGTGCACATCCTAGGGTGGTAGTAGTCACCATCGTCCTCACTCCACACGGGACTTTTGGCAGTGACGGTGGAGGTTGTGGAGAGTGGTGACACATCGGGAGTTGGCGTCAGGTTTTACAGTGGTGCTAGTTGCTGTATCGATGTTGGTGTGGTTGTGGACTGAGGGTGAGGTGAATGGTTTTCGGGGACGAGATTTGTGTCCACCAGCGCATTTTGATCGAAGATGGCTGACGTGATAGATTCGGGTGCTGAATTCGGTGAGGTAGGATGATACGATGGAAGTGGTTTACTGTTTGAATGTCTGGTCCGTAGATTCGAAGCTTACAAGCCCCCCTCTTGGCTTTGGCAGTAATGCTTTACCCAACCTATAGACTTACGTTCCAGTCTTCCATCTCTTCTTAGGGGGTAGTCGATCGAGCAAGTTATTCCCCAGACGTCAGGTTTGTATTTTTAAATTGATTTGAACGCAATTTTCAGTGTCCTTGTAAGGTTTATTTTAACCTCCATGTTGCCGAGCATTCCTTGGGACGTTGTCGTAGAATAGCAGCTTGAGCAGTCACTTGTTGTCCATCCTCTGGGTGTGGCCACTCCATCGTAGTTGGATATGCCTCAAAAGCTGGATAAACCATAACTGGAGACTTGAAATTCTGGGTCAAGTTTGTTATTTTAAATCTGAAAAACACCAATCAAGTGAGCCTGCTGGATTCTAGGTTGATTGTTTTAGGAAATCCGGCGAGCAATTAGCTTACCGCATCAGGGTGGTGGATTACATAGCCGTTGCAGTAGACTGGGAGGTAAACTCGGCTCCAGTTGGTTAAGGTGATGGCTGATTTCAAGGCCTGCCCTTGCTGTCTGATTTCGAATCCCGCCGGGCCAACCAAGTTTTCGAAATGGAGTCAAAGGTATTCTGCAGCCCTCAATCTGTCAAACCGTCACCTTCAGGTTTGCTTTACTAAATTTGGAAATCGGGAAATAAGGTAACGTCCACTTCCGGCATTCTTGATGTTGCTACTACTGGAGGTTGGATGGAGTACGAAATACCTTAGAAGAAATATCGTCCAATAGCACCCAGGTAATCTACAGTCCTTTTAAAAGATTATAAACAGACTGGGCTTCTGTGAGACGGGTCGTTTGCGCTAAGCAATGGTAACATTTTCTGCTTTTTCGTATCTTAAAGAATAATGTGTTCACCTGGAGAATACCAGTCGGAGCGAGACTTTAAAGGCTCAGTCAGGAATATTTGAACAAAAACGGCTAACCACGTACTATTCATAAACTGCAATAGCAAGCCAGTAGTATATACATAGGCTATATGATAGGCAGTACTAACAGCACCGTTACTGGCTGAAGACCCAGACGCTCCTTTCCCCAATATTCGGCCGCGGCACGATGCAACTGCGAGCGGTTCGACTCATAAGCGGGTCTCCAACGTCCCCTGTGCCCTCTGGCAAATAAATCAAGTTTTTTTAAACTTGCTGGCTTTTTACGTTGCTCAGGCATTGATCCCTAATTTAGAGCAAGTTAAGGGCAGAGTTAAGATTTTTAAGGTTCAAGTCGAAAGGTGATATGACTATTTGGACCGACGTCCATTAACCACAGCGGCATAATTGTGTAATATTCGCAAACGGCCAATAGGCAGGCAGTAGCATACATATGTTGCATTGTTTTGCCATACTGACAAGATAGATTCTAGTTGAAAGTCCAGACACGTGTTTTACCGCTATTTGGCCGCTGTATAACACCGCTGCAAGGGGTTCGGCTCATCAGTGTGTCCCGCAGCTTGCCCCTTGTGCGTTCGGATTGAGCCTATAAGGTTTCATTTGCAACGGTGTAGTGCATGATATTGCCGTAATTTTTAAGGAAATTAATAAACCAACATTTCATAACTAGATTATCTACCAGCTAGCACGGAAACATGCATGTGAAGCTACTGCAACGGTGTAACCTACAGAATGAACATCCGCTTCTAAGAATGATGTACTATCAATACAAGCTTACCGATCCGATTGTTCATAGTCCAGAAGTTTTTGGTGCAGCTTAAATTACTCAATTTTTATGCCAGTTCCAACAGAGTCCGTTGGTTGTAGGTCGTGTCAACTAGGATTCGTGATGGCGGTACGCAACGTTAGAATCCCCAAACACATCAGATGAACGGGGTACACCAAAATCTATTGCACATGGGAATGCGAACATTTTTTATCTTTCGGTTTTTGTTAATTTCTTCCTTAAACAAGCGATTTTTGGAGCATGCGGAAACGCTCTGCGTTTTTAAACGTTTTTAGGGTTCACTGCGTTTTGCCTAGCCGGAACCCATTGACAGTCGGTTGGCAGACGTCGAGATGCTAACTACTAAAGTACTTCTACGCTTAAATGTAAAGTTACGTTTACTAATTCCGGTTATTTGGTCCTGTTCAAACATATCCCAACGGTGCACCGCCCACCATTTTCAAAAGCGGAAGTCATTTATCGACCGTGTGGGAAGCCAGTCCTTCGGAAAGCGGTTTTTTAAAATTTCACGGTTGCATACGCCTGTTGTCGGCGCAAAAGAAAACGGACACATTGGTTATCGCCTACACCGGAGTGGATTTATCTTTAAAAGGTGGACAGAAACCTAAAGGCAACTGCCAACCTGGCTGTAAGATAGAATAAATTTACAAGACTGTTTTCCATTAAGCATGGTAATATTTTATCTGTGCTGTGCTTTTCCAAATCCATTTTTATTGCTGCTTTTCTTAACAAATGTTACTGGAAGTCGTGCGGAAGGATATTTGGAATTCCATGGATTATTTGGGGAAAGAATTTTAAGCACCCTCTACGGGAAATGGCCAGGGTGGCCAGCTCGGGATATCGTCTATAACAAGGAAACTGGCCGCATCTCTCACGCCGCATTTTCATTCGACTATGAAGGGAAGTGGGTTCCTACAGAATGGTGCAGTCGTGGAGAAAAACGAAAGTATCTAATCTATAATGAAAATCGCATAAATCTCAAGCGCTTTACGTCTACATCTCTGGCTTCGCTACGTGAACAGTGTTTTAAAGCACAGGTTTTGACGCAGGAACAGCAGGAGGACATTCAGCGAGATCTCAGAAGTATTAAAGTTGCCCTCGAAACAAAAGGAATCGAAGTCTTTCTTGGACAGCGGACATTTTTGGATTCCATTCGTTACGGTCAATTAGCATTTCATGAAAAAGAAATTGAGCTCCAGATAAATTCGACGGAATACGCACGTGCGCGCGATATACTGCAAGCTGAAGTTTCCCCACCCTACCAGTGACCTGCTTTGACGTCGGTCAACGGAAGCTTTCGGCTGGCATGACTGAGTGAAGAACCACTGCACCGAACCCCTCGACGCCAGTTTTAGGACCAATAGGAAGAAGGAAAGTTTTTCTCCACACCTGTCTTATGAACGTCACATTCTCAACATGTCTAGGAACTAGCACATAATCCAAGTCGCCAGAGTTTTTGGGTATCGATCTCTTTATGGCGTATTATTCCAAGTCCTTAACAGCGAGGAAGCAAACTTCTGACGCCATTCTGTCCTACGAGGTCTTTTTAGCCTTGTAGATTCGGGGAGACCTCATCAGCATTCTGGATCACAATCTTTGGCTGAGACGAAGGAAAACTCTTGTGCAGCCGTATTGCACTACCCTGTCACTTGCTGGATGATATTCAGCCAAGAAGCTACGTTTAATTATTCGAGGCATAGTATGGAACTTTTCCCAACCAAGCAAAAATTCCACCTGCCGATGGAGGTCTACATTTGTCAAAGATCTCGATCCCATTATGTTTACCACGATGAGGGATGAATCGATACCGGACTCACTGGAGTCACCTTCTATTAAACGTTTTTGCCCTTTGAAAATTATGCAGACAATAAAATGTTTATGGCCAGTTTTTGGAATTTATATTGTGAAAGACTCGTGATATTTGGAGAGTAAAGTCATGCATTTAATCTGACCATTCCGTCTTGATGAGCCCTACAGAAGCAAACCCTCGGATGCAGTAAAGAAATATAAGCTTTACTCCGAGTCGACCTAGTGTTTATGACGAGTTGGCGCGAACTGGGTCACTAAAAACACAGGCTAACTGTCAAGTCATCGAAACACAGCTTCGCGTATTGTGTTGACGTGGTGCCCTCTTCTCCGGGTGCCTACTGCAACGCTGCGCCTCTGGCGCGTACCAATAGTGATCTGGTTCTCGGCCAATCGCAGCTATCCAAACCTACCGAGTCAACGTGAAGGCCGACTCAGACCTGTCCTAGCGCAAGACGCCTTGACGCATACTCCACGACCGTTCCAATTGCACCGGATGTAAGGAGCCTCCTACTAACATCTTCATCAAAACGTATTGCCCATGCATTCGGTACTGAAAAATCCTCTCTCTCTCTAGTGGTGTCCAGGTTCTGTTTTTCTATTTGGAACCGGCTTGAAGGTGGCGGTTGCCACGAACCGACTGTTTGGAAGAAAAAGCACAAAACCGAGTTCTGCTAGTTTAATGCAGAAGCGTGGTTCAGCAAACATTCCGGTTTTGCTCATGCCATGTTGCTACAATATCCTTGTCTCGCAAAGGCCTGATAGAACCACACTTATCCTTTGGAGTGACCGAGGCTAACTAGTCGGCCAAAAATGCAACGGTTTGTTTATTACAGAATCTGTTTTGGGTAATACGGTCCTGCTTATAACACGCTCTGCCATCAAAGTCTTCTTTTTCACGAAAATTGAATGATAGTTTTATTATTCAGTTAAGGCCTCCTCCTTGAATTAACGACAGAACAGAACGTGAAAATATCTGAGGGGACAGGACTAACTGTTCATCAGCAGGTCAGCTTATGCCATAGAACACAAAAGTTTTTAGCATGCCTTCAATTGGATTGTCAATCCTTACCTTGTGGAGTTTGAGCCCCACGTTGCTGACCTTGGCCAATGTAGGGGCTTGAGTTTTTGAACTCTTCTGTTCAGGTTGGTGTAGCAAGTTCCATACGCGGGGAGTTGACAGAGGTGAGGAGGCTGACTACCGTTCTGCCTTAGACGTTCGGACACAGATTACTCTATGGTGATCAACATGGCCTGTGGTATGCTACTGTTACAAGGAGATCTTTAATTAATCGCATGAACTGGCCATCCAGCTGCACCTGGATGAAAGAACAGTTTTACCCTGCAGCATCATGCTACCTGTCGGAACCCTGACTACCCAATGTGTCCACAGGTAGCGGATATTCTAACGACTTTCGGCATAGACTTATTAAAAGCTCTTTTGGTCCATTCGGTAGTAATACCTTAAATTATGACCAGGCACCGGTCGAACATATGCATAATTACACTCCTCTATACCCATACCTCTTTAAAGGTCACAAGCCAAAGGTTATAGAAACACAACCGTCACACGATTATTAATGGGGCTTTTTCGCGCCTTCGGGTACTAGGAACCACTCCAGGTTGGGGCCGTAGCCCTAGGCTTCAACAGATTTCCCTTAACTCCATGAAAATTTACTAATTACTGGGTTGGATTCATACTACAGCCTCCGCGTGACCGAGAGTCCAGACTTTCATCTGCGGACTGATTTCAAATATCTGAACAGGGGGTCCACCCAGCAAATCAAAAATTTCTGCCATCTTTTGGGAGGTGAGATCTCTCGCAAACCCTGGAAATACGTTTGTCTGAAAAGAATATTCTAAAGATCGACATGCCATGTTTGGAAGTCGGTTTAGGTGGTGGCACAATAGCCGGGTCCCAGAATAAATGCAATTGGTTTTGCTACTTAAAAGCGTACAGTAGGTTGTCTTGTACAGCTAAAGATCACCAGATTTATCGTGGGACTGCTGTTAAATATTCTGTTTAGTTTTTCGTTTGGCATTCTATGCCCTATATTCTGCTAGTAACGCGTTCGTTGGAAAGGAGGCTCCCTTTGCATTAGGCCGTCTTGTGTGCAGCAGGGCATGGTTTGGGGGTAGGACACGTGCTGATGTTTTAGTAGGGGTGTCTTGCAGTCGTGCATTTTGTGGCATTTGGTTTGGCTTTTGTACCGGTGTTGTGGTTTGGGGGATGGGCATGGATTGGGGGGAGAGTTTGTGCAGCTGTTGTTTTGGCTTCCGGTATGTACGTGTGGTCTGCCCGTTAGGCCATTTCTCCATATTAGAAAGCCTACGTGGGCTTCCTCGGTTATGAAATTTCGGCTGGGATCCCCTTCCTCCCCCTTCAACAGTTGGTGGCGTTCTGGGCTGCGCAGCCCTTCATTAGGATGGGCCTGCGTAGGCCATTGCTCTAGTACGGGTGTACGGTTTTGGAAACCGGGGTGCAACTGCCCCCTTCTGTGCTCAATCATGCGTTCGGACGCATTCGATTAGGTTCAAGTGCTGGTGAGAACGTTGTTTGGAAAACGGGAATGCAGTGCGAGTAGGGTTGGTGCAGCTGTTCTTTTGATTCCTAGTGGGGGGGGGTTGTTAGGTTAATCCATTAAAGTGTTTTGCGGGCTTCATCTGCATATGAATCCTAGCTGCGCTGGCGTTTTTAGTTCGGTTACGCGTTGACATCTGGTTTTCGCAGGTTATTCGTTCTTATTACGGTTAATCTGCGCATTTGTCCTTTAAATACCTTCCATTATGTTAGGTCGTTCGTTCGTTTTGCTCACCTATGTTGCCTACTTTAATTGTTTTGCTAGACGTCTAAACACACGTTCAATTGGGATGAGTCTACGAGGGACTATTACGCTGGTTGGCATTCCTTTCAGGGTTTATTCTTAGGATGGTTGAGATTACGGATTAACTTGCTTACCCTTTGTGACCCACGTGTTTTTGGCCCCTTCTCGTTGTGCGATCAGAGTTTTAGGTCTTTTACTTTCCTTCTCGGCCAGTATGCTCATTAATCATTAACTGGTGTCTTCCACCAACTCACTCGCTTGCGCTCGTGATATTGTATGCTACGGTATAATCAACGTCTGTCCATATGAAGCCTTCTAGTTAGTTAGGTTCCAGGTTGTAGCATATGTGCTAGTGATCTTAGTTTCCTATCGTTTATTCGATGTCTGCACAGAGTTCGGGTTGGCGTTCCGGTCTGGTGGTTTTTACTAGCTTGGCTTAGTAGTTGTAGTAGTATTAGTGGCATGATTAAAAGCAGTAGTGGAATTCCTAGCAGTATTAGTTGTCGAAAAAGCTGCAGCAGCAAGAGTAATAGTAGTAGTAGTAGAAGTAGTAGTAGTAGTAGTAGTAGTAGTAGTAGTAGTAGTAGTAGTAGTAGTAGTAGTAGTAGTAGTAGTGGCAGAAGTAGAGGCAGTAGTAGTAGTGGTGGTAGTAGTAGTAAAGTAGTAGTCGTCGTAGTAGTAGTAGTAGTAGTAGTAGTAGTAGTAGTAGTAGACGGTGTAGTAATATAAGTAGTGGTATTAATAGTAGTATTAGTAATAGGAGTAGTCGCAGTAGTAATAGTACTAGTACTTGTAGAAGACGCAGTATATATAGTAGTAATAGCAGTAGTTATAGTAGTAGTATTTGTGGTAGAGATAGACGCAGTAGTAATAGTAGTAATAATAAGATAAGTAGTAATAGTAGTACTAGTAATAGGAGAAGTAGCAGTAGTAAAAGTAGTAGCAGAAGTAGTAGACGCAGTAGTAATAGTAGCAGTAGCATTAGTAGTTGTAGTAGTAGGAGTTGTAGCGGTAGTAGCAGTACTAGTAGTAACAGTAGTAGCAGTTGTATTAAAATTAGTAATAGTAGGATTAGTAGTAGTAGACGCAGTAGTAGTAGTAGTAGTAGTAATAGTAGTAATAGCAGCAGTAGTAGTATCAGTAGTCGTAATAGTAGAAGTAGAAGTAGTTTTAGTAGTAGTAGTAGCAGTAATTGTACTAGTAGTAGACGTGGTAGTAGTATAAGTAGAAACATTAATAGTAGTAGTAGTAGTTGTCGTTGTAGTAGACGCATCTGTAGTAGTAGTAGTAGTGGAAGCTGTAGGAGTAGTATAATAGAAGTAGTAGTAGTAATAGTAGGAGTCGTAGTAATAGTAGTATTAGTATTAGTTATAGGAGATGTAGGGGTAGTAATAGTAGTAGTAGTACACGCAGTAGTAATAGTAAGTAGTAGTAGAAGTGGTAGTATTAGAAGTAGACGCAGTAGTATGGTTACAGTAGTAGTAGTTGTAGTAGAGGTAGTAATAGTAGGAAGAGTAGTAGTAGTAGTATTTGAAGTATTAATAGTAGTTTTAGTAGTGGTGGTAGTAGAAGACGCAGTAGTAGTGGTAACAGTAGAAGAAGTAATAGTAGGAATAGTAGTAGTATACGAAGTTAGTAGTAGTAAAATGGTAATATTTGTAGTAGTAGTATTGTAGTATTAGTAGAAGTAGAAGTACATGCAGTAGTTGTAGTAGTAATAGTAGTAGTAGTTGCAGATATGGTAGTATAATTATAAGTAGTAGTAGCAGTAGTGGTAATAGTAGTAGTATTGGTAACAGTAGTAGTAGTTGTAGTAGAAGAGTAGTAATAGTAGGAATAGTAGTATTAGACGCAGTAGTATTAGTATTAATAATAGTAGTTGTTTAAGTATTAGTAGTTTTAGTAAAATGGTAGTTTTTGTAGTAGTGGTAGTAGTAGACGCTAGTACTTGTAGTACTAATTGTATAAGAAGTAGTAGTAGTCTAATAAGACGTAGTAGTAGACACAGTAGTAGTAGTAGGTAATAGTATTAGTTGTGGTAGTAGTTGTAATATTAGTAGTAGTAGTAGTAGTAGTAGAAGCAGTAAACGCAGCTGAGTAGTGGTAATATTAGAAGTACTAGTAGTAGCAGACGCGGAAGTAGCAGTATTAGTAAATTTATAAGTAGTATTTGTAGTAGTAGTACTTGTTATAGAACTAGTAGTTGTAGTAGTAGTAGAGGCAGAATTAATAGCAGTATAAGTAGTAGTAGTAGTAGTAGTAGTAGTAGTAGTAGTAGTAGTAGTAGTAGTAGTAGTAGTGATAGTAGTAGAAGGCGTAGTAGTAGTAGTAGTAGACGCAGTAGTAGTAGTGTTAACAGTAGTCATAGTTGTAGTAGAGGCATTTATAGTAGGAATAGTAGTAGTAGTAAACGCAGTAGTAAAATTATTACTAGAGGTAGTTACAGTAGTAGTAGTAATGGTAGCAGTAGTAGTAGTAGTAGTAGTAGTAAAATGGTAGTATTATTATGAGTAGCAGTTGAAGTAGTAGTAGTAGTAGAAGTAGACACAAAGGTAGAAGTAATAGAAGTAGTGGTAGTAGTAGTAGTGGTAGTAGTAGTAAAAATGGAAGTATTAGTAGTAATAGTAGAAGTACTAGTAGCAGTAGTAGTAACAGTTGTTGTAGTATAAGGAGTATAAGTAGTAGTAATTTACGCAGTATTAATAGTAGTAGTAGTCATGTAGTAATAGGAGTAGTAGGAGTAGTAATAGTTGTAGAAGTAGAAGTAATAGTATTAGTAGTAGTACTACTAGTATTAGTTGTAGTAGTAGTAATAGTTAAAGGGTAGTATTAGTATTATTTGTAGTAGTAGTAGTAGACGCAGTCATAATATTAGTAGTATTAGTAGTGGAAGAGGTATTAGATGCAGTAGTAGTAGTAGTAGTAGTAGTAGTAGTAGTAGTAGTAGTGGCAGTAGTAGTAGTATTAGTAGTAGTAGTAGGAATAGTAGCAAAGTAGAAGTATTAGTAGACGCAGTTATAATAGTAGTAATAGCAGTCGTAGTGGTAGTAGTAGTAGTTATAGTAATAGTAGTAGTAATAGTAGTATAAGTGGTAGTAGTAAAAGACGCAGTTGTATTAGTAGTAACAGTAGTAGTATTTGTAGTACAAGTAGTAATAGTAGGAGTACTAGTAGTAGACGCAGTATACGTAGAAAATAGATAATTAGTAGCAGTAGAATTCGTTGAAGTAGTAGTAATATTTGTAGTAGTAGTAGTTGTGGTAGAAGTAACAGTTGTAGTTGTAGTAGCAGCTGTTGTAGTAGTAGCAGTTGTATGAGTAGCAGACGCATTAGTAGTAGTAGTAGTAGTAGTAGTTGTTGTTGTTGTTGTAAAGCATTAGTAGTAATCTTAGTAGTGTTAGTGGTAAACATTAGTAGTATTTCTAGTAAAAGTAGTAATAGTTGGAGTAGTAGTAGTAGATGAGTAGTTGTAGTTATAGCAGTAGCAATAGTAGAAATAGTATTAATAGAAGCAGTGGTAGTAGTAGTAGTAGACGTGGTAGTTGTAGTTACAGTAGTAGTTGTAGTAGTAGAAGTTGGTTTTGTATCAGTAGTTGTAGACGCATTAGTTGTAGTAGTAGTAGACGCAGTATTAGTAGTATAATAATATTAGTAGTATTAGTAGTAACAGGAGTAGAAGCATTGGTAATAGTAGAAGTAATTGTAATAGTAGTATTAATAGGAGTTTTAGCAGTAGTAATAGTATTCGTAGTCGCAGACTCAGTAGTAATAGTCGAAGTTGTAGTTGTAGTAGTGAATTAGTAGACGCAGTAGTACTACTTGTAGTAGTAGTAGTAGTAATAGTAGTAGTAGTCGTAGCAGACATGGTTGTATTATTATTAGTTGTAGTAGTAGTAGTGGTAATTGTAGTCGATGCAGTAGTAGTAGTGGTAACAGTAGTAGTAGTTGTATTAGAAGTAGTAATAATAGTAGTAGATGCAGTACTAGTAGTTTTTGTATTAGTAGTTTTAGTAAAATGGTAGTTTTTGTATTAGTATTAGTAGTTGAGGCAGTAGTTGTAGTAGTAGTAATAGTAATAGTCAAAGTAGACGTAGTAATAGACACAGTATTAGTAAAATTAATAGTGGTATAAGTGTTAGTAGTTTATATATTAGACATAGTAGTAATAGTAGTAGTAGAAGACTCAGTAGTGGTAGTGGTAATAGTAGTAGTACTAGTTGTAGTAGTAGTAGTAGCAGACGCAGTAGTAGTAGTTGTTGTAGGAGACGTAGACGTAGTATTATTAGTGCTTATAATAGTAGTAGTTGTAGTAGTAGTAGTAGACGCAGAAGTAGTAGTGGTAATAGGAGTAGTAGCTTTAGTAATAGGAGGAGTAGTAGACGCAGTAGTACTAGTTGTAGTAGTGCTAGTAGTAGTACTAGTAGTAGTAGTAGTAGTAGTAGTAGTAGTAGTAGTAGTAGTAGCAGTAGTAGTAGTAGTAGTAGTAGTAGTAGTATAAGTAATGGTAGTATTATTTGTAGTTTTATTTACTGGTCACATTCATCCCGCTATTTTACTTAACCTCGTTGGACTACTATTCGTTGCAACTATACCACTGCCACTCCCATTTTTTTGGTCCTAGTTTAACTGCTGTCCATTGTATTTTAATCTTCTACTAACGGTGATGCCTTTCTTCGTAGTTATGCTTTCTGTCGTTCAGGGACAAGCCAGTTCCTTTTGCAATTAGCTTTCGCATTGTAACTTCGTTTCTCTTTTCATTTGTTTCATAAAGTCCCTTTGGTTTATGTTAATTTCCCCCGCCAATACGCATAGATTTTGGTTTACCGCTCGATTGACCCTATTTTGATGTTGATACTATATTCTTCTGCATCGGTTCCTGTTGGTCAGATTAGATTGTTTTATTCGCCTCTTTCTCTTACTCCCTTTTTTGCAATTCCTTAAGTTATCCTGTACGTCCACCATATCTCTTTACGTTGCTTGCGCCCCGCAGCTTTCTTAATTTTTCCTGCTGATTAAAAACCGGCTTGTTATTAAACACGTCATTTCTGGCACCGCTTAAGGGTTCAGTTGCGGTACAAATTATACGGGTTTGTTAAT
The DNA here is from genome assembly GCA_017591395.1 of Schistocephalus solidus. NCBI lineage: Eukaryota > Metazoa > Platyhelminthes > Cestoda > Diphyllobothriidea > Diphyllobothriidae > Schistocephalus > Schistocephalus solidus. The sequence continues at coordinate 23,625 of WEDG01003784.1, read as the reverse complement.
CATTTACTTAATAAAACCAATTACAACTATTTCTTTACATGAGGAAGATTTCGGGAGGTTGATCCAAGATCTTCCAGGGTGCGCATCATTTTTGCTTGATTGTTGAGTCCAGTTGTCGTCGTCATTCGCTTCCCAGTCTTCGAATACACAGTTCTCAGCTTCATCCAATTTAGGGGTTGTCAGCATGCGCCTTGTCCATATTCGACTTAGTTTATTTTCCTTTGTAGTCTACACTACTTGGGCGTTTTCTCTGCGTTTTAAGGGGTAGACGTTCGCCACGTGACTAAGAAACGTATCCCAGCCCTGAGATAGATTGTCACATTTTAATCCATACCACAAACGATACTTCGCTTCATCGAGGTGAGCCAAGACAGCTCTGCCGGAGGCCGGACCGGTTTCAGACATTTTTCGCTTGAGTCGGCTCCAGTAGGCTTCTGTGGCATTGGTATGCGTAACAGTTTGCTGATTAACAAAGTACTTCCTATGATTAACTGTTAAGTGCTTGTAGCCCTCCTCGGGTAGCCTGCTGTAGGCCTTCCATTCGTCGGTTACTACGACACTCCTTAGCAACCCACTTCGTTATCAACGCTGGCCAGCTTCGGTTGTTTACATGTTCGAATACGGCCTTTCGTATGGACTATCATACATTCCAACTACCCAATATTGACGTCCTACTTATTCTTTCGCTTTGCTACCATTGTCTCGTCCACCTGCACTTCTATACCCTTGCCGCATATTGCCTACGGCGCTCATGAGTGCACTGGTTGACACTGCGACAAATTGCGTACCACTGCATTGCAGTATTGCGATGCACCCCTACCAGTGCGGCCAGCGCTTGACTCGCACGCCTTCTACGTACCGGTAGACAATTTTCATTATCTTCCCCAGGGTTAACCTACTACCTTCGAAAATAGTACCCTTTCTTAGGCACTTCATGCGTCTGCAGCGAGGACATTTAAATAAGAAGCCGTCTGTCTGCTCTGCCGAGGCCTGCTGGTTCATTTTCTTTCCACATGCGCAGAACATATCTGTAGGTAGTAGTCGCCTTTCTTGTAGGTAGTCGACAATTCGGTTGGAGTCTATTATTTTCATAATATTTTTCTCATCCGTTGACGTATTCAACTGAGGTCCTCTCCTTCTTTTTCTTCCTTGTGGTGACATCCTACAATAAGGGTTAAAAAATTTACATTCACCTTGCCTTCAAACTAATTATTTTGTATTTTCGGTGCAACTTTTTCTTTTTGTTCTTTTTTTATTTTGTTCTATTACTTTCCTATTTTTACAACCATGTGACACATAGTCTACTATTATTTTTGTTTCGCTTACACGTGTAAGTGAAACAAAAATAATAGTAGATAGTAGATATAGTTGATAGTTGTAATAGTAGATAGTAAATATATATATGTACATATCTCTAACCATAAATTACTTAAACTTTGTTATTTCCTATACTTCCCCTTTTTAAAAAAATTAATTGCGTTTGCAAATCTATAAAACTTTCCTTCAGTTATTATTTCGCATTCATTAAATTTCACATCATTTAATCGTATTGCTTATTCCACAAACACCTAAACTACCTGCGATTTGTTGTACACAAAGTTTTCCTTATTTTACTTATTAAAGCAAACGTTATGTACGGGATTTAATCCATATTAACAATCTTACCCTGTTTCCGCCTCCCTTTCGTGCCTTTGCCTTGCTTCTGGTTGTCTTACTTAGCGATCTCATTCGTCAGCTTCAATTTAAATGCCTTCTGTAGAACGTTCTAACCAGGTGTTCCACGCGCGTCCGTAGAATCTTCTAGAAAACGCGCCCCTTAAGGGGCGCGCGCGATTCTTCATCCTATTTATACGTCTAGCACTTAAACATGATTTATGTTTCTTATAAAGTTTAATAACATAATAATATAGTTTAAATGTTAATGTAAGGAAAATATACCTAGCTTAAGTTTGTTTTAATTCATTTCCTAATACAACTCAACCAATCATCACCGGTGGGAGCCGACCTTGTCAATGGAGATGTTATAAATACGGCTGAGGAATGAAATCCTGGACCCCCGTTTTCCGGCCGCATCTACGACCAGGAACCATCTCCGCAGCCCGTCCGTCGCTCCTCCCGGATCTCAACTGAACAGCCATCCAACGGACTTAGATTATTTTTGTACCTAGGTTCCCCTTCCCATTAGTTTCTTACTGTACTTAGGTTACTAGTATATTGTACACATCCACGTCTTCCTTTCCTTCTGGGTCGCTGCTTGTACGTCTCGGGCACGTTACAAATTGGTGGCAGCGGTGTTCTTCTCAATATGGGCGATAATTTCCTGGGAAATTGGTCAAAGAGCTGCAGAAGCTCACCGTGCATTCTGCGCCCCCGCCAGAGAAGCTGACTCGCGAAACAAATTTCGCTCGCTGGGAGGCGCGTTGCAAAGACTACCTCCAGGGTCTCGATGCAAGGGCGCACAGTGGGGCTATCCTGGCCCTTCTGGACGACGAGGTCTACGATCTCGCCCTTTCGGCAGACATCTCGGCGGCCACAGCTCCCTCGGCTGTCCTCGATGGTCTTCGCGAAATCCTCGGGAGTTTTGAACACCCTTGGGTCTTACAGGCGGACTTCCATCGCCGTTATCAACAACCGGGGGAGTCGATCAACGACTTCCAGCAGGCCCTTCGGCTCCTCGGGCGGAGGGCTTTCCCAACACTGGATGCGAAGGCCCTGAGTACTCGGGTGCTTGAGCAACTGGTCGCTGGTGTCCGTGATCCCCAGATCCGGAAGATCCTCTTGCGAGATCGGCCGCCAACCCTCGAGAAAGCTCTTGCCCTGGCTCGGGAAGAGGAAGTCCTCCAGGCCGTTTGTGAACAACCATCGCGGTCGCTGTTCGGTGTCACAGCCGTCCAGCCCCACTCTTCCCGTGACGCCTCCAGTCAGTCTCCTCGGCAGTCTTGCTCTTGTGGCTCTTCTCCCCGGCGAAGAAACTGGCGTCGGCCCCAGACCCGACGACCACAAAGACCCCAAGCCCGCCGCACCATCGATGCCATTGACGCAGGCCCAGAACCCATTGACGGTGAGTACTACATTGTTCCTGATACAGTTATATCATGCTTAGGCTCTACTAATTGTCCCTTAGTCCGAGGTACTGTAGGTAACACTAGTCTTTCCTGTTTAGTAGATTCTGGCGCTGGATGCTCGTTAGTACGTCAGCAGCCATTCCTAGAATTCCAGACTAAGATCCGGTACTGTGATAGGCCCAATTTTACCCTTCACACGGCCAACGGCGCTAACCTCAGGCATACTGGTCTGGTAGAATTTTCCTTGGATTTAGCTGGATTTAGTTTTACCCATCAATTTATTGTCTCCCCAGACATAACTTGGGATTGTATAATTGGTGTTGATTTCTTGAATAAGTTTAAATGTTCCGTAGATTTCGGCAGGCGCCTTCTGCACACAGCCTCTGTTAAGATCCCCTTTCTTCCCCGTATTCCTAGACCGGCTAGGTTACCTGTGTGTACAGTTACCTATAATGCCAAGGAACTTATCCCAGCGCATCTTGATCAGACTAGTGCCAAGAGGTTAAGTGATTTAGTTGAAGAATTTAAAGACATATTCGACTGGGATGGGAGATCTACGGGTAGGACGAATGTGACGGAGCATTGCATTGACACGGGGGACGCACGACCCATCCGGGTCCCACCTAGGCGGCTTCCAATCTTCTACCAGAATGAATTGGATACTCTCATAAGCGATATGCTCAATCGTAATATTATCAGGCCATCTCACTCTCCCTGGTCGTCACCGATAGTGCTTGTAAGGAAAAAAGACGGCTCAATGCGACTATGCATTGACTATAGAAAACTCAACAGCGTAACCAAGAAAGATTCTTTTCCACTCCCGCGAATTGACGCGACGTTGGACACCCTCGCCGGTAATACCATATTTTCAACACTTGATTTAGCTTCTGGTTACTGGCAGGTTGAAGTAAGACCCGCTGACAGGGAAAAGACGGCTTTCGCTGTCCCCTCAGGCCTCTATGAATTTGAGACAATGCCTTTCGGGTTGGCAAATGCCCCTAGCACCTTCCAGCGGTTGATGAATCAGGTTCTGTCCCAGTTGATTCCAAACACGTGTCTTGTATACATGGACGACATTATCGTCCTCGGTAAGGATTTTAACAACCACCTTGAAAATCTGCGGTCTGTGTTCGAGAGCCTTAGACAGGCTGGTCTCACTTTAAAGCCAAGCAAGTGCGTCTTTATCAAGCCGCGCGTCAAGTTTTTAGGACATATCGTCTCTGCCAAAGGCATAGAGACCGATGATGAAAAGATAAGGCAAATTCGTGACTGGCCTACTCCCACAGACGTATCCGAGGTTCGAAGTTTTTAGGACTTGCTTCGTACTATCGGCGTTTTATCAAGGACTATGCTCATATTGCAAGCCCCTTCATAAGCTGACGCAGAAAGATGTCAAATTTAAGTGGGCTGCTGACTGTGCTACCAGCTTCCAGACGCTAAAAGATAAGCTTTGCTCCTCTCCGATTCTAGTTTTCCCTAACATCAGCTCTGATGCTGGAAAATTTGTGTTAGACACTGACGCTAGCGATAATGCAATAGGTGCTGTCCTCTCCCAGCAGCAACCCGACGGTACCGAACGTGTCATCCAGTATCTCAGTCGTTCGTTGACTAAGGCAGAACGTCGTTACTGCGTGACTCGCAAAGAGATGCTAGCATTAACATACTTTGTTGAAGAATGTCGGCCGTACCTTCAGTATCGGCCATTCATCGTGCGCACGGATCATAGTTCTTTGACGTGGTTGCGGAACTTTAAGAATCCTGAGGGGCAAGTCGCTCGGTGGCAGGAAAAACTGGCGGAATACGAGTTCGAATGCGTGTTCCGACCGGGTCGCCAGCACGGAAATGCCGATGCTCTCTCAAGGAAACCGCATCGCCCTCACGGTGAATGCCCGTCGTGTACTGATGTCACTATATCCGCTGTTGCCTTACAAAGCGACCAATGCCTACTCTGGGCTGCAGCTCAGAGAGACGATCCACATATATCCCCCATTTATAACAGGAAGGTAAGCAACGCCAGGCCCCTCAGCAAGTCAGAGCTAGCGGGCTATAGCTACGAAACGCGGTGTCTCCACAGTCTTTGGGACAAACTGTTCATTGAGAACGGTGTCCTTTTCTACCGCGACAGCGAACAGTATCCGAAGCGCGTTGTGCTACCTCTTTCAATGGTGGACGACGTAGTAGAAAGGATGCATGCAGAACTGGGCCACTCCGGAATTCACAAAACTGAGTGGGCCCTTCGACGACGCTATTTTTGGCCAAACCAAAAACGCGATATTCAGGACGTCATTCGGTCGTGCGAGTTCTGTTTGGCTTCTAAGTCACCCAACCAAGCATTAAGAGCTCCCCTCCAGCCTATTAAAACAGGCTATCCTAATGAGAGGGTAGGGGTTGACCTTGTTGGGCCAATCGCACCATCTGCTAAAGGGAATAAGTTCATCCTAGTCATGGTGGATTTCTTTACCAAAATGGCAGAAGCTGTGCCCCTGCCTGATGCGTCTGCGGTCACTGTGGCTAAAGCTATATTCAATTGTTGGGTCTGCCGTTGGGGAGCTCCGGACCAAATTCACTCAGACCGAGGGTCGTCATTTGAAAATGCTGTCGTACTGGAGCTTTGCAAACTCCTAAAAATAAAGAAAACACGTACGACGGCATACCACCCTCAGGGCAATGGTCAAGTTGAAAGGACCAACCGGACCCTCATTAATCTCTTGCGGGCCTTTATTGATAGAAATGCCACACCAACCTGGGACGACGCTATACCAGCCTGCATGTTGGCCTACCGATCCACGGTAAATGCTACCACACGCCATACTCCATTCTTTCTCACGTGTGGTCGAGAGATGCAACTCCCTGAAGACCTTCATCTTCCGACTGCGCATCGAATGGAAAACGTAGACACATACGCTTCACGCTTAAGGAGAACTCTACGAGTAGCATTTGAGGAAGCTCGCCTACATCTCCAAGAAGGACAGCGACAACAGAAAGCTTACTACGACCGTCTAGCGCATGGTACCCCATACCAGGCGGGGGATATCGTATGGATGCGAAATTTTGCAGCGCCTGCTGGGGTACCACCGAAATTTAATCCAGCATGGGTTGGTCCTTATGTTGTTACTCGTGTCCTGTCAGACACCACGTGCCTCATCCGCCACCAAGATAGGCCGTATTCTGAGGAGTTCTCCGTTCATTTCAACCGCCTTAAGCCAGGATATCATGAAGGGGAGAATGCCGATCATTCGGAGATGCATGCTAGCCCGTCTCACCAGGACGATACTCAAATAGTTGAGCACTACCTAGAGGTTCCTCCGGAAGGGGCTACGCACTGCCCGAGGTCTTCAACAATGAACAACAAGTTGAAAAACTTGTAGAGGTACCTCCTGAAGGCGGATCGGCTACCGAACTAGTTGATGCTGCTGAGGACAGCAGAGTCCTTTTATAGGAGGAAGCAATGTAGAAAGTTCTAACCACGTGTTCCACGCGCGTCCGTAGAATCTTCTAGAAAACGCGCCCCTTAAGGGGCGCGCGCGATTCTTCATCCTATTTATACGTCTAGCACTTAAACATGATTTATGTTTCTTATAAAGTTTAATAACATAATAATATAGTTTAAATGTTAATGTAAGGAAAATATACCTAGCTTAAGTTTGTTTTAATTCATTTCCTAATACAACTCAACCAATCATCACCGGTGGGAGCCGACCTTGTCAATGGAGATGTTATAAATACGGCTGAGGAATGAAATCCTGGACCCCCGTTTTCCGGCCGCATCTACGACCAGGAACCATCTCCGCAGCCCGTCCGTCGCTCCTCCCGGATCTCAACTGAACAGCCATCCAACGGACTTAGATTATTTTTGTACCTAGGTTCCCCTTCCCATTAGTTTCTTACTGTACTTAGGTTACTAGTATACTGTACACATCCACGTCTTCCTTTCCTTCTGGGTCGCTGCTTGTACGTCTCGGGCACGTTACACGTCCATTACAGCGCGCTTTAGCTGCCTTCTTCCTATTGGCTCCAATTTCATCAGATCAGTTAGCTTTCATTTTCAACAAATGGGGACCGTTAATTACACACCTGCCTTTTCATTGGATGACGAACTTTTTGTTTTCATGTTGGGCGGGTTATTATCACCTCATTTAAACTTCATATGTTTTTATGAATTTAAGATTTCAGATTACTTTCACCTTTTTGACTGCTGTTTTTGTTGTTGTTATGTCCCACCCATAAAACCCCTATTACCACGGTTCCCGTAAGACAGGCTCTTGGGTTTATGCATTTATTCTGGGACCCGGCTATTGTGCCTCCACCGTCGTTTAACCCCATCGGTTGATGTATATGGCAAGTCTGATAAACATAGCTCGACACGGACGCTACACCAGGTGAACCAATCTTCTCGTCAGAATTACCAGCTCGTGGCAAAAAGCACACCAGTTTGGCTGTCGTTGCCGACCTTGCCCACAGTGTGTCCCACATCAGCGTGGGTGCAGGGATGGTGACGTGTGCTCGAAGTAAAGTGATGCTAAACTTATGAAGTATCTAACGCAGTCTTTATTCCCTCAGCTCATTATATGAGGCACGTGTTCTATGAAACAACGAGCGTTGTTGCTCTTAGCAAGCTGGCGGGCTAAGAGAATTGGATCAAGCAAAATCTTAACCACAAGAGTTGCGTGAGCCGCTTACTTGACTTGTCTATGTACTTAACTTCATAAGGACAATGGCGGACTGAGGAACGGTAACGACCGTGAAACAGTTATCTGCGCTGAGCCTGTTGCACGCTTAGCGAACTGTCAATTTATCCTAAAAATTTTCGAATTAAAACATACGTGTCTATTTATCTAAAATAGGTTTAGATTAGGACACCCATACTGTCACAACTGACATAACCCTACGCGGATTTGAAAAATGTCTCATCAGCACGCCAAGGACGACGGACTGATTGATTTCACTGATGACAATAGACCTTTGCTGACGACACCAGGTTTTATTAACCAAACAGACACCTAAAAGTCTGATTTATTCACATGACGCGTAAACCAACGCGAATATTGGGGCCATAGCCGCGCAGACACTCAGTTCAAGAGTTCAACAAGATCATCTGACATGAGACGAAGGATATCGTCTCTAAACTAAAACCGCTTGTTTTGAAAGTACCCAGCAGAAGTCTGGTAAACAGTGGGTTTAAAGGGCAAACAAACGGGTTGAAGGAAAACAACACATATGAGCAGAAAACTCAACCGTCCATCATCAATGTAAAGACCTAAAAAAACTAAGGTTTGTTAAATGCTAAGGGCTCAAAGCTCCTTGCTGCTTGCAAAACGAGACTGAAGATCGCTGCTAAACAAATGTCTCCCAATAACGCCAGACTCCTGGCCTTTTTACGTCTGACAGGTTCACCTACGCCCTAGTTGGTTGCCCAAGGCACATGACGTTAGCTTAAGGGTGGCGATGGTATTGGCCATATTGTTTCCGGTACCTCGAAACTTGCATTGCATAAGTAATGAGTAAGCAGCCTTTTGCGCAACAGGTGTAAAAATTGTCGTTTGTTTTCAATAATATTTTGCTTCGTATATTCCTTCAGATTGCGCCCGGATATACTAAGATACTGTTAAACTGCCTTATTGAAAAGCATATTAAAAAGAGGGAAAATGTGGTATAAACATAGCCAAATTGCTGTTCTGCAAATAATGCAGAAGCAGATATTTGAGACTTTGTTGGAAATCGATCGCCTAATTTGTTGTCACTCATTGACACTTCTCTGTCATTTATAATTACCTACAACCACCGGCCTTCCCAACAAGGTATTCTCTTGGCGTTACTCTGACATCCCATCTGTCACTCTCCTACATAGTGATAGTCGTTTTAATAAAATTCGTAAACTCCTGTATTATATCCATCATTTAATTCCCTATCACACACCTCAATCCCTTATCTGGTGATTTATGGATGCATGTATTCTTTCCATCATCCTTCATCGTTATACCGTGACTTTTCCAGCTTGGCTTAAACACATTTTCTGATCTTAAAACGTATTCTCCGAGTGATCTCTTCACTTGCTCGGATTTTTTATACTGTTTCAGGGGATACGATAATAAAATTGCACTTCGCAAAAGTCAAGCAATTTGCTGAGTGAATTTTTGAGTTCACTCCTAGCTCATTGCCGTGAAGTCTGTTCGTCCCATGTGCTAAAGAGTTTCGTCATATCGTTGCCGTAAATTGGCATATCAGCGCTCTGGTTTGCCATTTCTAGCCCGCTACCTTACGTGGGAAGAGATTTAAATACAGAAGCCGAGGGTGGAATTGTTTCCCCACTAGATTTCCAGTTTTATTTTATTATTATTATTGGGTGATTTGTTAACTTATCCTATTCTCTCACTAAATGGAACCATTTTTGCTGAAACTTTTGAATGATACTTCCAAAATAAAGCGTACTCCTTACCTTGTCTCCATTGGCGGTGGAACTATTTTACTTGATTGCTACGCGTTTGTGCCCAAATTTAATAGAGCGTAGTTGAATCTTCTCGACTCGCAATCTACACAAAGTTTCACTTGATGTTGTGTTCCCTTAAACCCAAACAGCAAAATAGCATGATAATTGTACAGGCCTTATGAAAACGTAGGACATAGTATTCAACAACGTTAATATTCTCTAACGAAACCGCAATACAAGGGGGCTATGGGGCAGTGGGCTAGAGTGCAACACTTCTGATCAACAGGTCGTGGGATCGAGTTTCGGGTAGTGCATCACCTGGGGTTGGGTATGACTGGCTAATTGTTAATGAGCTTAAACTGGACATTATAATCTCCCTTGACTTTGTCGGCAATTTTCATCTTCCTCTGATACTAGGCACTGTGCGGATGCTGACGGAGCGCGAGGATGATCCCCAAGACAGAACGGGACGAGCGAGTTCCGTAATCGATCGGCGAGCAGCCAAACACCATTATATGTATATACAGATGAATATCACAGAAAAATACAAGGAGACTGGGATGAACATTTTTGACTTATAAGCCGTTACCAGCCAGCAATACACAAACCCCAAGTGGTGCACCATCCGCGGATAGAACACGTGACATGTGGATCACAAGTCAAACTCTCTAACCATTGATCCATGGGCTTGTTGTCTTGCCGCGTTCGACCGGGAATATGGATATTGGTGTGTGGACGCTCACAGATCAGATACGGGACTCACTCGTCCCGTTCTGCCTTATAGCTTTCACTCCAGCCTCGCTAGCAGCCAACATCTGCAGGCCCTCATTCTGGAAGAGTATCTACTTCCACGATGACGTCTGATATTTAGATTAGCTTGTGAATTCGGCCTCGATGTTTATAGACGGAATGAGCTTTCCACACCCTGACGGTGTTAATCCTCAAGAATTGTCGATGGTTGATGGTTTGGATGGCTAGCAAATTTTGAAGGCGGTCAATCTGGGGATAAATTATGGACGTCATTAACAGCAACGTGTTCATAAGTTATAAAGACATTTGGTTATAAAGACATCCACAGACGCAGAATGGATGCCATGCTTTTACATGATGATGCTCCCGTTTCTCGCTCTAAAGAGGTATGAATTCTATAACGTTTGCAACTAAAAAACTAAATATTATTGACACCAGCCAGCCTCTCCGCTTGCAGCCTTAAGTACATTATTATTCCTGCTAACAGTCCGGATCTCAACTTTAACAAATATGCTTTTGCAAATATCAAGAAAAATTCGAGCAAGGCAAAGAAGAGTCCTTCCATGCCAGAAAAACTTGATTTTTCCCGAAACAAGCATATTGAACAAACCACTATAGACAACCTGCTTATTTCTATGCCTAATGGACTTCATGCTGTTTGAAGTGCAAATGGACAGTCAACCCCATACTGCTCCTTTGTGTTTGTTATTATTTTTCATTATTTTTCCCTTTCCGTGCGTCCATCTTCCCGAAGCACCTTTAGAGTTAGCCTTATTTTAGTGCTGTTAACTATAAAACCGGACTGAAATTCGAGTTGTCAGTCAAAATTAAGTATATTATTGTCAGTAAATACAAATTCATAAACGACAATTTGCCTTTTTTTAACAAAGGATGTTTGCTAAATGTTGTAAGACTGTGGGGGATTTTCTTGTGTCATTCCTACAAGTGCATGTGTGAAGGCAGTCTACTGGAGGGCGGCCAATCTGGTGTTCGACTATGTCCACCATTAAAAGCATTAACATCGTAAAGGCTGCCTGTATGCTACTTTGTAAGGAGCCCTAATATGTGGACAGACATTATGCTTTAGGAAAGGACTTTTCACGGTTTAAAAAATATCATAATTAGATAATATTAAAGCCGAAATGTATCACTTAACACTTGATGAAGACGCACTTTTCTTTGGAATGAGGGCAAAAAAGAATGTTTTGTGCATATTGCCTTAAAAATAGGAGTATCGGAAACTAATTAGGAAATTCATATGCATTAAGTGGTCATTTTATACAGGGTATAGTTCTTGATGACGACTGAAGCTCATTTTGTTAAAAGCCGGCATCCTGGCATGACGGAATTATCCTGGAATTATGTTTCAGTATTATTAATACTTCAACCCTACATACGTTCTTTTTTGGAAGCGAAAACACACTCCAAAACTTTGGTCAAAATTTCATTAGATAGGCAAGAAAAATCAATAGGTACAACTAAATTATTAGCATGCTACGATATGTCAAGTCATCTTTGCATTTTCCCTGAAAGTGAAATGAGCACTATTGATTATTGTCATGGAAAGCCACTGAGAAAGCCAAATGAAGTACAAGGATTTTTAAACCAATAAAATTCAAATATACAGGCAAATTTTATTGGTCAAAATTTGATCAGCCTTATTCATTTAAAGTTGTTCAATGTAGGATTCTAAGTTGCTGATCTCCAATGTATTTGGAAAGCTTTGCTTTGTTTTTAGGGATTTGCTGTAGCTTAGCTTGCGAGTCTCAACACAGTGAGCCTAACCTCTTACATTCTTCTTGTTACAAATGCAATTTAACAACTTTTACCTTGCTCGCTTTTAATTTTTTCATAGATTGATGCACTTATAAAACCCTATAATAACTATTTGGCACCCATTCTGTGGTGAAAGCCTCGAAATCATGCCCAGAATATCAGTCCTTGTTCACTGTATATACTGCCGTTCACAAATTAGCTGCCTAATACTATATTCTAAAATGAAACACGCACTACGTGACAATAGGGATATTTGGAGAATTTGGCGAGGTGATATAAAAATATAAAAGTACCCATTCTATAAACGTTGACCGATTCAATTACTTAATCGTATCCCTAACCCCTAAACTAATTCCTACCCATTAAATTAGCCCTCAAATTTAATCCTAAACGCAAACCCCAACCAAAACCTAACCGCAGCATATACTCTGGGCTGATTTGGTGCAGTTTTGTACAGTTTGACAATATCTTGACATCAGCCATTCGAAATAAACTGTTGGTTTTTACTTACATGCTCCTTATCGATATTGCATTTCTTTTTATCTTAAGGTGTTGACAAATGCCCAAACCCAAAGAACGGGCATAATTTGCCTCTGGCAGTCGCTTATCTGGTGGAGAAGATAGCGCATTGTACGGTTTCCATATCTATTGGTGGGGGTAGCCGAATATATCCTGACGTCAAGGCCCTCAAGATCGACGGTATGCCAGACTGCGTGTTCAGACCAAACGGGCTGTTGGCGAGAGTTATGTACTATAATTGCAGTGTGAAGCTCAAGCGCATAAACATGACTGTGGTTAACAAGGTAAGTGCTGATGACTAAACTGGCTTATCATTCCCAAATAAATGAGGCAGACAGGCTTTCTGTTTGGGTTCTTGGTGAGAGGACTAACTTTTATTGATAAAGCTGTAGAGTTTTGCTTTTGGTTGAAGTTTTAATCCGCCTAGAGTCTGCGGCCTAACATATGCGTGATATTCTTATCGGTATAATACTTGCATTGATATCATGTTCGCTTTAAGTTAACTGGAGACCAGTAGATTCCCTATCTCATGAAATGTTAACCAACGTTCTGAAATTTCTTTTCAATTTCAACAAGTTGCTTAAGGAGGGTTGTAATAGGGATTATATAGCAAACATGCACAAAACTATTCTTTATTGTAATCGTTTAGTAGAAAATTATGTCTTCTTTCATATTTTGCTTGAAGAAAATGTGATTATTGGTTTAAAATAAAACATTCATCAATTTATTAATGTTGCCTGCAAAATATACAACATGATCCATATTCATGTCACCTCTTCCTCATAGCATACAAAATGTGTGATTTTCTCTAAACAGAATGTAAACACTGTATGGTTTTGAAACCTTGACTTAAAGTGTAACGGCTAGTAGAATTCAGAATTACTCAGCAATTTATAAAGTTTTTTAAAACCCAAAGATAACCTTTCTTCAAGCAAACATTAAGGAGACGTGATTTTCTGCAAGACTCTTACAAGAAAAAATACTTCCGTGCATGTTTCCTATGAAATATATTTAGCTTCCTAAAATCCTCCAAAAGCAGATAGAACCATGCACATTACTTACACTGGTATTTTTACGGAGTATGGTATGCCGACGGTTGGAAATAAGCCTGCATGCTAGTCACAATTTTAACCCTACCCAAATAACTTCTTCGAATTGAAAACACATATCAGAATTACTGTTGACATAACATGAGATGAAGAATCTACCTGGAAGAACAAATTTCCTTGGTACTTTCAAGCTTTCACGTCTGCAAAATAGCTTTGCCCTGCACCAGGCTGAAAATTAAAGTTCAGAAATTTTCCGCAAACGATATTAATGCTCCTCTAGTGTTTTGTTTATGCAGGTAAAGAATCCGATGACACTTTTCAGAACAAACAGGCTATCGGGAGGCTTAAATCTAAGTATTGACGGAGCAAGTGCGTTTGTTGGAACGGAATGGTCGCTATGGCAAAGGGAAGAAAACGATCCAAACGATGTCCGACTATCCACAATAACGGTGAACGAAATTCCACAGCAGTCCGTCACCATAGTTTACCAACATGAAAGAAATTCGCAAAATACCTGGACGGAGTATGTCCTAACAAACATCAAACAAGTAATTAATGAAGCATTCAGCAGCTGCACTTTAACCACATGTCTTCAGTAAAACGTATTTGCCTTTCTTATATATGTTTAAGAAGTTTCTATCGGCCAGTTATTAAACTGGTGCTGTTAACGCATATATCAGCCATTCGGGGGTCGTTTTTAATGCTTGAAAAACGTCTTTTCGTTCAGCAATGAGACAAGTTAAGATATCAGGCTAAAAATATTATATGCGGCTACTTGCGTGTCTTATCTTCCTTCTGAAAAACATTGAACGAGCTCTGTTGATGAGCATTAACGCAATATGTCCACTTTGGCTAAGGCTTTTTGGAAGTATGCGAGGGTAGTTCAAAACAAAGCTGCCGCAAATCCCCACCACACCTGAAGACAGAATTTGACCTAGGGAGCCGAGTTTTCGTTTTTGAGGAGAAAAAATCTTTTTTATATATTGTTGGGGTGGCCGAGGTTTATAGGAATAGATATACGTGTTAAGTTGAAATTTAGGACGTCTCTGTGCCCCACCTGCTCTCTGGCGCATAATCATATCGATCGCGTCTAAATCAAACCTTTCCGTACGGTCATTGAAGTGCGCTGTTTACGTCCGACAGACCTCAAGAGGTTTACGGTTGTCCATTGGACCTGGATCACCCAGTACTTACTCGTGCCTCCAACTCCGTATGCTGAAGGCCAACTCCTTTAGAGCACAGCTAGGAAACTATTCAACCGAATCCACAACTTCCGTTGAGCAGGCCTCAGTCGGTAGAAATACACTACTGGTCAAGCCAGTGTTGCACGCCATGGACTTCGCAACCCGGTTTGCGTAGTGCATGGAAGACGGGTGGTTAGAGTTTGCGTGTCAGCAGTTTGTTTGTCCCTTGGGTTTTGATGACTGAGCAACCATTATTCCTCCTTCTATAAAAGCAGGGGTTCATTTTGCCCCAATTTATGAGGTTCCCGTAATTATGGCTGATCGGACAAAGTGAACCCACTGAGTGTGAAACAAGTGGATTAATGCAGAAAATGATCAAATTAAAATCTGTTGTCTGGCCACCGGCGACATCGTTTGTATACAATTTTCCTTGAGTTCAGGAGTACATTTGGCCACCTGTCTCAGTAAATACGCCAAAATAAAAGAAAAATCACTAGCCAATCTGAACTAGTTCGACCGCTTCGATCGAAACACCAAACCAATAATGAACGACACTGAGGCAAATGGTAATGCAAAATAATTATTACAAGTACTGTTTCGTTTATTAAAGAAGCACTTTGCTTGAGAATAACAAAAATCTCAAAAGCCACTGAGAAAGCAAAATGAAGTACAAGGATTTTTAAACCAATAAAATTCAAATATGCAGGCAAATTTTATTGGTCAAAATTTGATCAGCCTTATTCGTTTAAAGTTGTTCAATGTAGGATTCTAAGTTGCTGATCTCCAATGTATTTGGAAAGCTTTGCTTTGTTTTTAGGTATTGGCTGTAGCTTAGCTTGCAAGTCTCAACACAGTGAGCACCTAGGCGGGCTAACACACCGCGTCTATCGCGTGGCCGGTGGGGTGGGGGGGGGGGGGGGCACTGCGGGGGAACTACCAGAATCCACCACAATCCCGCAGAAACTCAACCTGCCCGATCTCGGTCGGCATAACACGAACGAATGATGCAGGATTAGGGTCTTGCCTGATAGAACACATGTAATGGCAAACGATATAGAACGCACACGCACCGATTGTCTTAAATATCTTGAACTGCTTCCAAAAATTATTATGTTCAAATTAATTACTAGTAACTCTCCACAGGAAAGAAACCTTGTCTTTGGAAAGGTGGTAACGTAAAATATCCAGATGTCATAATTTACCCTCCTATGTTTTCTCCACCAAGTACAGTACAAATAATCAAATGAAAGATGAACGACCTCTATTATTGTGTCC
This sequence comes from Schistocephalus solidus, assembly GCA_017591395.1. Lineage (NCBI taxonomy): Eukaryota > Metazoa > Platyhelminthes > Cestoda > Diphyllobothriidea > Diphyllobothriidae > Schistocephalus > Schistocephalus solidus. The sequence goes on along the minus strand of WEDG01003784.1, from coordinate 7,580 downwards.
TAGCCCCCTTCAGCTCACTCTATCTCACTCCTTAAGATGGTGAAAATACATTTTAAAGACTCGTCAAGTGCTTTCTCATAAATAAAACTATAGTTATATCAAGAAAAGGAGCCACAAGATCGAAACTTATCCGCAGATTTTCAAGTACTCTCCCACTGAGATGAGGAATGACAAGTTAGGCAGCTGTCACATCCGCCAGGCATCCACCAAAAAAACTTTGCTAACAAAAATAAGGGAATAACTATCCATTCGATATTGATTAGCTCATCCGGTCCTCAAATGTACTCTCAGATTGGAAACTTTTAACGTTTTGACAAAATTCAGCCCACTAAACTCGCCGAAATTTCTCGAGAATCTTTTGCTACAGTGAGTATTTCTGAGACTAGCTTCTAAATGTAGCTCAAAGTGTGAATTCAAGCAATAATTTATGTCCTATTAATCCATTTTGGTTATTTGGACAAAAAAAAGACAGTTAAATGCAAAATAGAATAAGGTTTTCTTGGCTTCGCCTCAAGAAAGCGTTTTTCAAGACACAATAGAAAGCTGACAAACCTGGGCACTCGTTTGGTGACAAAAACAATAAAATTAAAACCCATCCGAAAAAGACGCATAACTCAAGTTCAGGAGGTGCCTTTCGGTATAGGAGAGATGACAGTGAAAAAAAATGAAAAGACGGTAAAAAAGGAGTCCTCTCCACTGTCAGGTGGCTTCCGAACACAAGTATCGTCTGGGTAATTGCAGAAAATTCTGGTTGAGTCCATCCAAAAGTGATTGTTGCATTGGTGAATTTAAAGCTGAAAAGACGTAGCTGAGGAGGAAAATTCTAGTAAATTTGAGATTTTTTAAGTTCTGCAAATATTCCCATGTTAAAATTGAAATGTGAAGGTGGCAATCACGTGTTTTTGGTAACTCATCATCGGACCGCTACAATTACATGGATACGGAAAACATGAAGAATTGACAGGGTTTTTAAGTGCCTTATGGTCAATAATCATCGTTCCTACGCCGGCCGCCTGGCGATGTCGCCGGGTTGAGGTCACTAGGACTGCGGGAAGGGGTAGGTAGGGTAGGATGTGAGCAATGTTCGGGGGTAGAGTGCAGGGAATGAATATCACTGTCCAGGACGCGGGGTGAACGACTGTCATCAGGGGTCGGGGACTGTGTATGGACGCCACCTGAAGTGGTTGTCGACCACTGAAGAGACAGCACCTGTACGAGCGTCTTCTGACAGCACAGTTCTGGGTTTGGTAGCCGTATAGCCATTGCATAGGCCGTTGCTAGCACCCGTTGGTGTAGTCCTTTACAGAAGCTGGTTGGTGTCCGGTAGACAACCTGAAAGCCTTCTTTGGGATCAACGTGGTGGTTAGTATCAACTAGATGGGCGAGAATAGATCTCGAGATTGATCTTGTTTCACCTTTACCTAACTAGGCAAGTGTGTGTTCACTTACCCTCTTTTCCAAGTGACTTGTTGTACAGTCAATGTAGCTTGTTCCATAGGAGCAAGTGAATAAGTAAATACACACTGAGGTGGCCTTCAACGGGAGTCGGTCTTTACCTCCCACACGTAGGAGGCGAGATTTCGTAAAGGATACACGTAGGTTCGCCGCGGGGAACACGCTCAAAATAGGTGTCTTCAGATGTCGCCTTGCTAGTTCGTTTGTTGCATCCTTTAGGAAGGGACGTCTTATGAACACGTCCTTCTTTGCTGCAGTTAAGGTGATAGCTTTAGCGGTGCGCTCCCTAATATTTCGGAGAATGAATTTTTCTGGGTATCCGTTTTCATGAAATGGGTCCTGCAGCTGCTGAAGCTCTGCTTTAACCGTTTCAGATGAGCAGATGCGTCGCACCCTAGCTGCCATTCCCTGGACTAAATTTCGATTATATTCAGGGGAACAAAACGGTGAAAATGGATATATTTTCTCGTCCAGGTTTTATTTTGGAATACCCTACGTTTGATAGATCCATCCTCTTGCCTTTGCAGATAGACGTCAAGGAACGCAATTTTGTTAGCTACCTTAGGCTGCAAAATATTTTTGCGAGGGGTGAACATTGTTAAACTTCCGGACCAGGGCGCCGGTGTCTGTGTGTTGAGATTGACTAAAAATGATTCAGGCACACCAATTTGATTTGTAAACCCTCAACACGCTGTAGTAGGGAAATCAGGACGGAATGACGCAGGTGGAAACTTGCTGTTATGCGTTTTTAAACAGATCCCGATGTAGGCACATGTAAATTCGGTTGCACAATGGAAATTTAAAATTGCTCAAGCAGGTGACTGCATTTTGATGGACTTCCTGTAAAAACAAAAATCCGCGATGAACACAAATTATGCGCAAACATTATTACGCACGGCTCCATTGCCGTTACTTATTCCAAGGAGAAAATAAAAACATATGTGGGGAAGGCAGCATAGAAATTATTTTCATATGACAATTTAACTTCTGAGAAGTAGTAGAAGTAGCAGAAGTATAGTATTAGTAGTAGTGTTAGTTGTAGTAATATTAGTAGTAGTAGTAGTATTAGTATTAGTAGTAGTAGTAGAAGAAGTAGTAGTAGTATTAGTAGTAGTAGTAGTAATAGTATTAGTATTAGTAGTAGTAGTAGTAGTAGTAGTAGTAGTAGTAGTAGTAGTAGTAGTAGTAGTAGTAGTAGTAGTAGTAGTAGTAGTAGTAGTAGTAGTAGTAGTAGTAGTAGTAGTAGTAGTAGTAGTAGTAGACATTACACCGCCGTCAAGAAAGCCGTGGTTGTGAAGAAGGGTTACCAAACAGCTAGGAATGAATTTTAATATGATACCTTGAATTACCTATCCTCTATTCAAATTATGGAATATATATATATATATATGTATATGTATATATATATATGCAGAATAACTTGACCGACAACAAAAGACAAGGGGAGACTGGAATGGCCATTTCTGGCTTGTTAGCCGTCATCAGCCAGCCATACCCAAACCCAGGCGCTGCCGCGCCCGAGCCTCGAGGCTCGGGCTGCGGCAGCTGATGTATACTGGCATGGCATTCTATCTCAAATGCCTGATCGTCAAGTATTCTGCCTATATATAACTGCCTTACGGCTGCTGGCGGGGAGCTTGAGAGTTAGCCCCAAAGGCACAACGGGACGAGTGAGTCCTGCTAACCGATCGGTGAGCGCCCCATTACCAATATATATATATATATATGATAATGTGGGGCTCACCGATCTACTTAAGGAACATGTATGTTTCGTTGTGCCCTGGAGCTTAGACTAGAGCCCTTGCACGCGGTCGCATAGCGACGTGTAGCATATGCTGAAATGGAACCGACAAAGACAAGGGAGACCGGAATGGCTATTTCAAATCCCAGGTGTGCCACACTTGGGATTGGGTATGACAGGCTGATGACGGCTAATACACCAAAAATAGCCATTCGGGTCTCCTTTGTCTTTGTCGGTTCCATTTCATCATATATATATATATATATGGGCAGAATAACATGACCGACAAAGACAAGGGAGACTGGAATGGCCATTTCTGGCTTATAAGCCGTCATCAGCCAGCCATACCCAAACCCAGGCGCTGCGGCACCCGAGTCTCGAACTCGCGACCATGATGGGCAGAAGTCCAACGCTCTACCCACTGCGCCACGAGCTCGTTGTTTTGCCGGTTTCGATCGGGAATATTGACAATCGAAATGGGGCGCTCACCGATCGGTTACAGGACTCACTCGTCCCGTTGTCCCTTGGGGCTAACTCTCAAGCCCCGCCAGCAGCCGTAAGGCAGCTAATTATATAGGCAGAATAACTTGACCGAAAAAGACAAGGGAGACTGGAATGGCCACTTCTCGCTTATTAGCCGTCATCAGCCAGCCATACCCAACCCCAGGCGCTGCGGCGCCCAAACCTCGAACTCGTGACCTTGTCATATTATTCTGCCTATATACTTAGCTGCTCAGGCGCCGCAGCGCCTGGGGTTGGGTATGGCTGACTGATGACGGTTAATAAGCCAGAAATTGCCATTCCAGTCTCCCTTGTCTTTGTCGGTCATGTTATTCTGCCTATATACTTCGCTGCTCGGGCGCTGCAGCGCCTGGGGTTGGGTATGGCTGGCTGATGACGGCTCATAAGCCAGAAATGGCCATTCCAGTCTCCCTTGTCTTTGTCAGTCACGTTATTCTGCCTTTTATACTTAGCTGCTCGAGCTCCGCAGCGCCTGGGGTTGGGTATGGCTGGTTGATGACGGCTAATAAGCCCGAAATGGCCATTCCAGTCTCCCTTGTCCTTGTCGGTAATGTTATTCTGCCTATATAATTAGCTGCCTTACGGCTGCTCGCAGGGCTTGAGAGTTAGCCCCAAGGTACAACGGGACGGGTGAGTCCTGTAGCCGATCGGTCAGCGCGCCAATACCATTGTCTATATTTCCGATCAAAACCGGCAAGACAACGAGCTCTTGGAGCAGAGGGTAGAGCGTTGGACTTCTGCTCAACAAGGTCGCGAGTTCGAAGCTCCGGCGCCTCAGCAGCTGGGGTTTGGTAGGGCTGGCTGATGACGGCTAATAAGCCAGAAATGGCCATTCCATTCTCCCTTGTCTTTGTCGGTCATGTTTTTCTACCTATATAATTAGCTGCCTTACGGCTGCTGGCGGGGCTTGAGAGTTAGCCCCAAGGCACAACGGCGCGAGTGTGTCCTGTAACCGATCGGTGAGCGCCCCATTACCATTGTTAATATTCCCGATCGAAACCGGCAAGACATCGAGCTCGTGGCGCAGTGGGTAGAGCGTTGGACTTCTGCCCAACAAGGTCGCGAGTTCGAGGTTCGGGCGCCGCAGCACCTGGGGTTGGGTATGGCTGGCTGATGACGGCTAATAAGCCAGAAATGGCCATTCCAGTCTCCCTTGTCTTTGTCGGTCATGTTATTCTGCCTATATACTTAGCTGCCTTACGGCTGCTGGCGGGGCTTGAGAGTTAGCCCCAAGGCACAACGGGATGGTTGAGTCCTGTAACCGATCGGTGAGCAGCCATTACCATAGTCAATATTCCCGATCAAAACCGGCAAGACAACGAGCTTTTTGAGCAGTGGTTAGAGCGTTGGACTTCTGCTCAACAAGGTCGCGAGTTCGAGGCTCGGGCACCTCAGCACCTGGGGTTTGGTATGGCTGGCTGATGACGGCTACTAAGCCAGAAATGGCCACTCCAATCTCCGTTGTCTTTCGTCGGTCATGTTATTTCTGCCTATACACTAAGCTGCCTTTACGGCTGCTGGCGGGGCTTGAGAGTTAGCCCCAAGGCACAACGGGACGAGTGAGTCCTGTAACCGATCGGTGAGCGCCCCTACTACCATTGTCAATATTCCCAGATCGAAACCGGCAAAGACAACGATCTCGTGGCGCAGTGGGCAGAGCGTTGGACTTCTGCCCAACAAGGTTGCGAGTTCGAGGCTCGGGCGCCGCTGTCCTGGGGTTGGGTATGGCTGGCTGATGACGGCTACTAAGCCAGAAATGGCCACTCCAATCTCCCTTGTCTTTGTCGGTCATGTTATTCTGCCTATATACTTAGCTGCCTTACGGCTGCTGGCGGGGCTTTAGAGTTAGCCCCAAGGCACAACGGGACGAGTGAGTCCTGTTACCGATCGGTGAGCGCCCTACTACCATTGTTAATATTCCCGATCAAAACCGGCAAGACAACGAGCTCTTGGAGCAGTAGGTAGAGCGTTGGACTTCTGCTGAATAAGGTCGCGAGTTCGACGCTCGGGCGCCTCAGGACCTGGGGTTTGGTATGGCTGGCTGAGACGGCTAATAAGCCAGAAATGGCCATTCTAGTCTCCCTTGCCTTTGTCGGTCATGTTATTCTGCCTTTATAATTAGCTGCCTTACGGCTGCTGGCGGGGCTTGAGAGTTAGCCCCAAGGCACAACGGGGCGGGTGTGTCCTGTAACCGATCGGTGAGCGCTCTACTACCATTGTTAATATTCCCAAAACGAAACCGGCCAGACAACGAGCTCGTGGCGCAGTGGGTAGAGCGTTGGACTTCTGCCCAACAATATCGCGAGTTCGAGGCTCAGGCGCCGCAGCGTTTGGGGTTGGGTTTGGCTGGCTGATGACGGCTAATAAGCCAGAAATGACCATTCTAGTCTCCCTTGTCTTTTGTCGGTCATGTAATTCTGCCTATACACTCAGCTGCCTTACGGCTGCTTGCGGCGCTGTTGAGAGTTAGCCCCAAGGGCACAACGGGACGGGTGTGTCCTGTAACCGATCGGTGAGCGCCCTACTACCATTGTTCATATTACCGATCGAAACTGGCAAGACAACGAGCTCGTGGCGCAGTGGGTAGAGCATTGGACTTCTGCCCAACAAGGTCGCGAGTTCGAGGCTCAGGCGCTGCAGGGCCTGGTGTTGTGTATGCCTGGCTGATGACGGCTAATATGCTAGAAATGGCCATTCCAGTCTACCTTGTCTTGGTCGGTCATGTTTTACTGCCTTAACACTAAGCTGCCTTACGGCTGCTGGCAGGGGGCTTGAGAGTTAGCCCCAAGGCTAAAACGGGACGATGGAGTCCTGTAACCGATCGGGTGAGCGCTCTACTACCATTGTCAATATTCCCGATCGAAACCGGCAAGACAACGGGCTCGTTGCGCAGTGGGTAGAGCGTTTTAAGTCTGCCCAACAAGGTCGCGCGTTCGTGGCTCGGGCACCGCAGCACCTTAGGTTTGGTATTGCTGGCTGATGATGGCGAATAAGCCAGAAATGGCCATTCTAGTCTCCCTTGTCTTTGTCGGTCATGTCATTCTGCCTATATAATTAGCTGCCTTTACGGCTGCTGGCGGGGCATGAGAGTTAGCCCCAAGGCACAACGGGACGAGTGAGTCCTGTAACCGATCGGTGAGCGCCCTACTATCATTGTTAATATTTCTGATCGAAACCGGCAAAACAATGAGCTCGTGGCACAGTGGGTAGAGCGTTGGACATCTGCTCAAGAAGGTCGCGAGTTGGAGGCTCGGGCGCCGCAAGGCCTGGGGTTGGGTTTGGCTGGTTGATGACGGCTTATAAGCCAGAAATGGCCATTCCAGTCTCCCTTGTCTTTTTTGGTCATGTTATTCTGCCTATAAACTAAGCTGCCTTACGGCTGATGGCGGGGCTTAAGAGTAAGCCCCAAGGCACAACGGACCGAGGGGGTCCTGTAACTGATCGGTGAGCGCCCTACTACCATTGTTTATATTCCCGATCGAAACCGGCAAGACAACGTTCTCGAAGCGCAGTGGGTAGAGGCGTTGGAAATCTGCCACACAAGGTCGCGAGTTCGAGGCTCGGGCGCCGCAGTACTTGGGTTTGGGTATGGCTGGCTGATGACGGCTAATAAGCCAGAAATGGCCATTCCAGTCTCCCTTGTCTTCGTCGGTCATGTTATTCTGCCTATACACTAAGCTGCCTTACGGCTGCTGGCAGGGCTTGCGAGTTAGCCCCAAGGCACAACGGGACGAGTGAGTCCTGTAACCGATCGGTGAGCGTTCTACTACCATTGTTAATATTCCAAAACGAAACTGGCCAGACAATGAGCTCGTGGCACAGTGGGTAGAGCGTTGGACTTCTGCTCAAGAAGGTCGCGAGT